>OX419593.1:14046380-14646380 GCA_948473455.1 Teleiodes luculella
GGCTTATACCTACATCGTTAAAAATAACTAATAGTATTAAGAAAAGTGGCTCTTTGCTATATAGCGATTTCTTTGCGTGTGGTTCCTGGCTCCCATTTGGTGTCGTGCAAAGTTAATCCTCAGGCAGTAAAATAAAACAAATAACTATGTAGCTACAAATAAAAAGATGGATAGACAGATACACCGTCTTTTTACTAAATTGCAAATTCTTTCAGACAACACTTGATTCGGTGTCTGGTAAAAGTCGCGGGAATCCGCTGGATGCAGGTAGCGCAGCACCAATCTTTGTGAAGATATTTGGGGAGCTTTGTCCACTACTGGACGTATTTCGACTGAATTATGACGATAATAATAATAATAATAATAATAATATATTTTTATTTCAGACAAAAGTCCATATTTGTTAGTAACAATCCCTTATTCTAATGTTAGTATTATGGTACATACAATATATATATAAACAAAGTTATTTGACAGTATGGAGTTGCATCCATCTCCTAAAAAGTGGACAGTCCCACCGATCAGCAAACACACGCATAATGAAGATGCTTTTAATAGTAAAAAATAAGTGTCTCATTATTACTTACTAGTACATTACCTACTTAGATTTATTGTTGGCAATAGTAACAAAAAAGAACTTGGCATCGGTTCAAGGTGGTTCAAACTTTAATGCAATCTAGTTAAGGGCCTCAAAATTTTCCGGTAGGCGAAATCCGTCCCTGGACCGGTAGTTCACAAGATGGCCGCCGTCTGGAGGTCGCGAGACTGGTTTCTTTGTTCGCGCTGCCCTGACCTACCTCTGTGATGTATGGGGGCCCGCGTCGACGACCATACAACCATACAGCTTTCAGTTTCTGTATGACATTTTTATGGAATGAGATTGTTGTGAATCGCCGTATTCGAATAAATCTTTGATAAAGCGTTGATAATGAAAGTGGAAATGGAAGTGTTTATTGTTTTAATTCGTTGTTTCCTAGTTGGTTTGATTTGAATTGGTTTCGTATTTGTCCTAAATCTTACTTTCATTGCTATCATAATCGTCTTCATCACTTCAGCTCATATCCCAGTACCACAATTATGTAAACAAACTAACAAAAAGAATATAAATATATAAAAAAATATAATATAAATATACCTACCTACTTATTGTATTGTCGTTAGCTAGGCTACTTACTTGCTAATGGTCTGGAAATTTTCTGGTCTAAAAATAAAACAGTTACCTTAAAACATCACTTCATACCACTGAATAAAAACAACATGTGGGACGGTGGTGTTTCGGCCCGCGCTCCGTCCGTATCAGAAAAATAAATACATATATTCATTAATGTTTACTAACTTAACTTAAAAGCGTCTTTAAAATGTATTATCTTATTGAACTCAATTATGTGCGACTCGTCAGGCGCACACAATCTAACCTAGATTTAGTGCTTGACGACATCGTACTATGTTCTTGTAATATTACTGAAATAAACAGTTTGAATTTTTTTAATTTTTTTTAGTTACTAGACAATAGCCTTCCTACTCAAACATCTTTGTTCATACTAGCCATTACCACTAAAAAGTATCATCATCATCATCATCATCAACGCGACGCTTCCTTGTCCATAAAAAAGAACTGTAAATATATATTTCACTGTGTTTTTCCGCTCGAAATGCAACTCGATACATTTAACAAGTCACAACAGGCGCTCAGCCCATTCATATTGAAAAACGACGAAGTGCAAGTTAATCTCGCGTGAAAGGGGTTCTGTAGTATTATTATAAGTAATATTATTTCACCTTCTAAAAGGCTAGAGCTAATCTGTATAGATAGAGAATAAATAAAAACCGGCCAAGTGCGAGTCGGACTCGCGCACCGAGGGTTCCGTACAAACCTGCAAGGTTTACAAAGTTCGTTCATTACGACAATCGAGTCATAACTATGGTAATCTTATTGCAAAATGAAATTCATAACATTACAATGGGGAAAGATGGAGGAGCATAAATTTAAGACAAAGATCTCTTTATCGTTTAAGTAATCCTTTATTTTATATTAACACATATCATTTATCTATAATATAACTGAAACACTTATACTAGCCTTGCAGCAGACTTGCGAAAGTTCTTTTATTAAAGTTATTTATTTACTAAGTTTTTTAGTCACTATTTAGAAATCTGGTTCAAAAATATTAATTAAGTATTAAATTTGAACCAGACCTGTAAATGGTGACTGAAAAAGTTATGAATAGTACCACATTGAACATTGAAGTTCGAAAAAACGTTATCAATAGTTGTACAACTTCGTGTAGTGCTACTGTTTATTAACGGAAACATGTTTATGGATGAAAAATATGTGGAAATTCCATTTTGGGGATTTATTCTAAAATCTATATTGAAGTCTCCCACAAAATGTTGCCCTCCCCATACATAGTATAATAACTCGCGGTCATTGCTGTAACTACAATTATGTTTACAATCACAATTTTTTTGGTGGTATAACTACTTAAAATTTTAAGCTTTTCGGAATTTTTCTGTTACCTGTGCTGTAAGCTATTGCTTCTTACCAAATTTCGAGATTCTATGTCAACGGGAAGTGGTCTTTAGGTTTTAATTCCCTTGCGTGTAGTTGCGAGTTTCAAAATATGCGGTATCAATGGTTGTACTTCTGCGTTTTGCGTTTTTGCGTTGACTTAGAATTTTTTTTTTTCACTGGTTAAAGGCAATTAGATCTAAGTATTTGATATGAATTTCAACTTGATAGCTCTACGCGTTCATGAGGAAAAAAGTAATAAGTTTATATTTATTAAAAAAGATGGAGGAGCATAAATTTAAGACAAAGATCTCTTTATCGTTTAAGTAACTAAGTACTAAGTAAGTATTTCAACTTGATAGCTCTACGCGTTCATGAGGAAAGAAGTAATAAGTTTATATTAATAAAAAAATATATATTTTGTAATGTAACTAAAAATTTAAGGTTTTCGGAATTTTTCCTTTAGTGTGCTATAAAACGTTGCTTCATGCCAAATTTCAAGATTCTAGGTCGACTGGAAGTACCCTTTAGGTTTTGATTCCCTTGCGAGTACTTGCGAGTTTCAAAATATGCAGCTTAAATTGCTGTTTCTTTTGATTGCGTTGACATAGAAGTTTGATTTTGTTACAGCTTAAAGGTATTATAGACCTGAGTATTTGGTATGAATTTCAATTTAATACCTCTACGCGTTTATGAGGAAATGGGTAGTAAGTTTAAAATTATTAAAAAAATATATATTATGTGATGTAACTAAAAATTTATGGTTTTCGTAATTTTTCCTTTATCTATGCTATAAGACGTTGCTTCGTACCAAATTTCAAGATTCTGAGTTCACGGGAAGCACCCTGTAGGTTTTGATTCCCTTGCAAGTGTCGAAAATTTGCGGCATAAACGGCTGTATCTTTTGATTGCGTTGGCTTAGAAGTTTGATTTTTTCACAGCTTCAAGGGACAGTAGACCTGAGTAATTGATATAAATTTCAGCTTCATACCTCCACGCGTTCCTGAGAAAAAGGGTCTTGACAGACGGACAGACGGACAACAAAGTGATCCTATAAGGGTTCCGTTTTTTCCTTTTGAGGTACGGAACCCTAAAAATAGAGTTTTTTTTCGTGAGGACTCAGTTTCGTCTTAAATTAATATTGCAATATTACAATAATATTGCAGGGCAATTCATAGAATGAGTGGCCTTTGCCCAGCAGTGATAATAAATTTGCTACTAAAAAACTTTCCTCATCATTACAGCTGAAAAACTTTACTTGGTCTCAATTTTATTTGAACTTTATAGGAACCGTGTTACGCCACAAATTTTTATCTCTTTCTGTTTTTTTTATAACAGAATAGAATGTTTTTTTTATTCGTTTTAGAAATATATTTCAATCAATGATATTATTTCATTACTGTTATTTAATAGTCTCGCCCAGTATTCACTTTACATAAAATGAACTAGAACATAGTTTTATTTTATTCCCTAATGACGACAGAACCCTAAAAAAATGCCCTGTACTACTATCGGATACTATTTTTAACCGACTGCGCCAATATTGGGCAACTGTTGGTATTCGGGTCAAACAGTGTGTTGTTTTTTTTGCTGACTAGACGCTGTTGTTTTCCTGCTGCATAGAGAGATACAAATAAAAATGTTGCGCAAACAACAGTGATATTTGAAACGCTTCATTCTTATGGAATTTTACTATTCGCGCTGTGTATTGGTGAACTAGAATTATCCGCTCTGATTTGGTTTCAAAATGGCCTCATCGTTTTTTTTATTTTTTTTATATCGTCATACATTAACATTATAATTTTTACTCCGGTAAAGATTAGAATTAAACCCACAAACGCGACGAAGGCTAAGCGATATGGATATTATAATGCAACCTGCCATGTACAAAGCGGGCGCAATTTGTGTTACATACTCGTATTGATTGCGTATAAACTCCCGGATCGTCCTGCTGACAATCGTTTGTGGATTCTAAACACAATATTCCCGTTTCGAACATACAACATTAGGATTTAGCCCAGTAACCCAGTATTGTTTTAATTTAAAAAATTTAATCGCAGTAAAATGTAAGCGTAACGCGTTACGCTGTCAATGTAATCCTTAAGAGTTTAGATAAATAAATGTGTACAACATCCAGACACAAAGCAAACACAAGTGCTTATCACACGAATGTTTGCCCCGGGCGGGGTTCGAAGCCGCGACCCTTACCTACTACGTACATAGTCCGTAGCCCGACTAAGTACATAGTCGTCAATGAAGACGAAGGTATGAATGACGCATGCAACTTCTAACCTACAAGTCCCCCCCCCCGCCGATTCGCCCACGCTACGCCCACTTCCCTCCCGGAGTGACGAGAGCTTACACCTAAAGCACCGTATATTTATATGAAGGCATTTGACAGGCCATTTCGCTAATCCGTAGATCCAAGTCTAACTTGTGTTGAGACACTTAATTTTCAGCCAGATGATATTTCCTTTCACCGAAAGCCGCTTTTCACATGGAGCACTAAAATATAAATGGTTTACTGCTTCCCATACATTCTCAAAGACGCGAATACTCAAGTTTGACGTGTGTGTCTGTCTGTCTGTGGCATCGTTGCTCCTAAACAAACGGATGCGCCGATTTTGATCTAGTTTTTTTTTTGTTTGCAAGGTATCACAATCGAGAGTGTACTTAGCTCTGAACCAAAAAATATTATTCAGCCATTTGAAGATTATTAGCTCATTTGAAAGGATTAAGTATCTAACGGTTATGTGGCGGGGGTTATTTAAATTTTTAATTTTATTTTATTATTACACAATATACAACCAGACGATTCAGGCTGCAATGTCCTAAAACCTAACCAAATAAGAGAGTGTAAATGTGAACCGCTTTTGAGATACTTTATCTCTTATCAACTCGGGAAAGTGGCTGTGCCTACGTCAATGGTTAACTCATTCACCCACTCACTAGACAGTACAGTCGAACGCATGTCAACTGTAACAGATATAAATAAATCTGACTAAATTTTGTATAGTATTATGATTATGACAGCTCAATGTTGACAGAATCATAAAAGAAATAGAGGTACGTTTTAGTTATTGAAATATTAGTGCTTTAGAAAAATTGGTTTCAGGTTTTAACTCTGTGCAAAGTTTATAACAAACGGAATAAAATAAATAGATAGTAAATTTAATAATATACTAGCTGTCTGCCCGCGGCTACTCCCGCGTTGTTTTTCGACTTTACCGTAGTAATTTTTAACTATCCCACCGGGATCAGAAGTATTCCAGATATTGACTAGGGATGTAAAGAACCACCATGCAAAATTTCATACAAATCGGTCCAATAGTTTCGGAGATTAGCCCGTACAAACAGACAGAGAAACAAAAAAAAAAGAAAATTGTCTGGATATGTTCTATTTCACTTCTTACATCCTACTGACCGGATTTCATCTTTTTTTTTCTATGTACAGACATTTGACCCCTACAGTTTTATTATATAGATTAACAAACAAACATTACGGGTTATCTCCTCGAATACTTCAACAAAAGATAAACGTGCTGTGGAAACTGGATGTGCAGTCTAGAGTCTAGACTCTAGACTCTACCTATTCAATCAGAGGTTAAGAATACTATAAAATAAAGTGAGGTTGTTACACCCGCGGCTCGCCTTGCTCTGGGGCAAGCCAGCGGAGTAACCACGTTAATACGTAGATAAGAAGAAAGGAAGGTTCTGCACTACAACACA
This sequence comes from Teleiodes luculella, assembly GCA_948473455.1. Lineage (NCBI taxonomy): Eukaryota > Metazoa > Arthropoda > Insecta > Lepidoptera > Gelechiidae > Teleiodes > Teleiodes luculella. The sequence goes on from OX419593.1 coordinate 14,052,619, forward strand.
CACTGTGGAATTGGAATAAAAGCCGGCGTTCACTGTTACTAAGTTAATATATATTTCGAGAGTTTAAATAAAGATAACAACAAATATTTGCGAATACATTTAAGAAGTATGGCCGTGTTGTACTTGGCCTAAAGGTAGAAGGTGGACGACTGACGAAAAATGGATGACTGACTGATGAAAAAGGATGATTGACGGATGATTTTGAATGAATTCCAAAATTAAACATATTTGAATTTAGATGAAAATGGTAAATGAGGTGAGAAATGAAGTAGAAAATGTGGCAACGAGGTAGCACACAATGCACCTCGTTACAGTACCGGGGGGGGCCGGGTAAAAAAAAAGGCAAAAAGGCTCTTTTTTTAAAAAAAAAACAAAACTTAAGCTAAATGATACTTAAACTAAACTAAACTAAGTATGGATTGTGAGTGATAATTTTGTAGGTGTGGATGTAAACTACAATGGGAATGTACACTAAGTTAGTTCATACATATATCCTTCTATTCTTTCATGCATCAACTTTCAATGTCTCGATCCACAATAGGAAAACAAAACCCTTTCATAATGAGGAAACTTATATAAATGCATAAGTATTCCTCTATGAACTGAACTTAGAATGGTGAAGGCTTATTTTACTAGTCACTACCCGCTAGTGTGAAAGATGAAAGAATTTATATGTACAATTGGTGCCGATGCGCATTGCAAATGCGAGGCAAAAGTAAAAAAGAAAGGTGATAAAGGCTTATTTATTGTGTTATCAACCGCACAGATGTGATAATAAGTAATATGAGAACTACATACTACATGATAGGTATATGATATAGGCTTATTTAACGTGTTATCGACCGCACGAAACTAGAAGGAGTTAAGAATATGATACAGGCTTGTTTAACGTGTTATCAGCCGCACGAAATTAGAAAAGTGATCCACTACAATAACTAAAACTAAATGATTCCGAAAAGAAATGGGGTGTGTATAAAAACATTAATAAATAAACGTATGATAGTGTTCCTTGTCGGTGTTTTCTAACTTTTGTTTATGGTGCGAGTTGGCGGGGTTTTAGATCTTTGACATGCCAACGACCTAATGGTTTATGGTTCATGTCAATAAGATCATAGATGAGAGGTGATATTTTATTCGAAATAATGCATTTAATAAATTTAGGTGCCAACTTCGCACAGAAATGTTTTTCAGACGAACTGATAGGGTAATTACGTTTCCAAACTATGTCACCTTCGTTAAAATCGAAAGATTGACGATGTCTGTTGTAGATTGCAGAATTGTTTTGATGAGCAATGTACAGACGAGATTGAACTGTAGAAAATATAGGAAGGAGTTTACCCATATTTTCTGCGTAAATGTCACGGGGACTTAATATAAGATCCTCAGAGGAATCTTGGTCAGAAAAAATGGAACCACAGGTTGCAAGTTCTCGACCAAAAACTAGAAATGCAGGTGTAAATTTTGTTGTTTCGTTGACTGATGTGTTAATTGCAAATTGAATTTGGTTCAGAAATCTATCCCATGAACGATGATCGTCATCGACAAAAGATGCGATTGCGGAGATAATAGTTTTGTTGTAACGTTCGACTGGATTAACTTGAGGGCAGTAGCGTGGTGTATAATGTATATGAGGAATTTTGTATGAACGGAATAAGTCAGTCAACTCGGTACTAATCATTTGTGGACCGTTATCAAGAATAATGGTTTCTGGGATTCCATAAACCATAAATACAAGATTTTCGAGGATATTTCTAATAGCGAGAGAAGTAGCTTGTCTAATAGGGAAAATTAAACAGTATTTCGAAAAACAACAAGTTACTACGAGAATAAATCTATTGAGTTTATGAGTTATAGGTAGTGGGCCAATTAAGTCCATGGAAATAGTTTGGAAAGGGCGAGAACATTGTTTAGGTTTACCCATGAAACCAACCGTTTTCTGGTTATTAGATTTATGTGCTAAGCAAATATCACATTTAGAGATAAAGACTGCTACGTCTTTATACATGCCGGGCCAGAAATAGTTTAATTTAATGCGATGGTAAGTTTTGAAAATACCGAAGTGAGCTGCTGTAGGAAGACAGTGATTTTCAGAAATTATGTCTTCACGATATTCAGCGGGAATTACAAGTTTCCAACTATATTCAGAATTATATTGAAAAGTGGAACGTGAATAACGGAAAAGATAGTTATTTTTAATAACATAGTCGGGAGTAGATTTGGGGTTATTCTTACATTTAAGGAATAAGGTATTATACCAAACATCTTGTGAGTCCGAGAAAGAACGTGAAATAGTATTAATACTTTTGATCCGAGATAATTGATCGGGGACAACATGTTCGCTACCTTTCTTGTGTTTAATTTCGAAATTGAACATTGAAAGACGAATACACCAACGAGCTAGCCTACCAGTAGGGTTGTCGAGTCGTAAGAACCATTGTAAGGCTGAGTGGTCTGTGTATATAATAAATTTCTGTCCATTGTCCAAATAACTACGCCAATGTTCGAGAGCAGTAATAACACTAAGAAGTTCGCGTTCAGTAATAGAATAATTTCGTTGGGAAGTAGAGAGGGATTTGCTCATGTAAGCAATCGGTTTTTCGACACCGTCGAATTCTTGTGTAAGCATTGCACCGATTCCGTAAGCAGAAGCGTCGCAATGTACTGCAAATGGTTTAGAGAAGTCAGGGCATGACAAAATAGGGGTACTTACTAAGGCTTTTTTAATGTCGTTAAAAGCTTGATCTGCCTCAGATGACCATTTAAACGGGGGAGCTTTTTTGCTGGTAGAAGTAAGTTTGGTAAGTGGGGCTGCTAAAGTACTTAAGTTAGGAACAAAACGTCTATACCAACTGGCGGTACCGAGAAATCTTTTAACGTCTTTGGCTGTCTTAGGAGTTTGGATATTAAGAATAGCCTGAACTTTGGTAGGATCTGTTTGGAGACCGTCTTTGTTGATAATATAACCAAGATATTTGAGTTCCTCACGGAAGAAAGAACATTTAGGGTAATTTATTGTGATGTTAGCTTGAGATAGCTTAGAATGTAGTTTGTTAAGAAGTTCGACATGTCGTTCGAATGTGTCTGTAGCAATAACTATGTCGTCTAAGTAGCAAAATACGGAGTTGTCGCACATTAAGTCGGAAAGTAAAGTGTCTAAAAATCTCTGCTGTGTAGCAGGGGCATTAGTTAGACCGAAGGGCATTACCTTGAATTGGTACATACCACGACCTGGTACATGGAAAGCCGTTTTGGGGCGATCCTCAACTCGTAGCGGGATTTCCCAAAAAGCTTTGGCAATGTCAATAGAAGAAAGATATTTACTATCCTTCAAGTTATCTAGAATGTCAGAGATAAAGGGTAGTTTATATGCGTCTTTTAAGGTGATATCGTTTAATTTTCGACTATCTACGCAAAAACGCCAAGTACCATCTTTTTTAGGGGTGATGATTACGGGACTAAGCCAGGGGCTTTCACAAGGTTCAATAACATCTAGTTTCAGCATGTCATCGACCTCCTGTTTAAGGGCTTTTTGTTTCTCTGGTGATAAACGGTAACACCGTTGCCTAATGGGAGCATGTTCACCAGTGTCTATATGGTGTTCTGCAAGATGAGTTTTACCAAGAGGTTGTGTTTCGGTAGAAATTCTCTTGAATTTCTCAATGAGTAAATCAGCTATACTACGCTGGGACTCAGATAAAGAAAGATAAGGAAAAATATGTGAACGGGGGGTATTAACTAGAAAAGTTGTATTACTGCGGAGTTTATGGGAATTAATATTATTTAAAATGTTTGGAGCCAACTTAAAGGTTTTCCAGAAGTCAATTCCTAAGATTAAGGGTTCAGTCACACTAGGCATGACGTGCGCAGTGATGATTGAAAAGGTATTTCTAAAGACAACAGGGAGGGAGATTGTACCAATAGAATTAATTTTTTGGCCGTTAGCGACGGTTCCAAATATTTTCAGGGAGTTTTGTAGGGATAAGCCATGTTGTAGTAATATTTCGTGGGAATTGTTTCCTAAAATGGTTATAGCGCTTCCACTATCAAGTAAACCATTTAATGTCAATTCATTGACCTTAATGTGAATATAAGGACGTTCAAAGTCAGAAATATTCTTAAATAGGAGTGTATGCACATTATATGTATTAGAAAAAAATTTAATATAATTTAGCCAATTATTCCAATCGTTTTTATCGAATTCGGGTGGTTTGTGGATACACTCCCTAATTAGTTTTTTTTGGAGATCGATTTTTGACAATCTGGACAGTTGGTAAAGATAAAATCTTTTTTACCGCAACGATAACAAACTCTTTGGGTACTTGTGCAGTTAGCAAGGAGATGTGAGTTTGTTCTACAACGAGGGCAATCGAAAGTTGTTAAAACTTCGCTGGACCTTTTAACGGAGTAAACGTTAGTAAAAGGAAATTTAGGTATATGAGGAGGAGGAGGGGTAAGGGAGTTTTGCTTATAAGAAGAGGAAGGTTTATCCGGAGGAGTAGGGGAATGAGAATAGAATAAAGAGTGATTATTGAAGAGGAGAGAGGAGTGAAGGTTCTGCACTACAACACACACTGTGGAATTGGAATAAAAGCCGGCGTTCACTGTTACTAAGTTAATATATATTTCGAGAGTTTAAATAAAGATAACAACAAATATTTGCGAATACATTTAAGAAGTATGGCCGTGTTGTACTTGGCCTAAAGGTAGAAGGTGGACGACTGACGAAAAATGGATGACTGACTGATGAAAAAGGATGATTGACGGATGATTTTGAATGAATTCCAAAATTAAACATATTTGAATTTAGATGAAAATGGTAAATGAGGTGAGAAATGAAGTAGAAAATGTGGCAACGAGGTAGCACACAATGCACCTCGTTACAAGGTTAGCACTTTTGACAACCGCGAAAATCTAAGATTGTTCAAAATATCAGGACTTTATTACAAGTATGTAGTAAAAATAACACAAATTGGTAGCCTAATATCCTACACGACGATACGCCCTTTATCTACGAACTAAAATATTGATTGAATTATCAAAAGGTGAATGGATCAAATGGTATAGTTATAAAATAGCCATAAACGAGTAGATACAATGTACAAGTGTCGTTTTATAAATAGTGTAATTGTCTGTCTATAGGCCATTAGGTCGACTATCTACTAGTACATTTGACTCCTTCATCCGCTCCGGAAGATGCAGACTGTAATAAATATGGAAATGGATATATTTTTGCTGTCGAATGTTTTGTGAATTGAGTATTGAGTATTTTGTGCCCATATCTCATTCATTCTTTGTAATAATAATAATATATTTGTACATAACTCCTTTATCACTTCTAATTCTAAAACGAGCCTGGTTGAGAATTAAGGCTGTGTGTCAGTATATATGTAGGTATGTGTATCATTTGCCTGACACCCATACTACAGGCTCTGCCTAGTTTGGGATCAGATTGCCGTGTGTGAGATTGAGATGTACCCACTTTTTATTTATAGTCGCTCCGAATACAGGTTCGATCAAAGACCAAAGTGAAGTTCGGTCGACTGTACCTGACGTCACGTCGTCGTCGATGGTAAGTAAGTTACTGCAAATCGTGGGCGGGGCAATTGATGACGTCACAATAGCGAGTAGGTAGCGAATTGTGTCAGTGAGAGCACGAGTATTGTTCTATATTATAGGTAATACTAGCGACCCGCCCCGGCTCCGCACGGGAAAATGGTTATTGTGGGTTATCCTTAAGTATATTATGCATGTATTATACATATAAACCTTCCTCTTGAATCACTCTATCTATTAAAAAAACCGCATCAAAATCCGTTGCGTAGTTTTAAAGATTTAAGCATACATAGGGATATAGCGACATAGGGACAGAGAAAGCGACTTTGTTTTATACTATGTAGTGATACTACAAATGAAATTAGAGTCACAAGCCATATGGCTCAATGATTCTGACACTAGTGAGGGTTTGTGAGATAGGTTAACCTCGAAAGTACTCGAAACCCACATGATATGTAAGTAGTAATGAAATGTAGACACGCAGTTTTTCCATCCATAATCCTTTGTTATAGGTATATTAAATAAATTGTATAAAATAATAAGTTTGTAAAATACCTATTTTGAAAAGATGCAACGCCTGTGGAGTTTCTTCCGGCGGGTTCTTCTCCACAGAAGACAGCCAAATTGTGAACCCGCCTCAACGCCAAAAAGTGATTGTAAAATCTTACTTCGAGTAAAAGCAGTGGACGTCTTTCGGCTGAGATGATGATGATGATGATGACTTCGAATAAAACATATTTCATTTTCATTTTCATCTAGTACCCAAAACACAAATAACATAATTATTGATATATGTACAAACATACTTCAATAAATACACAACATCCAGACACAAGGCAAACACAAGAACTCATCACACGAATGTTTGCTCCGGGCGGGATTCGAACCTGCGACAATGTGCTCTGAAGGCAGGCGTACTACCAACTAGGCTACGGGGTCGTCGAACAAAGTTGTACAAGTAGTTTAGTTCTTTATTAATAATCTACGATTGTCATCAGAAACTCTATGTATCACAGATCGTATTAACTTAGTTTATGCTAGTAAGTACTATTATTTATTCTGTGGTTCATGGTTGAGGTGTGTGTTTATTGAATAGGGTTGTTCTCAGTATGTCGATTCCCACCACGGCGCGACGCGTAGAACATTCAAAATATGTACCTGCAAACTTCCAAACCGGCCCCTTTGACTTAAATTTGGAATCAAATTGTTAGCTATTCAAATATTTCGAACATCTGGGGGCCATTATAAGTGGCTACAATTTTCAGCTACAATTTGTTTTTCATTGAGTCGCCAGTAGTGTAAATGTGAACCACAATTTTTTTGTCATATCTATTACGCAACGTACGAGTAATTGTGATTTCTAATATTGTCGCTTCGTGTAACGTGGTTTAATGTCTCCCTAATACAGGTTGGTAAATAATTAAAGATATAAACGGTTAAACAACTTTACAGGAAGAGCTAATTATACTACATCTGAAAATCCAACTATACTTCGAAGTTACTTACACAAGTTGTATTACTAGCAATTATCTATCTATACTAATATTAATATAAAGAGGAAAATTAAAATGTTGTCAATTTTAATGAATTTATACTTTTTAAAAATGACCACCCCATATTGACTGTCAAGTCCAACTGCAAAAAAAGAATTTTTTTCACCTAGCCTTCCGCCCCGCGGCTCGGCCCGCGTTACCAGTTTTTCCCGTGGGAATGAGATATTTTCCCGCGGTTAAAGGAAGCCTGTGTCCATTCTATCTTTGTACCAAGTCTCATCAAAATCAGTTCAGTAACAAATAGACAGAGTTACTTTCGCATTTATTAGTAGCGATTTTTATAGTTCGTTTAATATATCCCTACTTTTTTTCGTCGTATGTTTAAATTAATCGTAATAGTTTAGTTTACATAGAGCACCTAATACTATGTATCATCTAGCTGTATGATCTCTCTCAAGTAAACGTGCACATGATTACAAATGTGTTTGCGCTTGTTGTATTCCTTTTATAATATTGTGGTCGTAGAGAGCGGCAGCAAAAACAACTTTGCAATATAAAGGTATTGTAGAGGCAAAGGGAAGATCTTCCTTGGTGGGGAATGGTGGTGAGCCCGGGGACCGCGGTCCAACTGTACTTCGTTGGAACTTGTATTTGTTCAGTGTCTTGCGAAAACTCTAATAGTGCGTTTCAGGCCTCGGCTTCTAACTGGTCGCTCTTCTAATGACGTAGTATGTGGCGCGCTGCCACAGTATTATCGCCGCTTTGACTGTCTTAATTTGCTCTCGCACTCTTTGGAATGGGTGCGCTCTTGGCTGCAAATTAACTTGGTAATCGTGTGCACGGTTTATGTAGTTCTAGCCTCAATCATTTATACCGTTTTGTAGGTCAGGCACGCAAATCTGACTCTTTATCTTATCACTAACCGACCAATGGGAGGACATTTTCTTCAGTGATACGCTTCCTTATTTAATATTTATATAAACACTGATAATGGGCTCAATTCTGCCGTGGCCGCTAAAATATCTAAATTTAAGTTGTTGGTCTCTTTCATTCATATGGGAATCGAAAAGGATGGGGAGATGAATGAATTTAATTTTGAATGAATGATATTTAAAATAAGCAGCGCAGCTGTCAAATTAAGCTTAATTTAGTCGGGATGTTTTTAAATTCCTGCTAAATTACGCGTAAAATCGATGTTTGACGTGTCTAAATGTAGGTTGGCAATCACCTGTCCCTTTTCGTTCTTAAGTACGTGAAAGAGACATCATCATCATCATCACAGCCGAAAGACGTCCACTCCACTGAAAGAGACATAACAACTTAAATTTAGATATTTTAGCAGCCACGCAGAATTGAGCCCATTGTTAACATGCGAATGCCGGATGATAGATTTTTTAGTTGCCAAGTCATCACTACATAGTATAAAACAAAGTCGCTTTCTCTGTCCCTATGTCCCTCCCTATGTCCCTCCCTTTGTACGCTTAAATCTTCAAAACTACGCAACGGATTTTGATGCGGTTTTCTTTAATAGATAGAGGGATTCAAGAGGAAGGTTTATATGTATAATACATGCATAATATACTTAAGAATAATCCACAATAACCATTTTCCCGTGCGGAGCCGGGGCGGGTCGCTAGTGTTTTATATATGCTTGCTTATCGTGTGGGTTTCGAGGTTAACCTTCCTCATGAACCCTGCCATCAGAATTATTAAGCCGCCGGCTACTGTCTCGGATAACGACTACATCCGTAGACAGTAGCCGGAACCTACATACTTACGTGCCTTCCGAAGCTCGAAATCATCTTTCTTTTCCTGCAAGGTCCTACTTAACCAAACTAAAGAGAGACGAAGAAGAGAAGAGAGAGTTTGACGATTACCCCACCGGGATTCGAACCTGAACCCTCACTAACGCGAGGCAAGCATTTGACCACTCGACCACGGTGTTTTATTTATGAATGATATTTGCTTTTACGAGCTTCTAAAATTATATCAAATTGAGTAGAAAAGAATTAAAATTAAAAGGAAGATAGAACAGTGTAACCCTTTATTATTATTTTTTTGGGGTTAAAGTGCAGTAGCCAGCACAAGCGGCTGGATATGTTGACTTCAAGAGCGCCCGTATTCCGTAGCGGTAGGGGTGAATTTCGCAGTGCGAATGTCCAACCGCACGTGCTGTCTGTACCTAATTAAAATTGTGACATATTTCAATAGTTATCTCGCGAATGCGACGCACTTACCTACTGTTATCTAAATGAACATTTTGGCGCCATTGAGCGATAATTTTAGTAGGTACAGACAGACGAAACCGAAAATTATGTAACTGACGATTATCTCAATGAAACAGTGTAATATTATCAGTTCGTGTAATATTAGTACTCGGAGAGAGGCTCGAGCCACCCTGATTGCATTAACGTACCTTAGTCAAGTCAACTAATGGTTCTAGCTCAGTCAGCGATTATACCAATGACCGAGAAAAAATGGCGTGATTATTATACACCGTGAATACTGGTTTTTTATCCGCAACTAGCGACCCCCCCGGCTCCGCATGGGAAAATGGTTATTGTGGGTTATCCTTAAGTATATTATGTATGTATTATACATATAAACCTTCCTCTTGAATCCCTCTTTCTACTAAAAAAACCGCATCAAAATCCGTTGCGTAGTTTTAAAGATTTAAGCATACAAAGGGACATATGGACAGAGAAAGCGACTTTGTTTTATAATAAGTAGTGATAGTGAAGTGGTAGTACCCATGAAACCGAAAAACTTTCCCTAAAAAATATATAATTTTAAACGTTTGCGTTTGCCTGCAAATTACATAGGGATTATAAACATCTACACCTATATCTTGCTTGGGAGGCCTTAGCCAAGCAGTGGAGTGTTTTAAACTTCTGTAGTACCATGGTCTCAGAAAACAAGGTCTAACCATTAGACCACGTGACTGACACGAGTCTACGTCATTTTGCCTATTCATCCTTGTCGAATGCGTGTAATAGACAAGGATGAACAGCGCAAAATGACGTAGGCTTGTGTCAGTCACGTGGTCTAACGGTTAGACCTTGTTTTCTTAGACCATGTGTAGTACCGTCTTAAGGCTGGAGCACACCGGATGCATAGAAGCGCCGGATGCAGCTCGCCTGACTTTACGGAGGTTCCGGGTTCGAATCCCGGTGGGGATTCGTCGAACAAATATCACTTTGTGAGACTTTCCCCAGTTTGGTTAGGACATTGCAGGCTGAATCACCTGATTGTCCGAAAAGGAGGATTGATGATTCCGTGCTTCGGAAGGCAGAGGCACGTAAAGCCGTTGGTCCCAGTTACTATCTACGGATGTAGTCGTTACACGAGCCATGTCAGAAGCCATAGGCGGATTCTGATACCAGGGTTTGTGAGGTAGGTTAACCTCGAAACCCACACGCTAAAGAAGTGGTGGTGGTGTGCTAGAGCCTTTATCGTGTCACGCTACGTTCGACACAGTGGACTATCATAATATTTAATTCATTGGATGTGAAGTGACCGAAATGGGTGACTTTGCTATGACTTTCGATAATATCGACGATATCATCTATTGTACTTGCGTGCGTAGTAGTCTGTCTGAATATTTTTAAATTTAATACATGATATAACAAATTACGTAGGTATACTTTTATCATCGTATCGTTAGATATTTACCTAGGAAAAGATGCATTACTTTAATATTAAGGTAAAGAATTGTTAGTTTAGGGTTTTTATTTATAACTATTAAATAAAAAGCCTAAACTAGACAATTATTCTCAGAAAAAAAAAGGATATTCACACAAAACAAATACCACGGTAAATTAAATATCCCGTTTTAAATCTTAATAGTTATGAATTATTGTTATTATTATTTTTTGGTCCGTTCGTTTATCCTTAATAGTTTTGTTAAATCACACACACCCTATACTATTATGTTGTATGTAACTGTGGGAACTTCACTGGTTTTTGTTATAATTTGTGTTGTCTAGTTCAGGTATGTAAATCATAATTTCCCAAATAAAAACAAAAAAATAAAAAGGTGGTTGATAAGATATTTCTAACTAGCAATGAGGCCGCCTGTTTTTATAGCTATGGATTGATGTTACAAAGTGAGAAATTTTATCGAAATCTGAAATCTTTCCGTAAAAAGCAAATTACAGGCGGCGTTGTTTTCCAGTATTTTCCACCAGGAAACCTCGAGGCACAGGAGTTAATAGTAGTACCTACCCAACATTATTATGAGACGGTCCGTCCAAAAAAAATTAAACTACATACCTAATATACCGATTATTTCTTACTCGCTTTCCGCCGCGGCTTCGCCCGCATTAACAATTTTTCCCGTGGGAATGAGGCATTTTCCCGCGGTAAAGGGTAACCTATGTTACTCAAAGTAAATGTAGCTTTCTGATGGTGAAAAAATGTTTGAAATCGGCACAGTAGTTTTTGAGTTTATTCATCAAACATACATACACACACACACAAAAATATAAATCTTTCCTCTTTATAATTTTAGTATGATTAACTACGTACTATTTACTTTGGTATGTACAACTCTAAGCTAGAAAACACACAGTTAAAACATTAAAACGTTTTTTTTACGACACGTGCTCAAAATTCACGTGATATAGATAAATAGTATAACGCAACTTGAAGGCGCCACAGTCGTCTTATCAGCGTTATTATCTGCTGTTACGTTAGCGGATTATTTCTTATCATGTGCTATTGAACAATATGGGAGTGTGGACTTTAATATCTGTCAAAGCAACAGGGTACTTACCGTGGTTTTATGTAACCTATTGGACCTATTTTTTAAGGCTTTGGTGCCAAGTGGCGACGCCACCCTTTAAAAAATAATAACTCGAAAAATTATCAATATTTCAAAAATCTAAAACGGCGAGGAACTAGACAGTGTTCTGTAGGATATAAAGATAAGCCATTAACTTTATTTGTTATATCTCGCCAATTGCGAAAAGTGGCCGTTTTCCGCAATAATATTGTTCCATCTTTAACTACTTAGTTTTTTTTTTAAATATTGATTATTTTTCGAGTTCATATTTTTTAAACGGTGGGGGCGCCACTTAGTTCCTGTAGGCCCCTCGTGAGGAAACCTATACACACCTGCGAAGTTCAAAGGTTGTGTGTGAAGTTGTGAAGTTAACCACTCCGCACTGGTCCAGCGTGATCGACTAAGGCCTGTTCACCCTAATTACAGGGTAGACTCGAGCCCCTCGGTGGGGACGTATATGAGCTGCTAATGATGATGATGACATACTTGCGGGTTTCTTACGGAAGCCGGTATTCCATTCACATACATTGTAGATAAGGGTCCGCAAAATATCTAATGTTGTATAATATTACTGCTATGTGTTGCTTGCAGACTACAAGCCGAAGGCCTTGGCAGACTTGTGTTATCTCTTTCAACTTTATGCGTAGATTGTGGTGCAATTCTAAAGATAGCAGTTTTTTTAAATCTATCTGTGATTAGTGATTATTAATCTATTATTAAAACAACCTATACAAGTCCAGTGCTGGACTAAGATCTCGTCTACTATTTTTAATCAAAGCGAAAATTATAAACAATTTGCTCGGGCAGATAATCTCTTGGTCGAAAGAGGTCGCCTTATTTACGCTGGGGCAACACATTGTGTGCGGCATTGCGGCATTCCACATAATTAATAAATACATTTTACAATATGATGCTTTGAAAATTATTTAGCCACGATGTTGCTTCGTCGTAAAATATGCTGCCGCATGCCGCAAATGCCACAAATATATTCTACTAGCTTTCCGCCGCGGCCCCGCCCGCGTTAACAGATTTTCCCGTAGAAATGAGGCATTTTCCCGCGGTAAATGGTAGCCTATGTTACTCAGGGTGAATATGTAGCTTTCTAATGGTGAAAGAATTTTTGAAATCGGTTCAGTAGTTTATGAGTTTATTCATTACAAACATAAGTAAGTAAGTAAGTAATACTTTATACTTTACTTTTACTTTAACATACACACACACACACACACACACACATACAATATTATGACTTTTCTTTGGGGTAGAGTCTTCCGCTCCCCCGCAAGTCCGGTGAAGCTTGATCCGTCGTACTTTTTTCGACTTAAGCATAGGTCAATTAAAAAAAGAATAAAAAAAGGTTTTTGAAAATGTGCAGTACATTTACAACCTTTGACCAAAGCGACCGCTTCAGCTAGTATCTCACCCCATCCGACCGACGCATAGCAACAGATTTTTACGTTTCGTTCCTAACCTACAAATGAATATATTATTTACGCAAAGATAAAAATTCTTTGAATATAAGGCTATAAATACGCGAATTACGCGAAGGCCGTTTATTTAGGGTTGCCATGCGTTCAAATTTTTCTGTACATGTCCGATGTTATACATAATTTTTCAGTATGCAGTGAATATTTTTAGCCGTCCGGAAATTCCAGATAATGAAATAAGTAATTTTTAAAACATAATCAATATTTTCATAAAAAAAATATTATCTGCACTATTTATCTATTTATCATTCTTAAATTCAGTGTAACGAAAACGCTTTGCCATTTTGAATTCCGGTTTGCGACGGGACAGCACCGTCCCGGAAGTTACAGATTTTCTAATTATACTAGTATCATAACATAATATATCATACTGACATTATAAAGAGGAAAGATTTCTATTTGTGTGTGTGTGTGTTTCAAAAATTCTTTCACCATTAGAAAGCTACATTCACCCTGAGTAACATAGGCTACCTTTTACCGCGGGAAAATGCCTCATTTCCACGGGAAAAACTGTTAACGTGGGCGGAGCCGCGACGGAAAGCTGGTTATTTATATAAAGAAAATTGGAAACCTCTAGGACGTTACGGACGTTGCTCTCTCGGGTTGGAACCCTTCGCGACTTAGAAGATAAACCGGATTTTTGTTTTCAAACCAATAATTTTTCCGTTTTTTTTATATACCCTTGTGTCTCCACCGATTTGCCCCATACTACGAACGAATTCGCCACAACGCAACCGCATCCTCTAGTTAGGGATTTATTCTTTCTAAAAGATGATGCCATGACCTGGCTGGAAACTAAGCAATCGCCTGTACGAGTATGTTTACTTGTAAAATTATTATACGCGGTACCAGTTCCTTACTAACTGTTACTAACCATAACATTATTTATTTACTATTCGTGACGACCTTCAATATTATTTTCTATTGTGTGCTTGTTCATAACCCTTTCTTACGCAATTTAGTCGAGTAATATAGGTCATGGTTGTGGTTGTTTGTAAATAAATGTTCTGAAATAATTCCTGATGAATAAACGTAAAACATTAAAAAGCAGTTCAGTTAAGTTTTGAACATAAATGTAATTATCCTTGAATTGTTTCTTAGTATTATTACACTTCAACTAAGCAAAGCTTACAGGTCCCTTTTTAGGTTTCCGTAGCCAAATGGCAAAAAACGGAACCCTTATAGATTCGTCATTTCTGTCTGTCTGTCCGTCCGTATGTCACAGCCACTTTTTTCCGACTTTATAAGAGCAGCTATACTGTTGAAACTTGGTAAGTAGATGTATTTTGTGAACCGCATTAAGATTGTCACAAAAAATTAGAAAGAAAACAATTTTTGGGGGGTACCCATACTTAGAACTAAAACACGAAAAAAATTTTTTTCATATTTTTTAGGGGGGCCCTTTAACTTCTAAAATAAGAGAATGATAAAACTAAAAAAATATAAATTACATGATGTACATTACCATGCAAACTTCCACCGAAATTTGGTTTGAACGAGATCTAGTAAGTAGATTTTTTTAATACGTCATAAATCGTAAACCGCAGTTACAACAAACTACAAGAACTTTTATATTATGTTACTTGCTGCTACGGAAGCCTTCATGGGCGACTCCGACCCGCACTTGGTCGCTTTTTAAGGCTTATACCTCTAGAGTTGTCATGTACCGCTTTTTTTGTCGTATCATATCAATTCGGCGCATACATTTTAGAAGACCAGAACTTGCCACAGAGGATTTTGAGCAGCAGTATCGGTGCCTTGCAGTCACAGTATCAAGTCTATAAATATAAATGAGATGGACCTATGCTCCCGACATTTTTCCACAACAATTGACGAAATTTTTTAATTGGAATGACGTCAGCAGTTACCGATAAAACAGGTGACTTTGGTAGTTCTTGGCGTAACACGGAAGGTTTCGTAGTTAACCCCCGAACTCAGATAAGTTTTAATCTACTTTTCAGTTTGATAAGACTTCTTAATGAACATAATATATTCGGTATTTTTTTATCAGCTCATTAAAGTTTACCAAAAGTATACTTTTAAGTAGGGCAAGTAGACTTTTTAAACAAAAACCATACCTACTCCGTTTTAAACCATAATAGAGCGAATTTGCTTGGGCTGGGCTTTTCAAGCTGGACCGTCGATATGAAGAGGGTCGCGGGAAGATGGTGGATATGGGATGTCCGTAACGTCAGCTTCCTCATGGGCGTTCGCATAATATTAGATTCTCAAAAAATTACAGTATTTAACGCACAACTACAGCATAATAAATGATTTTTCTTTCTTTCTTTTCAGCAATCGAATATCCCAGTTAAAATAGGAGCCACAATCACTTGTTGAATGTGAACCGTTTTCTTGTGTGTCAGCTGGAGAGATGTCACCCCAGCTTGCTCAAGCAATACAGGCAAACCAGCGAGGATAGGGTTTTGGACTATAGTCATTTAAGGTATAATGAGAGCACGACGCAGGAATAAAGTGAACGATAATACTCAAAAACATTCGAAATTACGATCAAAAAACAGAGTGTAAGCTGGTGTTACGTTACATCAGCTACTCACGTCATATATCTTGCGAACGAAGAATCATCCTATCACCCATGAGGAAACTGATGTTACGGACATGGGTACAGGCAGCGTAGAATCGTTCCTTGTGGAGTTCTTTACGAAACCTTTGCCCAGAGGTGGACGCGTTTCGACGAAGATGATGATTGATGAATCAACCTCAGGCATCTCGCGTTTCAATTTTGTTATTCTTACGGTAGTGCTATTTCCGAAGTATGTGGGGCCTCAGAGTGTATCAAAATACGACATGGTGATAGAACTACTGTGAGTGTGACTCTTGTCATTATGTCGTGTCTTGACGCCTTCTCGGGCTTCTAGCGCGCTGATTACAGCGCCTATATTGGATTAGATTTGTATTGGCATAGGTCGACTACCTTTGTTCGGATAACCCAACCTAGTTTGGTGTTGCCAAGCTATTAATATGTATAACAATCTTTTAACAATAGAAGGTAGAGCTAAAGTAAGTAAATTATGTTAAAATGCATAGAAATGGTCAGTACAGTCGCTTGGTTTAGGTTTTAATACAACGTTGAAGAATTAGATCGGATATTATACTAATCATACAAATATTATAAAGAAGAAAGATTTATTTGTATTTTTGTGTGTAACTACTGTGCCAATTTCGAAAATTCTTTCACTATTAGAAAGCGACATTCACCCTGAGTAACATAGGCTACCTTTTACCGCGAGAAAATGCCTCATTCCCACAGGAATAACTGTTAACGCGGGCGGAGCCGCGGCGGAAAGCTAGTTTAAGGGGCTACCCGAGGCTAAGTGGCGCCGCCCTCTGTTAAAAATTAATTACTCGCGAAGTATATTTTTTTTCTAAAATCCGGACGGTCATTTTGAAGTTGGCGTGCTATAGGATATATAGGGGCCATAAACTGTATTTATTATAGTCCGCTGTAGTTACAGATAGAAAATTTGCCAAAAGTGGCCGTTTTTAGCAACTTTTCTATCTGTAACTACAGCGGACTATAATAAATACAGTTTATGGCCCCTATATATCCTATAGCACGCCAACTTCAAAATGACCGTCCGGATTTTAGAAAAAATATATACTTCGCGAGTAATTAATTTTTAACAGAGGGCGGCACCACTTAGCCTTGGGTAGCCCCTTAAGATATATAGCTACAGTTATAGGGGTTAATAAGGTCGATCAATGACTTTAAAACCCACAATGAGAATGAGAAGTAAAATCAAAGTGTTTTTTTATATCTAAAAACCAGTAATAATAAAGTCGCCCATTTTTTTGTACATATTTAGGTGTAAATATCGGTTGATAGGGATGTGAGATGAATGGATAGAGAATTAAATGAATCGATGTTTGCTACCCCTAAAATTTAATTGATAAATCTCTTGTCTCTTTGTCTGCAAAAGCGTAAAAAGGTTTAAATTAGAGCATGACAACTAGATGATTCCCCAATCAATACAATTGACGTTCTATCGGCAAAAAATCATATAATTGTATACATATCTCACCCAATCGACTGTATTATATTAGCTGCATGAAACAGGAGCGCGCGGAAGAAACCTCAACGAAAATGCATATTCATTTAATTTTGGAAGATGGTAATTAACTAGGCAAAGATGGATGGGTTGCGTATGCGTCACAGATGCGTCCTTTGTACGAAGACCTATTCATTTAGGAAACAATCGGGGCACGTATATCTTTGTGTTTTAAGCGTAATGTATGGATGACATTTGCAATCTATTATGCTATTTCACTTCGGTGGCACCGTTTGTTTCTGAATGGTCTCGTTCACCGAGTAGAGAGAGATACAGTTTTTACATCAATCCATGTACAGAAGCCAGCACATGCGGTTGGACATTCGCACTACGAAATTCACCCTGCCCTACTGCGGAATACGGGCGCTCTTAAGGTCAACATAGCGCTTGTGTTGGCTACTGTACCTAAGTTACCTAACAAAGATCAACGCAGGAAGGCTCGTAGAAATACCCTTACATGATCTAAACAGCTTCATCATGTAACGAGATCTTACATAACATCGCTTTTTCTTCGTCTTGGATTTTTTTTATTCCAATTGTAGGCCCATGTTTATATTGATTCATTTCTTTCTCTTAAATTAATTTACCCAATTGTACCTATCATTCTGATAAGTTCTGATTGGAAATTCTCTGTAACTGTAAAATATTATGTGCCTTCTCCTTTTTGACCCTTTTCATCATCGCTACTTAGTAATCTAAAAATATGTGCAATCCAAGCCTTTATTCCTTCTACTATTTGCCTTTAAAGTTGTTTTCCTGAGCTATCTTCTGACCCAACAACGGCAGCCTTTGAAATGTTTAACTCTGCTTTTAGATTTTCGACTGCTTTGTCCACAAATAAGGTATCATAATATCGTGAAACATACCTGTTTAAAATTATCGCGTTAAGACCCATAAATATACAAAATAATGTGCTTTGTCCACAGATCTACAAGGGGCTGGACGTGGTGACTGCGAAGGCGACGCCGCAGGAGCGGGCGGTGGCTCCCCACCATCTGCTGGACATCCTGGAACCACACCAGATGTTCACTGTGGTGGACTTCCGCAACAGAGCCCTGAACATTGTATCCTTTTGGCTATTTTCGATCAGATATGTTTTGTTTTTTTAATTTCTTATTCTGAGTGAATGTTACATTCACGAAAGTCTGAAAGGCTTTTTTGTTCTTATACTATACGGTATAGTCTCATTAGTAACTTATGATATTAAAATGGTAAAACATAAACATTATGAAAGAAAATACCTTAAATTTTATCGTGGGAATGGTGAGGCAAAGCGATGTTAGAGATGTTCTACTAACTACACTTACTACTAAACTAACAAGTTTGGAATACCATAAAAAAAGATACGGCCAGGAAAAGGGAATTTAGAATAATTAATATTTCTGTGGTTTAAAATAATTACCTACATAGTTTTTTTTTTAATTTCATGAAGTATTGTGTAAGAACGAGAATAATATACGTTTCTAGGTAACTATTAAACACTCTTAACAATTTGGTATGTTTCTGTTACCACAAAATTTTGTAGGTTTTATAGTAGTGCAACGTTGTCACATTGTTTGCACATTAACACACCGAAATTAATCGCCATTGTAATGGAAAACTGAACCTCAACTGCTCCACTTAGCTCATTTACGCAATTCCCATTGAACCACAAGAAATTTATCAATTATTTGTTTTCACACACAATATATCATTAATTTGTAGCATAATGTATTTTGTATGAAACATTTGTGTCTATATTGCAGGTGGTTAGACTGAGTCATTTTGTAACGTTGAGCAAATAGGTTTGGCTGGAGCCGATACCTTGCAAATATTGTAATGCTGTCATACCTACGTCAATTCGTGAAATATTGCCGTGCATTCTTTGCAAAGTTATGTTTGATTGGCAAATAAGGAGAACAGGACTTTTGATATTAGGCACATGAAATAGTTGCCACGTGAACGTCCAATTAATATGATTAATGATTATTCTTGTTCGAATATTCCTATAGTGACATGGAGATTTCTGTTCGTTTTTATAACGTTATTATTCTCTCTTACGAGAAAATAACTTAAGATAAAAATATCCCTGACTGAGTAATAAAAAAATATATATTCTTTTTACATTCATAATATCGCTCTCGTTTTTTATATCTTTCTATTCTATTATTTCTTAAATATTTTTGTTACGATAAAATAAAACTGTTACATATTTCATATAACTACTCCATTATGTATCTTCTCAAAGATATTGTGTGATGTGTGATGATGAACCATTCGAATGTTTTTCTTACAAAAATATTCAGATTGACAACTTAACAGAACAAGGGAAAATACCGATAATAGTCGGCGGAACAAATTATTACATCGAATCCATAGTTTACAATATCCTTGTCCAAGAAGACGAAGATACAAGAACACTACTCTGGGACCGAAGTAGAACCAAAAGACATTTAGATGACTCGGAAAAACAATCCGATGATCAAACAAACAAGAAAATGGCTAAAGAAAGTGGTACTGAGGAGAACAAAATAGAATACAATGTAGTTGCAGGTAAATCAGATGTTAAAGATGAAACAAATGAAGTTAACAAAGAGAAATTGAAAGAAGATTTTGAAAATGAAGTCAAATTCACTAATGGAGAGATCCATGATAAGTTGAGAGCTATTGATCCGGTTATGGCTGATAGACTTCACCCGAACAATAGGAGAAAAGTTATGAGGTAAGTAAAACCTATCTATTTACGAAATATACTTAAATATTTCAAATTATTAGTGCCATAGCGTATCAAAGCATGATTTTGCCTACTTTATTCATTCATTGTCTTCTTGTTCAGTAAATTTTATCTCCTATTCCACATTTATCAGTAGCAGAGTTGAATGAAATGTCAAAGATCGCGTTTGTCGTAACGTTATTAGTTGATTAATCAATTGGTTTCCTGTTACGTAAAGTTTCAGTTATCTTTGGTGTTATTGTTAACTTGAAGACATTTTAATTGTCAGTTCATGACGCAAAATGCTTTGTTGAATGTGTGATGTAATTTTTTTCGGATATGACGACGCTTCCGTCTTTTTTCCATCTCATCCTGTAGTAGGTTTTAGATACCTAGGTATACATATAATTTAATAGGTATCTCTATGTTTATCGTTGAATGAAAAATGTGTTTTTCCAACCAGTTACATCTGCCAAACTCGATCTATCATCCAACATTAATATCATCAGCTGCGTTTAGGCATACCTATTATACATTTATTATATTCAGTTTCCTGGTTTAGATTTTTTTATTGCGCCACTCTTTAGGGTACCATTTCCTCCGATTCCTTTATGAGGTTTTCTACCTGTTGATCCTCAGCGATTTTTCAAAGGAATGTCCAGTTAGTTAGGTCCAAATAATTTGGTGATGTCACCGTGGGTTCAAACCATAATGTTTTGATATGAATGGTCTGTTTATGCATTTCTTAGGTGGACCATCATTCTATGACTACTTTTACACATTATTCACCGAATTGAAAAGGATTTCCGTCGAATTACCGACCAAATTAAAAAGTAAATTGATCGTAAAATTATGAATTAAATTGTAAATGATAAATGATAATTTACATTATTATATTGCTACAACCCGCTCAATCTTTTATGTGCGCTATTTACCACCTAAAGGTTGCCTGGCCTGAGATTGCTAAGGCCGCCTTTTAAATTGTTTTCTTGTGAACTGTTTATTTTGGTGTCAATAAACTAATCCTGTGGAGTTTCTTCCGGCGAGTTCTTCTCCACAGAAGACAGCCCAATTGTGAACTCGCCTCGACGTCGAAAAGTGATTTATAATTGTAAAATCTTACTTCGAATAAAAAAAATTAACATTGTATATTGTATGATGAGTTTTAATTTAAAATCATTTAGTGCTCGATTAAGCTAGTGCGTAAAATGTACCGTTTCACAGGTTAGTTCCCGTTGTCCCCATTAAAAATATCCCCATTGAATGGGGACAGCGGCACTTATTAAATTTATTTAAAATACTTCCCGTTGTCCCCATTGGCATTACCCCATGTAATGGGGACAACGGCACTGTAATAAATTAATTAAATTACTTCCCGCTGTCCCCATACTGCCGTCATAAGAAAGAAAGACGCATCTACACTGAGCTTCAATCAGAGAAAAAAAATGTTTTGTGTTGCCTAAATATAAAAATTCGCTGCTTGTAAGATAATAAAAAAAACTAAATTTAGAAATTCAATAATTCGTGTGTAAACTATATCTTTCACGTTATAAATAAAAAGTATGAATTTTTTTTTTTATTGTGAATATTAGACCTTTTCTTCCTAGTAAAAAAAAATATTTAAAAAATCGTAATACTACAATGAAAAGTCGGGAAAGTAATAGAACAAATAACAACAATTGGCATATTATTTAAAAAATATACCAACGTTATACATAATTTTGTTTTAAATAACGAACGCTAGTTATAATAAACGTTAGACATAAATTTAGAAAAAATAATGTTGAAACATATAATAATCGATTAGTATAAAATTAGAACATATAACAAACAATACGTATAATGTTTATGTGACATACAATTCAAAAGTTATTACGCACTAAAGAAATAATTTCAAAATGCATAATGTTTAAAACACATAACGCCTTACGCCTTATTATTATTTTGTGTTTCATTTCCCTAAAGCCCAAATCAATAAGCAAGCAAGCATATACGCTAGTTAACATGCAAGCAAGCATGCAATCATGCATGCAGACAAGCAGGCGTGCTAGCAGGCATGCAAGCATACAAACATGCATGTAAGTATGCAGGCAAGCATGCAAGCAAGCATGCAGGCAAGCATGCATGCATACATGTCAACCTAACACGAAGGGTATGGCGGGAGAACTGGGCTCGCTCTGCTCGCCCAGCTCTTATCCGCCATACCCTTCGAACCTATACTATCCGTGTCGGGGTGCGTAGAACTCCCGTGCTCGCTTCGCTCGCACCCGCCCTGACATTTATTTGTAGGTAGGCATCGGTTGTTTTGCCATTATTTAGGTCTTATGACTATTATTGCAGACGATTTTTATAGGTAACAAATTTATATTTATTGACTATTATATCTATCAATTTTTATATCAAGTAGTGATAGACGAGATGAATGTTATAGCTTATGATAATTATACCAAACATATTTTATGTCAGATGATTGTTATACCTAAAAAAATATGGCAAGTGACTGTATGTCTATCGTTTGTTATAACTTTTGAACGTTATTAAAATGAAAATATGCCAATCGTTGTTATATAAAATGCGACGCACCCTGAAAAGTCGCATCTGGCTAGACGAGACTTTTCAACTTAGTATCTCTACAATTTTTGTCTAAGAACTTGAAAAATACTTGCCTAAAAACATCTCTAAAGGCATGCAAAAGGCAGACTAGGTTTTCATTTCCATGTTGATTGAATATAATATAATTACGTTACAGATTATATAACATTTACCATTAGTTTGATAACATGTTAAAATTATTTGCTCTTATTATTCAGGAAGAAAACTGGGAAATACGTTTGTGTTGACCTCATCGCTGGCCGCATTTCTTATTTTTATATATTTTAATGTTGTAGATGTTTTTATGTAAAAATAGATGTAGAATCGGTTCGGTCGGTTGGTAATATTATACGAATTATATAATTATTATATATATAATTATTTTCGTAAAACATTTCATTTCCCGCCAAGGTCAACTGTAAGACATTTCGCAAGAAATAAGAGCTGTGCCTGTTGTGTTTGTGTTTTTGATGTCCATTACTTGTGTATAAATTTGTGTACAATAAAATGATAAATAAATAAAATAAACATTTAGTTTTTGTTTCTGGATGACAGACAAAGGTTAATATCACAAATTACTTCTAAATTGTCGAAAAATTTAATGTGGAACGATTTTTTTGCATAAAAATTATTGTGTGGGTTTAAATAACGTTTTAATTAGCCCCGTCTCTTGTAAGAATTAAGAAATATCTGAGAATATGTTTTATACTATTTAGTTTCTTTTTATCAAATTTTGTTTCACTTTATTTTCCTCTCAAGCTAATAAAGTAACTAAAATTCAAAATGTACATTTAATGGGGACAATGGCACATCATAAATTTTCGATTCCCGCTGTCCCCATGAAAAATAATGCAATGGGGACAACGGGAAGAAATTTTAAATGCTTCCCGTTGTCCCCATTATGGGGACACGGCAATGGGGACAACGGGAACTAACGGTTTCACATTTCCTGACCTTCATTTTATCTGATTAAAAAACTTGTCGTGTTGCGTCATTTTGGGCACGATAGACTTGTCGTCAAAAGTCCTCGTGTGATATTAAAATTTTATCTACTATGTTTCCGACCAATTTTTACGCAGCAGTATATAATGTGAGCCACGTGATACCTACATAGCGAAGGTCATGTGGAATTTTCACACCAAATTGATGTAATTTATAACTTGATATACTACTCATACTAAAGTCTAGTTTACCGCTGTCGAGTCTATCAACCAAGAGACAGGCCTAAGTCCAACGGATTTTTGAATAGTATAGTGTAATTTAATTTGTTATTTAATTAATCACTACATAGTATAAAACAAAGTCGCTTTCTCTGTCCCTATGTCCCTATGTATGCTTAAATATTTAAAACTACGCAACGGATTTTGATGCAGTTTTTTTTAATAGATAGAGTGATTCAAGAGGTTTATATGTATAATACATGCATAATATACTTAAGGATAACCCACAATAACCATTTTCCCGTGCGGAGCCAGGGCGGGTCGCAAGTATAGTGTAATAGAATAGAACCTTCTCTCTTATAAATATCATGAATTTATCAGCAAGTTGTATTTTTCAATAAACCGAACAGTCTATGTACCAAACAATTCACTGGTCACAACAATCCTTTCATAGACGTCCGATTCTATACATTTCTCAACTCAAACCTGTCTCAAGTAAGAGTGCGAACGATTACAAATTTATTTACGCTTGTTATACTCCTTTTATAATGCACTAGCTGTCCGCCCGCGGCTACGTCCGTGTTGTTGTTTGCCTTTTCCGTGCTGTTTCCCTTAGGAATGAGATGTTTTCACTATCTAAGATGTTGACCGGGAATATAAGGTACCACTATGCAAAATTTCATTCAAATCGGTCCAACAGTTTCTGAGATTAGCTCGTACAAACAGAGAAATAAAAAAAATTAAAAATATTGGCTAAGTTCTATATCACTTCTTACATCTCCCTCACTCGGTTTTTTTTTTTTTCTATGCACAGATTTTCAACCTCTACAGTTCCATTATATTGATCGTGGTCGTAGACGTCAGCAAAAACAAAGCAAAGGTATTTTTGCTGCTTCGGTTGTCTAATTTGCTTTCGCATGTTTGGAATGGGGCCGCGCTTGGCTGCAAATAAACTTGGTAATCGAGCGCACTCTTACTTGAGACAGGTCATATGTACTCGCTCTATGTACAGAAGCCAGCACATATGCGGTTGGAAATTCGCACTACGAAATTCACCCCTACCGCTACGGAATACGGGCGCTCTCAAGGTCAACAACATGTCCAACAGCATGTGCTGGCTACTGTATACACCTGCCCCCGTAACATGCAGAAAAAGTTTGTCGCACATTTAACTGCCAAAAAACCCGCCATATTGAAATATCCTCCAATAGGATAAGAGAATAAGCACGACAAAATTATGTATGTCACGCGTTGACCGGTCATGTTAGAGGGGCTGGCTGACTTAAATTTATGCCAGCTAAAATTTGTCACGAAGACTGCGTAAGGGTCCTGTTACAGTGGTCGACCAACTTCCGCAGGTCGTTACCCACTCCCAAGGATATCGTGAAGTGCGTGCTACATGACCTTGGCTTTATTCAGCATTAGGGTGACTATGAATTCTGTGAATATTGATTTTTATCTATGTGTGTCATTTAAATATGGATGTCTCGTCTCACCTTGTCGTTAGACGAATACTTATTATTTATAGGTAGTATACTAGTGTTATAATTATCTGTGGTATGGATAAACCAAGTTAGTGTATTGATGGTATGGTGTAGCTAGCTTACTTCCGGAACTTTAAGACAAATGCGTTTTTCTGACGTATAGGTACCTAAATCAAAATAACATTTTTAAATTTTAAAACCGCCGCCACCGTTACTTGATCCTTTCGACAACTAGAAAAGAGCTGATAGTCTTAAAATGGCTGAAGATATTTTCTTGGATCATAGCTAAGAACTCTCTCGATTATGACACCTTGCATACAAAAAAAAATTATCATCCGTTCAGGAGCTACGATGCCACAGACAGACAGACACACATACGTCAAACTTATAACTGCCCCTCTTTTTCGTCGGGGGTTAATAGATAAAATAGTTTTAGGCACGGATTGCTGGGAACTGTGAAGATATCACTTTCAACCCTGACCCTGGCCAAGATTGTCGTCAAAGATTTTAAGTGATAACCAAACATTTTTTTTTATACGTACAATTTTTCAACTTGTTTTCGCTGAAATCCCCAGCTCTATTTTTATACGTATTACTATCTAAATCTAACATCCTGATCTATAGAAACTGAATTAAAAGCATTGTTTTAGAATCATCATAACTATCCTGAGAATCTACAAAATATTGTTCACAGAACGTTGCGTCTTAAACATGTCATATTAATGAATCATTCTACAAATATTTGACAATATCAGACTGAAAAGTTATTGTTAATGTATGTGCTGCACTGAAATAACCAGACATGTAAGACTAGCCGCAGTGCTGTCTGAAAGTTAAACAGACCAGAGTGTTTGGACTGAAACTGAAATCAGCTGAATCAACATATCGTCGTGTCGCGGAATATTACACTCTTTTAGGTAATACTTATACTTTATTACTTAATGGAAAAATAATATTAAATCTAAAAACCATGTTGAATTTTTGACAGCGAATTCATGAAGATTCTCACGTGTGAGAAAGAAACCACCTACAGGTCCTCCCAAAAATGTTACGATCTGTTTATTGAAGATACTGACTGGCTTGTCTCAGGAAAGACCTTACAAAATATACCTATGTTATGTAATATTGACAAACACATTCACACAGCGACTTTTAAATATTAACAACCCCATACTAGTGCACGTGTTTAGCAACTAATACCTACTTAACTCGAACATAAGATAAGGTATTGTGTTTTTCTTTCAGTTGAATAAAATCATTATATTTAAATATGGCCGAATGTCAGCAAATTGAAAATAGTGGTCTACTGCCGAATCTAAAAAAGTCGTATTTTCTTTACACTAAACCATGGTGGCCCTACAAATTGCGACACAGACCCGATAACCCCCCAACTCTTATCACGTGATTGTTGCCTTGGCCGTACAACCCGACCGCTAGTTTTGTATGGAATTCGGTAATCGTTTGTATAAAAACACGTGACTTCCAAATTCGGCACGGTTGGGAATTTTTCCATTCAAGATTGTAGTCGAATAGGTATTTCTATAATTAGCCAATGATAAACGAATGAGTCTCTTCGCGTTGAGTTTGGTCAGAATTTTCGAGACGTTCTTATTATATCTGTTGTACGAGTCTACGAGAATGAGTATTTTACATTGACTATGAAACTCAACGAGAGAATCGCCTTCATTTATCATTGGCTAATTATATATCTCTTAGGTCTTTTTAAGTCAGGTGAAGCTTGTCGTACTTTTTCGACACACGCATAGGTCAATTAAAAAAAAAATACTATCTCTTTGCCACTGTGCTCTTTGCCTTTCTCGTATTAACACGTTAAGTGCGAAACTAGGTCTAAACGTCTTGTATACGTCTCGCTTACAGTGCGGCTAAGAAACGTGTTAAATGTTGTCTATCATATGTGATCATACCAACTATTATTATAAAGAGGAAAGATTTGTATTTTCTGTGTTGTGATGTCCTACAAATAAAGTTATCTGATTTCTGAACTCTAGCTGTTAAACAAATAAAGACCATTCAAATCATTTTTCTACAGTGTGAGTAAACAAACCCTATGTACTTTTTGGAGTACTTGTTGTGATACTTCCCTATCTCCCCAAGTCCGCGTAGCAACAGGATTCTCATCCTTATTATGTAAAACGGGTTTCCTCAAGACAATCCGAACTATACCCTAATTCATTATACATTATCATAGTACGACTACGATCCCATTTTAAGGCTGGGTTCACATAATATTATATAAGATCTTTTTTCTAATGCCTATCTATCTCTGTTGCTAGTGTTGTTACAGAAGCCTATGTATATGTTACCAGTAGGCTTACTACGTAAGAAGCGACAGGCTCGAGATGTTGTCAAATGCGACAACTACTATGGCTCTAATGTCACTATGTCGCGTTTGACAGCTCCTCGAGCCTGTCGCTTCTTACGTAGTAAGACTACAGGTGGGTGCTTGGGAGTTCAAGGCAGCCCTACTTCGGATAGTATAGGTTCGAAGGATATGGCAGAAGCAAACAGCCCATCCCATATTGCGTCTCCCCCAACCGATAAAAAGCGCACAATAATATAAGGCCTTTTCATTTATTTTTTGCTTTTTTAATTGACCTATGCTTGACTCCGTCCTTGACTTGGACGCCTTTTGCAACAGCTGGCCTGAACATGCCCAGGAAAGAGAGAGGAGGAAAGAGTTGGAGGAGGCCTTTGCCCAGCAGTGGGATCAAGTAGGCTAATAATAATAATAATGCTTGAGTCTAATAAGTACAACGAATCAAGCTTCACCGGACTTGTGGGGGAGCGGATGGCTCTACCCCAAAGTAGTCATGTACCAACGCGTCTTGGGGCGGCTCAAGGGAGCCTCGAACCTAGACCTTGCGCGTTGATACGGAAAAACATCGTGAAGGAGACGACGCCAGAGGGGCTCCGTGATTATTAGTTTTGATTTTGGTTTTGGCCGCGCCCCCGCCGGCGGCAGCGCATGGATTGTTATCTGAAAGGATTTCAAATCAGACTCTTATCTAAGTTTCAAGTTTGCTTTTTATTTCCGTTGTTTGTCGTTAACTATATATTATAAATATGTAGGTACACTTCATGCTGCATTAAATTAAATACATTTTTATTTAAAATTTTCCATCGAAGTGTTATTTAAACTGTGTCGTGAACAGTATCAGCTGAGTAAACCCTCGATGTGTGCTCGGCCTTATAACAAGACGTGACCTTGTTTATCCGCACTATTGTTATGTTGTCTAGGAAGGGCCACTAGGATGAATAATAAAAATATTGGGGTGGTGGAACAATAAAAGCTTGCTTACACGGATACTGCTAACAATTTTATTTATTACCTCAAAATAGCGCCATTGCGCATTGGTACACTTGTTGCAGGTAGCGTGTGCACGCACACTAAAGAAGCATTCAATTCTTAGTGTTCAGTTGTATCTGTTTGTTCTTGTATGTTGTTTTATCATTTCTCTGTTATATAATAAATATCTTTTGTTAATTATGAAAGTTTGATAGTTTAAGAAAGAAAGAAAACACATTTATTTGTTTGTATGTCTCATGTTTTTCTTATTACTTATTTATGTTTGTGATGCCTGTGTTATGTGTGCCAATAATGTTTTAATCTATCTATCTAAATACAAAGCCATGTCCTTTTCTCAGAAGGATTTCTCACCTGATTGTCCGAAACGAAAGCTGATTCCGTGCTCCGGAAGGCACGTAAAGACCTAGGCCCCGGCTACTTAATTACAGGGTGGAATTTTGTAATGCCACCTGGAGGGAAAGTATTCTTAATACTATAGATGGGAAAATCTGATCAAAGGAAACAGGTTTAATTTTCACTTCTAAAGGATGTATATTTTTGGCCAGTAACACTCTGGGGCCTCCTCAGAATGCTCTACAAGAGTTTCATTGCAATCTGATCAATGGTTTAGGAACGTATAGAGGACAAATATACAAGCATTATTTTTTTATTTATATAGGGTATAGCTACATGTAATAAACATAACCTTGAATTTAAGGAATTTTCGCGTTAAAAGTTAATGTTCTAACCGTGAACGGCTTCACACCAAATAATCAAATTAACAAAATTTAAGGGCAATTAAATAGCAAATTAAATGTTTTATAGTTTCCTTCTCACGCGATTTTTGTAGTATGACCAAAACATCTACTGATAATATGGACAAAGACCTCTTCCAAGGATCTTCATGGCTGGTCAAAATCTTCAAAATTAGATGTTTTTTTAATTGACCTATGCTTGTGTCGAAAAGGTACGACCAATCAAGCTTCACTGGACTTGCGGGGGAGTGGAAGAATCTACCCCAAAAAAAAGTCATATACCAACCAACGTGTCTATGGGCGGCTCGAGGGAGCCTCGGACCACGACCTAGCGCGTTGATACTGAAAAACATCGTGAAGGAGACGATGCCTGAGGGGCTCCGTCTCTGATTATCAATTTTGATTTTGGTTATGGCCGCGCCCCCGCCGGCGGGTACGGGCGTTGTTACCTGAAGGGATTCAAAATTAGAAATCTTTATTGGTCATTATATTTCTTTAAAACATCTAATAAAGCTGTATCCATCCAGCGCTCTTTACAAGATTATGAAAATACGAGATTTCTCTCTATTTCTTCTATCCGAGGCTTAGCCTCGTTAACATTTTTCCTGTGAAATAATATATTTTCCATATTGTTTCCTGACAATGTAGTTTTCGTAGAGCACGATAAAAAGGGATTGATTTTTTTTTAATCTTAGTATGTAAGGCCGCCAGTTGACTCAACTTTGTTTATGTACTGTATTATTTATGTGTTTTCTGAATTGGTGTCAATAAAGAATATTTGTATTGTATTGTTATACGTCGCCTTGCGGTTTCGCTCGATTTATAATTTCATCTCTGTCTGTGAATGTTCTTTACGACCGTGTTCGATCATAACGTCCTCTTCTCCTAATCAATAGGGCATTGCCGGTGCACGTGCCCCCGAAGACGGTTTATGTACCTACCCAATTTTTGCAAATTATTATGATGGTATCTAACATACATATGTACCTAATTCATAATTGGACCCGACTCACATTGGACCGTTTTTTTGTGGCACACTCAGCTTTGTAACCTGACCTTTTCCTCTGTACCTTTGCGGTGAACTAGGCTAGACGGTTTTTTTAAAGTCTGCCCTTCGGTTGGTACCAATAACCTACTCCGATGCCAGTACACGTAAAGTGGCGGTTCTCTTTGATTTTTTACAAATTTTAATTAGGTATACAAAATTTAAGGGCGCGTCACGCTAGATCACGTACGGTGTTCACACGTATAGCTATCCATTGATGGTTATACAAGGAAAGTTATAACACAATAATAATTTGATAGTGTAGGTAAACGTCGTTGGAGTACACTACAAAATATTTACGCCGCCCTAAAAGGGAATGAGGTATTTTCCCGCGGTAAAAGGTAGCTTATGTCATTTCTCAACGTCTATTCTATTTCTGTACCAAGTTTCAACAAAATTGTTTCAGTGGTTTTGGCGTGTAAGCGTAACTAACAGACAGACTGACAGTTACTTTCGCATGTATAATATTAGTAGGGAAGTGGGAATTTAGGACCACGATTTTTTTTTTTTAAATCCCTTAATGAGGAGACCTGTACGTACCTACACACCTGCGAAGACATATTATACGCAGCTTTTTCGCTGCGATTAACTATCAATAGTTCGACAACGACAGGTATTTTATCTGCATAAACCACCCTTTCCCTTGCAGGTGTACAAACTTTAGTCCGCTGGGCGTAACCGATATTGCCATTAATCTCATTTGGTACGTAGCGGTGTCGATTCTGACGGGCCAACTCATTTGATATTTTTAGCATTAATTATAATTAATAATAATTATAACATACACAGAAGAAAGTATATTGAAGGTGCCAGGACAAGGAAGATAGAGGATTAGGAAAAGATTATTACAGATTATAACAGTCCACCAGCTGTGTCAGATCAGAAGCTTTTAGGTGTGTAAATAATCCTGACAACAGAATAGAATAGAATATACTTTATTGCACATAAAGGGATACAAGAAAACACAACAAACAATAACACAGGTGTACAAAAGGCGGCCTTATTGCTAAATTAGCAATTTCTACCAGGCAGAGTTAAAGAGGGCGGGAAATGAATACAGTTCCACCAATAGACTTCCTCTCCTGATCTTGCTGGTTTAAATCATTTTTAGTTCGGTTAGAATCGACGCAAGCGTCAGTTTCACAACGTTCATTAGAATATCTTAATCGGCGCGGGAGCAGGATAATGAAACGTGCGATAAAGCCAGCCAATGGCGCGGCGCGAATTCGGCCGGCGGTGACGCAATCTGGGAATAAGGAAGTGCGTCCAATTGTCCCGAAGCGGGCTATTCTGGCGGCCTATTCGAAATATCTTCCGCGCGACAAGCATAGTCGTTTGGAATACCCGCTGGCCGCGTCACGCCCAATCCGGAATATCCATCACAGCACAGTAATACTAATTATTGTGACGGATGAAAGAGTATCAGAATCACAGATTTCGCTAGCTAGGCCATTTAGGAAGAATGATAGAAGATCGAGGCGTCAAGAGACTGTATGGAGGTTTCGCGACGGGCCGACACGCGACGTGGATATATTTTTTTTATTACAGATTTATTGGGTCAGGCCTAAATTTCGCCAGCGTCACAGATGACTAAGATAGTTTATTCATTTACGTTATTTCACAAGATAAACGTCGCGCTTGCCAATAAGCATTGTCTAACAGTCAATCAACTATAAGTGAAACTAAGAAAATCTTGATCTTTTTTTCTTGTCAAAATTACATCAAAACAAATCGTAATATAAATCCCGACATATTATACATATTTAGTGGACCCGTAAGTGGACGCAGTAATGGTGAATATATATATTTCAATACAGCTACCGTGTGTGGTGGTGAGATATAATATAAGTCAGAAGCTGGGCATATTAATATAGATTATAGCTACGTGTGAATTGGGCTATCGAAGCGAAAAATGAAAACGCTCGATTAAAAAGATACAGTAGATACGCTAACAGACGATATCTGTTGAAAAAGCAATAAACTAGTAGTAACCTAACCCACCCCTGTAGTATGTATTGCTATGACAAGAGATTATCTCACATTTATTCGTCAAAAAGATGAGAAAAACCCGCCATATTGAAATATTCTCCAATAGGATAATAGTATACGCACGACAAAATTATTTCTGTCGTGCGTGAACGGCCATGTTAGGGAGGCTGGCTGGACGTTTAATTTTATGATTAGCGGTTTCGGAATGGCCCGCCTGACCACAGGAATGTGGAGTATTGAATGATTTATTATAAATGTAACGTACTATGCTGGACCGATGAAGGCTGTAGAACTGACATGGTATTACTATATTACTAATTGTAAGCAAAGCGAAAATGAACGACATTTTTTACTTGTGCAGGGATACGAACCCACATTTCCTTGGCTATCCAGGTAAATACAGTGGCAAACAAACAAAAAAAAGTAATTATATCTAATAATAATTGTGCCAAGTTTTTTTTTTCAGTATATAATAATTTCCTAAATAAATGTACGCGTATTGGAATTGAATTCATATTTCTTTTTTGCTTTGTTTGTTATTGTCTGGACTAGGTTTGTATAACCTTTAAAAAGCCTCATTCTCACAGAAAAAAGTGATAAAACGACCGGAACCGATCAGAATGTTAAAAAAATTACCTATTTATAATTTTAGATAGCCTAGCTAAGCTAGCCACATGGTTTTTCCGTCACTGGGTTTTTCGACGCGTGTTCGTCAAATTGAGGACCAATCTGAGAGTAGCTAAGGCCATTAAAAAAAATAATGGTTTACATTTGTCTCGCTTGGGGAATCAGGCAATGGAACTAACATTCTTAGTGATAATTTAGATAAACAAACGACCAATTGAAAAATGTACCCTATACATTGATATGAATATTTGTAAGTAGCCAATTTGTGCCGGGCAATTTAACTAGGTGTTATGATAGCTCATTCTTTTATTCTGTTTTTTTTTTATACATACATAATGCAAATTTATTTTTGTGGTAATAAACTTTACCTATATACGTGGTCAGAACAAGAAGTCACTGTGATCATAAAGTCGCTCAGTCCCATTTACAACTTTTATAAGGCAGTGGCTTCATTACTATACCCATTACATATACATATAGGTACTTGTCTATCACTTAATTTACCCAACTTTTTCTTTCTACCAGAAATGTGGTAAGGTGTTCGCGTGGAAAAAAAACTACCAGCCAAGTTTTCCAGTAACAAATTAAGAAAAAAAACCTTACCAAACGGTTCAACAGATGACACTAGTAAAAAGTGAGGTAATAAATACAGAAGTATAGGATTATAAAAAAATATTCGAATTAATCAACTTATTATCTTAAAATGAATCTCAGTCAGAACAGAACCTTGTACAATCCGACAAAAAAAGGTAAAAAAATGTACAATAAATCTCACTGTTCTGATTATTTTACTAGCGTCATCTATCTTAAAAAACGCTCGTGGTTTTCTAATTTTAATCTGTCAGAAAATCCCCCATTGTGTTGTATCACTTTTTTTTCCTCGCATGGTGGAAAAGTATAAATGACCTAAAATAGTGTGTCAATTCTACGATCGCCTTAGCTCTATACGAATTGCGGTGGTATCATCGTACAAGTTTCATGTACTGATATGAATGACGCATCCTATGTGTACCTACATAATCATGGTGATAATGGTGATTGGTGTCTCTTGTCTGCCTGACATTCTATTTCATTGGGTTGGTTGTGTCGACCTACGTAGTTTCCCGCCTTAGAATTGGACCAAATAATGTTGTAAAATCAGGGTTAGAGGCGTTTGACCCAGGTTTTCAGCAGCTTCACTTGGGTAACCAAATAACTCCCTCCCTTTCCCAACTGCGTGGCAATCGTGGAAACATAATACAAATGTAGTTTTTTGATGTTTGTTTCATCATCATAATCATTTCAGTCGAATCGAAAGACGTCCACTGCTGGAGAAAAGCCTCCCCCAAAGACCTCCACCACAACGATCGGTCCAGTCCTACCCTTTCAGGTTACAATGCCCGTACCCGCCGGCGGGGGCGCGGCCAAAACCAGAATCAAGACTAATAATCAGAGACGGAGCCCCTCAGGCGTCGTCTCCTTTACGATGTTTTTCTGTATCAACGCGCTTGGTCTAGGTTCAAGGCCCTTGAGCCGCCCCTAGACGCGTTAGTACATGACTACTTTGGGGTAGCGCCATCCGCTCCCCCGCAAGTTAGGTGAAGCTTGATTCGTCGTACTTTTACGACACAAGCATAGGTCAATTTAAAAGAAAATACATCGGTCCTACGCTGCCCGCATCCAGCGGCTTCCCACGACCCTCACCAGATCTGCCCCTCTAACATGCATGCCCGGTCCACGCATGACAGACAATAATTTTGTCGTGCGTATTCTCTTATCCTATTGGAGGATATTTCAATATGGCAGATTTTTTGACAGTTAAATGTGCGACAAACTTTTGTCATAGCACTGCATGTTACGGGGGGTTTATTTGCGTAGTGGCTATTTCGTTCCATTTTTAATGTAACCACTTTAATATATGATCGAAGGTAACCACATAAAAATGTCTTGTCGATTTTCAAATTCATATCAAATATGTACCTACCTACATGTCTTCTCAAAACGCTCTTACGGTGGTGTATGGGTAAAATACTGAACTGAGTAAACTTTACAGGAGGTAACTTTTGTGAAGTTGACTAACTCGCACTGATTCAGATTGATTGTTGACTGGACAGAAAGACCGCACCTGTGACTAAGTGACGCCGATGTAGAATGTTCAAAAAAAAACTAGTTGATTTTAAAATTTTAGTGTCCTTGATACGCCCTACGCTGTGTCATGCTAACTGTAATGTAATGTAATGAATATACCTACCTAATTTGTAATGATTCATAGCACCCATCCGGACGGCTGGTCCAGTTATGATGAAATTTTACGACGTTTTCATTGTCATTTATCACTAGTACTTGTAGTTATTTTAGCCAAGGCCAAGGGCTATTTAATTAGATGTACTTCACTAATGATTTACATACTGCTGGTACAGTAGCCAGAACATGCGGCTGGACAATCGCACTACGAATTTCGCCCCTACAACTACGGGATAAAGACGCTTTCAAGAACATGTAGATCAAATAATTATAAAAAACAATATACAGGGTGTTAGTGACGGCTATTTTTTAATGGGTGTTTAACTTATATTATTTAAATAAAATAACTGAATTATGAAACTTTGCTTTATCAAACGAGCCGTTCACACAAGAAACACAGTGGCATACAAAATGGAGTCGTTTCGATACAATAATAAAAAAGAAATGTGACAGAACGCCAACATTATAAAAAAAATGAAAAAAAATACAATAGCACTATCAATTAATGCCAATGATGTTTTTTATCAATGGGTTTGTGGAATTTGTTTTTTGTGCTCAACATTATTGACTGAGCATGTCCTTTCAGTATTTGCTGAGCCGCCATTTATTATAATTTTTTTACACCTTGTATTTATACAATTATATTTATTTTCATATAATCTACTTTACTAAACTCTTCAGCAATCTTGCCAGACAACACCTCTCGACAAAAATATGCTTTTAATTATTACGAATCTTATTTCACTTCATATTATTTATACAATACAATTTTAATAAAATTACACGTATTTCCAATGATCTGCAAACATTTTCTTCAATTAATTAAAAGCACAGCATCCGCAAATCAGTAGACCTTCACACAATTCATTCATAAGATCATTAGACACATGCAAAAACTGCACTCTCATACAACAATAAGTCACATTGCAATGTAGGTGAATGTCATTTGGCGCTAACCGTACAATTCTCTGAAAAACAATCTCGATTCCTTCAAAATTTAATACACACCACTTCATCGCTCAGAACTGTAACGAATTGATGTCATACTTAACGAGCGATGGACGTTAAATTACGTGCTGGTTAGATAACTTTGTTTACGGAATAATGTCTGTCCGGTGCGTACGCGCGGGCGCCATTTTGTGACGTCACCACGCCATTCATCGGCGCGCTCATTCATAAAGTAGATACCTGATAGGTAGGTATTTAACTCGTGATTTTATTTGTTTGTATGCAGTTGCTGTATCTGTCAAGATTACGTGCTTGGATTCTGTTTTAGCAGTTTTTTTTTAATATAGAACTTAAAAGCTCGTCTTTTTAAAAATTCTGAAATGTTTGTATTACACTGCAGGCACTGCAGCCAGGCAGAGCCTAAATAAATGCCTCGCAAACAAACATTATTCTTCAGTAGTTTAAATGAATAATGATGATTCCGGAATTAGAATCGAAGACCTCTTATGTCCTTATTCTAAGTCCCTTCCCTTCCTGGGATTGGTCGGGAGTGACTAGGGGGTCTTGTGTTGCCATAATTCCCATATTATTCAACGGACGGGTTGGGGATTGGCTGTGGTTCAAGTAACGCCGTTATTTAAATAGAACTACTATAACTCTTATGTCACTATGTCGCGTTTGACACCTTCTCGAGCTTCTCACGCGTTACGTAGTGGGCATTAAGACATTAAGTTAAGAAGCCAGTGCCGAATTAAGCTAGCGTGGGGCCCGTTGCAAACTTTATCGAAGGGCCCTTGATTGACCTTGACTTTTGAGCACATTTAAATTCAGTGCTCACCAAGTGTTGCTACGGAATATAAAAAAAATAGTGTTGCTTCTAAAAAATATTATTCTCGCTCGACGATATTCAAGCACATTCAATTCAATAACTTCAATATACCACGTTATAATAAGCTTTATTTTAAAAATATGTAGTTACTAACGTATTTGTCTACTCTTGCTATTAGTTAATCTGACAATGGTTATTTGTCTTATGTTTAATTCAGTCACAAAATAGTGCGAGTGATATAGTGCTCAAATAGGTAGGTAGGTACAGTACATGCGGTTGCTACCTACCTATTTGAGCACTATATCAATTAATTGGTATGGTAAAATTTGATGGTAATTTCGCCTCTACTGCTACGGAATAAAGGCGCTCTCAAGGTCAATAAGTCCAGCCGCATGTGCTGGCTACTGTACATCCTGTAAATGCACTCCTAGGTACTAATAATAATCGATGACGTGTAAATCAGCTTAGTCGAAGTAATTATTAATAGTAAATCTGTGCTTTGTTCATCTCGTAGGATACCGATTTGGTGTTTCAAATTATAAGTTTCGGTCTTGCTGTGGTTATATTATTAAATAAAATGTACATGAATTATAATGAAAATGGGGCCAGTTATAAAAATATTTTGCAAAAACCTTCATAATAGCGTTCCTGTGTTATCTTAATGGCACATTAAAAACTGTAATGGGGTCATTCTGCTGGAAGTATTTAGAGAATTTCTGCCTTTTTTATTATTTATTGTTCTATTTAATGATAAATTCAAGTATGTTGGTTGCAAATTGTACTTAGAAGAATATTGCAAATGTCTGTCTGTTCGGCTTTATAATCTAATGAACTGGTGGTTGTAGAAATGTGGTTTATAATTCGAGAACGGATTTAGGTTATTTCCTAAAAAGGAGGAGTTTTGTTCATTAGGTTAAAAATGAATGTTGAATTTTTTTTTTTTGTTTGATCTTTATTATAAATAATCAAATTAGGCGTTCACATGTTGAATTGAATACAATTTAATTGATTTTCCTGTTTAACATAATTTAGTAATTTAGATTCCATTCAACATATAGATTATATATTTTAAATATACCATTAAAAGATAAAAAATTTCTATCTGCATGGTTAATTAATCGTATAATTAATACCATTTGTAATAATCGTAATCCGTGAATTCATCCATCATCTAACAGAAACTAACAAAAAAAGAACGGAACACTTGCGAAATTGTGTCGCAACAATTCATACAACATTCTGGGTCAACGTATCCGACATTGGCCTTGGCGCCATATTCCGGCGTTTCGATCCGGTAACCCTACAAAATAAACAGCCTCTCCGTCCCTCTACACAGCGAAGGATAAACGACTTTTCCATTTAGCCGTGTAACACAAATTCGCGCCGTATCCGATAACCCGCCCAAATCACGCGTCGTTCTTTTCTACTCTATTGCGCATGAAAACGGTTCTTGCGGATTCGGTCGGGTTCGCGCCCTTGACGCCGGCCATTTTGACAATGATATAGGAGTAGGTATATAGGTTTTTATATTTCCGGGCTCGTGACGTGAGGATTTTTATTAACGTTCTTAAGAAGTCTGTTGTATATTATGTGCGCAGGATGTAAGTACCAGTCTTCGGTTGTGGAATAAATTTGGCAGTTGCTGAACGATAAGGAAAGGATATGAGCTGTTAACACCCAGATGTTTATAATGTTGAATTGAAGGTCAGTTCACTGGGTCTCGTCACGTTACGTAGGTAGGGAGTTGATGAGTAGTAGAAAAACATACATACGAACGAGTTAAAGTTTACCTAATTTAAAATTCGAAATTTATTTGACACCTGACCAAATTTTTTGGTTCCCTAAGCCCTATAGGTGGTTGGTTCACACTTTATGAATACATATTATGAAGTATTTTTCTTTCAATGTTGACAAAGCAACTTCATATATTTTTTTACCTGTATTATTTGGAATCTTATATATACCTACCTACATAATTATGTAGCTCTAACTAAAGCGTCTGGAAATGCAAGTTTATGATGATAAGTATAGCGCGGTGGTATAACAAACACTCATGTATGAAATTGCGACATGTTTCCAAGGGTTTTGTTATCGTTGAAAATGTATTCTTAAATAAAATAAAAAATACTTGTATACCTATTAACATTAACTTTATGATACAGCCAAGCAACATACCGTCTATTAATAACCTTGAAAATTTTCCGCAATTGGTTTAGATAACCGCTTGAGTTTGAATTCATATTAGGTAGATAAAGTTTATTTTGTATTTAAAATATGAATTGTTTTCTGGCCCCGTTCATCTTAGAGCTTTTTCCCGTGGTATTGAGATATTTTTCCTAGATAAATAAATAAATAAATAAATCAATCAATCAAAACTAAACGTCTTTATCCACGGGGAAGGACATAGACAAATTTTAATTCTATGTACCTTCCCCTGAGAATAGGAGTAAATACATAAGCAGACAGAAATATTCCAAAAGAAACAGAAAAACAATATTTTAACTTTCGAGGGTATTTTTTTATAATAAAAATAAATGGAGGGTAATTTTGGCAGCCCTAGCAACGCCTAGCAACAGATTCGCCTGGCGCCGGAAATGGCGACCTAAATCGCAACACGTGATTACAGAGCATCATGACACTTGTAATGGGTAATGTTCTGTTCACGATGTCGCTCGGCGGAATGTTCACTAGTTGCGCTTGCGCCACAACGTATGTAATGTACTAAGTCATAAGCTTAGTGTTCTTCATAAAGCCTACTAGCCTACTAGCTTTCCGCCGCGGCTCCGCCCGCAGTTTTTCCCGCGGTAAAAGGTAGCCTATGTTACTCAGGGTGAAATCGGGTGAATGTAGCTTTCTAGTGGTGAAATAATTTAGAAATCAGATCAGTAGTTTTTGAGTTTATTCATTACAAACACAAAAATACAAATCTTTCATAATATTCGTATGATGGCTAACTTTTTTTGAGTCAACAGCAAACTCAGATAGTTACAGCCCAAAAACCAGCTATAGGTACAGTAGCCAGCACATGCGGCTGGACATATTGACCTTGAGAGCGCCCGTATTCCGTAGTGGTAGGGGTGAGTTTCGTAGTGCGAACGTCCAACCGCATGTGCTGGCTTCTGTACCTTTCTGAACTTGCCTACAGGTACTTTTACACGGTGAATGGTAACCTTGTCCTTTTCCGAGGTCTATTCTATTTCTGTACGAGTTTTTAAGACCCTTCAGGTAATAATTACCCTTCAGGTAACAACGCCCGCACCAGCCGGTGGGGGCGCGGCCAGAACCAAAATCAAAATTGAAAATCAGAGACGGAGCCCTCGGTGTCGTCTTCTTCACGATGTTTTTCAATATCAACGCGCTAGGCCGTGGTCCGAGGCTCCCTTGAGCCGCCCCTAGACGCGTTGGTATATGACTTTTTATGGGGTAGAGTCTTCCACTCTCCCGCGAGTCCGGTGAAGCTTGATTGGTCGTACCTTTTCGACACAAGCATAGGTCAATTAAAAAAAAAAAAGTATTTAAGTTTCATTAAAATCAGGTTAGTGGTTTTGACGTAAAAGCGTAACAAACGGACAGACAGACACATAAATGTCCGCCCGATGGCTTTTCTGTAAGATTGACGGGTATTTTCTACTACGAAAAATTTATACAAACCTTGTCCTAGTAGTAACAAACACAAAAAAAATGCTAATACTTACACAATATTACGGGTGTAATTACAAACGCGAAAATCTAAGAATGCAGCCGTTTTTAGTAAGTTCTCACGTAAATTCTTGAATTGTGCGTGAATCTTGCGGTTCAACTTCAGGTGGTGGTGGTGATTAAAAAATCGGGCCATTTCCTGGCAATAGGGGGTAATAGGGGCAAAACGTCTGAGTCCATCTCTGGGCGGCTCTAGGAACTGGTTCAATCCAAGAACCGCAAATGAGATTCTTTCAGACGAGCCTTTTGGTACTCAGCTACGTTACGGTTAAAAAATAATCTTTTTGACCGGCAGTTACTAAAAATATCCCTTGACAGGCCTATTACGCGGCGGCACGGAATTGTGTAAACGGCAAAAAATCATGTTTGATGAAGTTTGATTCGTCAATTTTGACACAAGCTTATTGTATTACCACAGGTATTACTTTAAAAATAGGTGCTGTATAAAAGTGTCATGGTTTAGTTTGTGCGTAAGGATATAGGCAATGGAAGGAAGCCTAGTATAATATTAGAAGAACTTTGATCGTACAAATTAACAGGCACAATGAAACAGCGTCTGTTCGTTATCTATATTATTAGGCGTCACGTAACAAGTACAACACGAGTTGTGTCGGAATTAGGCGATTATCGTCAATTAACACATCTGGGGACTATCAGCTCATTTGGCGATAACCGGCGTGTGTACTTGCGTGTGGCAGATAAACTTGACGCTCAGAATTTACGCGATTGGTCTAGAAAGAATATAAATTTCTAATACTTAGTATAATTTTTTAAATAAAATTGACAGGGTAAAAAAAAACACGTCAAGTACATTGTTTATTTCTTATTTTAAAGATATCTGGATAACTTTCTAGTTAGACTAACACATAATTTTTCACGGGTTTTCTCCACGATTTGATTTTAAATTGAGCTAACCGAACTTTCTAGTTAAATAGACTTCTATTCGTTAACTTTTTGCTGTTTCCAATGATGTGTAGCTGCTTTTAATGTTGCTGTTCCTGTATTAAAGAGTATTATTTTCTTATTAGGAACTCACCTAGGTAAGTACAATATTATTCACTATTTTTTGTAATATGAATGTTTAGTTCTTTCTTTATTACTACGCATTTTGTTCCTGTTACAAATTAATATTAATCCTGCATGAGCCCAAGCAACTAAAAATATAACCATATTATTTCTTCTCCTAACTTTCAGAAAATTCGCAAAAGATTCGAACAGCGAATACGTTATCTGTTTACTAAATGAAAGTCGGCATATTGAAACATTTCCGATCTTGCCTTCTGACTGCAACACGCGTATAAAATTATTGTTGCTATGAATGGGCTGTCCTTGGGCCGGAGCGATTATCGCAACGAACGAGCCTTCGACACGAAGAGGAGGGCGTGTATCCACGTCACGAATTATATCCGATTAGGGTTGCCAGATAGCCGCTCTTCCTGTGAGTACTGCACAAGGCTACTAAAGGCGCATAACCAAGGGAATTTACTAATTTAATTTAATTTATGAACAGTAGATTTCACCTGTGTAACCAACCAATAACAAGTACGAGCCTTGACCTGCCTACCGAGCATGGGTATTATGGCAGGCATGGCAACTTCTCGACTGATAGACCCGGTGAAGGGGAACACCCAAAAATTACGAATTACTTATTCCCGAATTTGAAAATACTGAATTTGAAAACTACGAAATATTGTAATTTCGAAATTTTTAAATAACGAATTATAAAAATTACGAAATTTTAAATTCCTAATATTATAATCACGAAGATTTGTTATTCCGATTGTTAAATATACGAATGTTAAAAATTACGAATACTTTATTATACGAAAAATAAAATACCGATCTTTTATAATCACGAAAAATTAAAATCCCGATCGGAAATGTGATAATTCGTGATTTAGAAAAAAGCTTAATAAAGTTCAAGGTTGAAAGAAAAATAGTACCCGAATATAATAGGTTAAAGTACCTGATTAGTTCTGGTTTTATAGTTTAGGATGCATGTAAGGATTTTTGGCAAAAATACTACAGGAGCGGGTGCGAGCGAAGCGAGCACGGGACTTCTGGGCACCCCGACACGGATAGGTTAGGTTCGAAGGGTATGGCAGAAAGGAGCGCGGCGAGCGGAGCGAGCCCGCTCGT
Organism: Teleiodes luculella; assembly: GCA_948473455.1. Lineage (NCBI taxonomy): Eukaryota > Metazoa > Arthropoda > Insecta > Lepidoptera > Gelechiidae > Teleiodes > Teleiodes luculella. The sequence goes on from OX419593.1 coordinate 14,095,494, forward strand.
TCTGCCATACCCTTCGGGGTTAGGTTGACATGAATGCATGCCTGCTTGCATGCATGCATGCTTGAATGCACGCTTGCTTGCGCGCTTGTTGCTTGCTTGCTTGCTTGTATGCTTGCTTGCTTGCTTGCTTGCTTGCTTGCTTGCTTGCTTGCTGCTTGCTTGCTTGCTTGCTTGCTTGCTTGCTTGCTTGCTTGCTTGCTTGCTTGCTTGCTTGCTTGCTTGCTTGCTTGCTTGCTTGCTTGCACGCTTACTGCAAGCAGCAGGCGTTTAATAATATTTCTTAATATTTGATTACTTGTAAGTAAAATTCGGGATTTTGATTTTCGGAATATTAAAACTTCGGGATTCGTAATTTTGAATATTCGATATACTAAAAAATCGTACATTTGAAACATCGAAATTATAATATTCGGAAAATTGACTTTCGTATTTGTAATAAATCGGTTGTTTGAAATTTCGTTAATTAACTATTCGTCATTTTCACTATTTGGAAATTTTAAATTCGGAATTGTGAATCATTCGGAAGTATGAAATTCGGAATTTTAATAATCGTCATTTTCAAATTCGTAAATAAATTATTCGGAATTATGTAGTGTACTCCCGGTGAAGTTTGATTCGCCGTACTTTTTTCGACTCGGACATAGCTTAATTAAAATAAATAGAGGAGGTAGTTTAGTCCAATTTCTGCCTAATCATTATCTGATTTATTTATTACAGAATCGGTAGCGCATGTACCAAGGAAAATTAGACAGCTGAATAATAATTATCTATCACTAAGTTTAGCTACAGCCTGCGGCAGGAGATAGCATATTTAGCCAATTAGCATACTAACAAATTCTATATTTTTGTGAAGAGCGAAATAAATAAATAATATATTACAAAATGTATACAAAATCCAACCAAGCCCCAAACTGTGTCTCTCACTGTACCACAGAATAAATAATAGTATGTACTAGGTAACTGTACCCAAATATTTGTGTCGTAATTTTACAAAAAGACTTGTTTTTAACCCTGTGTGTCTGTCTGTCTGTGGCATCTTAGCTCTTAAACGAACGCGCCGAATTTGATCTAGTTTTTTATGTTTGCAAGGTGTCACAATCGAGTGTTCTTAGCTATGATCCAAGAAAATATCTTCAGCCATTTGAAGATTATCAGCTCTATTCTAGTTGTTGAAAGGATCAAGTAACGGTTTTGTGTCGTGAAATTTAGTGTTATTCTGAGTGCATTGCGATTTTTTGGGATTTATAAGCTGTAACGAGTCTCACAAAAATGTGTGGTGTGCGTCACTTCGGTACGTACGAAACTCCTGCGCACCGAGTTCCCACGACTTCATGGTTGTATGCTCCGAGCGTACTACGAGGAGAGACAGACAGCAGAAACGTTACGTTTTTTTTTATCTGGCATTTTTTAATCTTATCTGGCTAACAATCACCACCAATACACTCTCAATTGTGTGTGTGCCCTCAGGCATGCGACTTTTCAATGTCTTTTAAAATACCAAAATGTATAAAAATACGGAAGCTACGAAAATTATTGGCATTATAACTAGTCATCGAAACGTAAAAATAAGTGAAAAAATAGTTTAAAAAACTAAAAAACACGCTTCCTTTCCGCCATCTTGGACGTCCTTCATATTGGATTTGTAATGACGTTTCTTAGCTAGTCATGTATTGTCATCAGAACTCAGAGCGTGTGCAAAATTTCATCCTAATCGAAGACCGGGAAGTGGGTCAAATTAAGATTCCAAGATTTTCATACATACATACAAGTGAAGCTAATGAAATGAATGAAATGAAATGATTTTATTCTCAGACGACAAAGGTCCATACAGAGTTGTTAGTTATAAAAGACTTACTACCTATGTTAGTAAAATTTAAAATGCTCATTCGAGCGAACGTGGAACGTGGAAATAATAAAAGGGTAATAACAAGTTAGTAAACTTCACATAAAATACAACCTTTACGTAAATATATGCAGTGCAGATTTCTCCCTTCGCCGCGTATGACTAAAAAGGTTAATTTTCTAAATCGCTGGTACACGGCGGGTCTCGATTACCAAATGGCAAGCAACCATGGTCTAAGAAAACAAGGTCTCGCATTCGGACCACGTGACTTGACACAAGCCTACATCATCATGCTGTTCATCCTTGTCTATTAACACGCATTCGACCATGAAAGCAACTGGTTTAGCTACTACTCATTCCTACAATGCTTTAACCTCTCCATAGTAATCTCTCCACAAAGATTTGTTATTATTGGTGTGATTCTATTGTATAATTTGTATAGAATGTTTGCTGTTTTTTTGTTCTTATCCTACTGACGCTACCCAATCACAATGACGCCAAGGCATGTCGTCGCCAATCAACGTTCATTCATCAGTGCGCTGGCGCAGGCAGGCACCTATTGAGCGTTCTATTCTATATGGCGCTGACTGTACTACGGTTTACATTAGATGATTATGGTATGCAAATACAGTTCAATACACTGTAATTAGTTAAACGTGACGTTTTTATTAATGTATATGATAAACTGCCGTTCTGGAGGAATCTTGATTAAGACACATTAAGGTTAGAATTATCAAAGTATTTATTTGAATATTTGGACGTTTTACGTAGTTTAGGCAGATCCCCCACTATTCGCTTTCTGGTAGACTTAAAGTGGACCTTGGTCTGGTGAGGGTCACGGAGAGCGTTTGGGTGTGGGTCAAGAAGACCGTGAAGGCTTTTTTCTGACAGTGGAGTGGACATATTGCAGCAAAATAATGATGATAGACTGTTTATATCATAATATACTTAAAAACCAATATTTTTGTGCAAATTCACTAACACACTGTGCAGTCTTCTGTGGAGGACATATGGGTCAAAATCAGAGAGGTGAGCATTTAGGTGTCGACAAACTTTTTTATATTAAAATAACATGATATTACTAAAATGATTATTTTAAAATAAAGATTCTGTGCATAATTACTAGGCAATTAGCATATTTATTTTTCTAGAATAGTATTATATTCGATTTTGAACAAAAATAGGTCCAAATAGTCATTCCGGGAACGCGTCCTTATACCATATTTCATAATTCAGACATGTCAAAAATGTTTACCATTACGACATAAATATAACAAAAATTTAATATTAACTTTTAAAATCATCAAACTAAGAATAGACGTACAAATTAGATTAATATTAATTTAATTTCTTCACATTTTGGCTATTCAAATGCTGTCCGACGTTTACCAAATCATTCCGTGAACGCGTTGGATATCGGTCGATGGAATTAAAACAATGAACGTTAGGTGGCGTTAGCGAGCAACAGTGTAAAGTTCGCTAGTTATAGGACCGGAAAACACTAACGGAACACGGAAAAAAATAATTGATTTTGTTTCTAAGTACCTGTTAATTTCATAGTGTCAAGCGTACTTTAATTCCCTGTCACTTCGGGAACGCGTGTTACGTTATAAGTTTTTGATAATTTGCATGTATTTTTGCAAAATTCTTATAATTGTTACAGCTCACTTGTTGATAACCGCTAAAACCAATATATAACATTGCGGCGTCAAGCGTGACATGAACGTATCTGTCAAAAAGTCATATTCGGGAACGGTCATTTCGAGAACGTTCTCGTATATGAGCGTTCCCGAAATGACGATTTAGAGGCAAAATAATGCTGTAATGCTTTTAAGTGCATTAATAACCATGAAAATTTTTGGTTTTAGGTATTAATTTAGTACGAGTAACATGTAAAACAATAAAAATAGGGGAAAAAGAAATAAAAAAAAACGACTGAAAGTGGACAGTATAGCGTCTAAAAAAACATCGTAAAAAGGGTAATTCAAAAAAGCGCAAGTTTTTAAACCTGAATAAAAAGAGAAGAAGAGACAAAAGTTAGGAAATATAAAAAATAAAATAAAGTTGCATAGACAGAAGAGGCATTTCATCATTTTGGGAACACTCCCGTCATTTTCGGGAACATCGCAAAAACAGCAATTATATCACTAATACGTAATGCTATAATTAAATCTTGCATATACAGCATGAAATGACCTTAAAACTTTTGTACTTATATTATTAATATAGAATGTAGTGCAAAAATGTGTTCAATAAACTGAAAATTTGGAGCAAAATTTACACCTATTGAAAATTTATGGAGAGTTATTTGAAAAATAAGTGTTTTATTGTGAAAATATACAAAATAACAACATTATACGATCTAGGAACAAGTTAAATACAATTTCTTGAACGTGAATCTTAAATGCATTTGTTATTTTATGATTAAAAAAATATTAAAAAGTGTTCCCGAAATGACTTTTAGCCCTGGCATTATTCTTATGAACAGGTAGAATTTCTAAAATATATGTTTTTGTGCGTGCTGCTTCACAGGAAAGATTAATTATTAATGACACAACAGACTCCGCTTGTTAGTTTTCTTCAAAAGTAAACTTAATTTCTCGGATATTTGAAAACCTAAAATGCTCACCTCTCTGATTTTGACCCATATAACTGGCAAAAGACACGCGGATCTATTAAATTGTTAACAATTTTGTTTGAATGTTGCAAACTGCATGCAATCAATTTAAGTATTTCCATGTCTATTTTGTCTTCAATGTTTGACAACCTACCCTGATGATTCAAACCTGTGATTACAGTTTCTAATCCGCTGGAAGCTGATTTTTTATCGTGTTCATTGGATCCACATTAGTTTGTTCACTAATACACTGATGAATCAGAAATCCTGTCGCACGAAAATAAAGTATTTTTAGCTCTTTATTTAATGTAATTGACCTGTGGTAGAGGCGCTATCATAGGCCACGGTCGCTGACAAAAACAACACCTCTTGCGCATTACATTATGTATTACTATTTTCCTTCCCGAAGATCAGAGCCGTCTTAAACTAACGAAAAAAGAGGCCCCTTTCAGAATTTGGACAGGGACCCGTACCAGAGCACACATGAGCAGACTTTTCTTCTTCTTTTATTCATTTCATTTTCATTCAATATTTATCTTTTATTTTACTAATACAAGTTTAACACAAAAAATATAGTTATATAATTAAACAGTTAAAATAAACATTCACAGACTCGAGAAAAACAAATAACAAACAGGTTTTCAAAGGATTTCAGAGCAAGACCCTTTTATGAAAACAAGCTTGTATTTACATTGAGTTAGGTCAAATAAATATTAGCATATATATTTTATTTTAAAATATATTTTGTTCTATGTAACACATATACGGAGCAAGATTTGAAGACAATGTTTTCCCTAATGGGGTGAGTAAACTTTTAGTAACCTTATAAGGAGCCCAAACTAAAGCCAAACCACAGTTAATATCAACTCTGATAATTATCATAGACCAAAATTAATCAATAAATATTGTATTTTCCTGTACAAAAGGTCTGTCGACGAAATCTTAACATTCAAAAATAAACAAAAAATAATTGCTTTCCTAAATTATATTTTGGACTTTAAACGTAAGTACCTAACTACCTACTCGTGCCACATGCAAAGTTTTTTCAAATAGATAAAATACTTTTTATTTTATGGTTCAAATTAGCATATCTAGGTTCAGTTGAAGGTTTTTGTGGCGCCGTTGCGTTCCCATTTTTAGGGTTCCGTAGCCAAATGGCAAAAAACGGAACCCTTATAGATTCGTCATGTCTGTCTGTCTGTCTGTCTGTCTGTCCGTCCGTACGTCACAGCCACTTTATTCCGAAACTATAATACCTATAGTGTTGAAACTTGGTAAGTAGATGTATTCTGTGAATCGCATTAAGATTTTCTTACAAAAATAGAAAAATAAAAAACAATAAATTTAGGGGGTCCCCATACATAGAACTGAAACTATAAAAAAAATTTTTCATCAAACTCATACGGGGTATCTATGGATAGGTCTTCAAAAATGATATTTAGGTTCCTAATGTCATTTTTTTCTAAACTGAATAGTTTGCGCGAGAGACGCTTCCAAAGTAGAAAAATGTGTGTCCCCCCCCTCTAACTTCTAAAATAAGAGAATGATAAAACTAAAAAAAATATATGATGTGCATTACTATGAAAACTTCCAACGAAAATTGGTTTGAATAAGATCTAGTAAGTTTTTTTTTAATACGTCATAAATTGTAAACAGCAATTTACCTTACACTATTATTAAAACATCGATCAAAGTCACAACGAACTACAAAAACTTTTATATTATGTTACTGGCTGCTACGGAACCCTTCATGGGCGATTCCGACTCGCACTTGGCCGCTTTTTATCTTTACTAGTCATAAAATAGAAGGTGTGATTAGCATACACAATTATTGTCATCGTAACTTTAGCTCATTAATTTTAACAATTGTTTACTATTTTACAATCGACACTAATGCGAAATATTATGACCTAAAACATATTTTTGTTTTTGTACTAAAATCAATACACCGTGAGATTTAACTATTTGTTTATCCTTCTCATATCTATGGTTTATCCGAAACATAGTGAAAATGAAAATGAAAACTTTTATTTGCATTAAATGTGGTGGAAGAGTTCTTACATTTGCGTTCTGTATCACACATTTAACCACGAAGTGGTATGCAAAATTGTACAACATTTAAATAAAATTTAAAAAATGAAACATAAATTAAATTAAATCAAATAGTTCAATTAAAATTATTAATAAAAAAACATAATGAATTAAAAATTAATAAAACAATTCCAAATAATATATAAATTTATAACAATTTCATAACAAACAAACTGAACAACTTTCCCTAAGGAACATAGATTGAAATCCCTAAATTAAAATTCAACTTGTGACATAAAGCGGCCCGTCACGTGACTGTGAGTTTATATGAAAAGTTGAATTTTAATTTTGGGTTTTCAACCTCTTCCTTATGAAAAGTTGTTCAGTTTCATGAGTACTACTACTATGTTGCGGATAGCGCTGCACATGCTGAGTTGGGGCCTATATACGGGTGCAGTACTCACTTTGAAATGTATCATTTATTGTTTCTTTATCCTACCGTCTTTTTTGTAACTAATTTTATTTGTGTGTGCGCATCCGTAGTAAACGTTATGTCTATGTCTATGTCTATAAACAACCAGTTAAATTGCACGGTGTGTGTATACTCGTAGGTATTTTCTTGAGGTGATTTAATTTTCTTAATTGTTATTTATTATGCTTGGGGGCCGATGGGGCCCCATCCTTATTTTGATCTAAGGCCCTACCTTTTAGGGCGAATACGACACTGCCCTCAATCATATTTTATTCCATAGTATTAATTAAATAGAAGCCGTGAATCACCGAACCATTCAAATAGTACTTTACTACGTATTAAGTAAATGCTCGATATCGATAACATACAAATAAAAAACGATTACACACAACAGAAACTTATCAACACAAAATATTCTATTTGTGTCGTTGACCGGATGATATGCCTAAGCAATAAGGCGGTCTTTTAAATTGTTCTGTTGTTTTTAGAATTATTTTCATTTCAACCACCTTTGTAAATTTTTCACAATAAGTAAAAGTATAAGTAAGTATAAGTAAAAGTAAGTAAAGGAAAAGTAACTACTGTATGTTATGTATTTAATTAAACCCAATTTTCCATACTTGCCAATAAAAACTGGCCTATGAATTACACATAATTACTAATAGCACACACAAGTTCTGAATGCCGCGAATTAATTTGTTTTCACTACTTTCAATATTTATTTGATTGCAATAAAAAATACATGTATACTTTTTTTTGATATACTAATCACCTATGTACTTACATTATTTAATTAATTATCTTCACGACATGAGTGTACGAGTGATGTACAACATTACATATTGTATTGTACGTACAGCAATGTAAATCGTATGAATGTGTGCGTGTGTAGTAAGCGTTGGGGAATTTCATCGATTGAGTAAGCGGCGCCGTGGCTTAGTTGGTTAAAGCGCCTGTCTAGTAAACAGGAGATCACGAGTTCGAATCTCGTCGGGGCCTGCCAGTTGGTTCTCTTTTGTTTTTTGTATTTCTCCTTTTAATACTTTTAAGTTATATTTCAGTACTTTTTCTTTAAATATTTGCTATAAATAAGAAAATAAGATTAGTATTGTTTTTTTTTATTTTATTAATGTGTACGTCAATGTTGGTGGATTACTAGAAGTTACAAGAACTTACATACGCATACAACTGTTATATATAAATGAATAACACAGCTCTTCCTGTTTTTATTTATTCAAACAAAAAAATGTTTAGTTAGTCGTTTTCCTGCAGAACATTTAGTACATTTCCTGCAGTTTATATTATTTTCATAATGTTTAGCCAATCTCTTTAAAAGTTCATCTGTACCTGTAGGCTAGTTAAGTAAGTAGCCAGCATTGAGTATTGACTATTGTTCAGTAGTAATAATAATTCATAATAACAGGTATTATTTTAGACATAGTTGATTTCAGATTAAGTGTTTAGTTCTGTCTGAGCCTCCGGGTAGAAAGTGCTTAAAGACAATACAGACTTTCTTAACTAAATAAATTATGTTTCGGTAATTTTCTAAAGTTATGTAGCCAAGCAAATGCGGCTGGCTGACATGTTGACATTGAGAGTGCCTGTATTCCGTAGCGTTAGGGTTGAATTTCGTAATGCGAATGTCCAACCAGCCGCATTTGCTAGGTGAACAGTTGGGAATGAGGCATTTTCCCGCGGTAAAAGTTAGTCTATGTTACTCAGGGTGAATGTAGCTTTCTAATAATGTTTAAAAGATGCAACGCCTGTGGAGTTTCTTCGGCGAGCTCTTCTCCACAGAAGACAGCCAAATTTTTGAACTCGCCAGAAAAGATAATTTAATTTTAAATGACATAACTAAGAGATGTAATCATGAAGGAAGAAAAAATTTTACGCGCCCATTTTATGGGCGTGGATTTTTTTTTTCCTTCATGGATGTAATAATGTCCAAAAGTTAAAAAAAAAATTCTTTGAACTCTTTGAACTCTTAATGGTGAAATAGTTTATTCATTACGAACATACACACACGCACAAAAATGCAAATCTTTCCTCTTTATAATATTACTAGCGACCCGCCCCGGCTCCGCACGGGAAAATGGTTATTGTGGGTTATCCTTCAGTATATTATGCATGTATTATACATATAAACCTTCCTCTTGAATCACGCTATCTATTAAAAGAAACAGCATCAAAATCCGTTGCGTAGTTTTAAAGATTTACGCATACATGGGGACATAGGGAGGGACATAGGGACAGAGAAAGCGACTTTGTTTTATACTATGTAGTGATAGTGATAGTGATAGTAGGTATGACTAGTTAACTAGCTTACCGCCCCGCGGCTCCGCCCGCTTGGCAGTTTTTCTCGGGGTATAGTATATGGGATTTTATTCGGGAGTTCATTGTGGAGATCCTTGGGGGAGGCCTTTGTTCAGCAGTGGACGTCTACAGACCGAGATAATGATGATGATGATTGGTAGTATGAGTAAAAGGTAGCGTAAGTGTTATTCTGATGTATCACTACATAGTCACTATCACTATCACTACATAGTATAAAATAAAGTCGCTTTCTCCGTCCCTATGTCCCTATGTCCCTTTGTACGCTTAAATCTTTAAAACTACGCAACGGATTTTGATGCGGTTTTTTTTAATAGATAGAGTGATTCAAGAGGAAGGTTTATATGTATAATACATGCATAATATACTGAAGGATAACCCACAATAACCATTTTCCCGTGCGGAGCCGGGGCGGGTCGCTAGTAAACTATAAAACAGTAAAGTTTCAATAACTTCCATTCTTGAGTGCAAGAGTAACAAACAGCCATACTTCCTCACACACTTTCCAGTTTTTTTTTTTTTAATTTAAAATATTAGTAGGATTTTACTTCCATGCATTGACGCCTTTATGAAAAAAAAACTTTAAGAAGGAAGAAACTAAGTCGCAGCTAGTTCGTGAACATCTTAAAATCCTAACACGTTTGCATACTCCATCATACTAACTAACCATACTTTACATGTAACCAGTCTAACACGAACCCTCAATACATATAGTTTCTTTGTATAATTTATGATCTATTAGGAAAGGCTGAGTTCAAAGTATAATGGTTATTGAAGCTGTATTCTAAAGTAAGTAGAAGCTGTAAGTTTAGCAGACAAAGTTGCCGTATACGAACATTGTTGTAAGAAAGCTATTAAAAAAACGACGTGGCGATATTTAGTAGTATCAACCCTGCATGCTGTGAGAAAATATATTGCAATTTTCTCTAAAAGGATGAGTGTAACTCGACAAAAAAGTTTTTATTTCACTTTGTAAGACCCTCAAATCCGGAAATCCGGAGAAGCTTATCCCATATTATTGACAACGTTATGAATTACACAATTGCCAGAAAAAACTCTACCTAGTACCTATTCCGATCTCATATATTATGACACAACCCGATGATGGTTACAGCCGTAAAGATAAAAATATACCCAATGATAAATCATTTGATTTTATTTTTCTGGGTACAGCCTCCGTGGTCATGTGGTCAAAAGCTCGCCTGACGTTACGGAGGTTCCGGGTTAAACATGATATTAAAATCATACTAATTAAAGAGGGAAGATTTGTATTTTTGTGTGTGTGTATGTTTGTAATGAATAAACTCAAAAACTACTGAACCGATTTCAAAAAATCTTTCACCATTAGTTCCCACGGGAAAAACTGTATACGCGGGCGGAGCCGCGGCGGAAAGATAGTATATATTATATTTGTGTAAGTTTCCCATTAAACGGTTCAGCGCTTTGGCCAAGAACTGCCGTGTTTTCGGGTAATTATCGTGAGAACAGCCCAATTATTCACCCGCTGTCCGCCGATGTCAAATTGAATTATACTATACTAAATGGAAGTGAAACATTCGTTTTATTATCTAATTTACCTGCGTTCATTACAAGTATGATGATTTTATTATAATTATGCAATATGTATTTAAGGAAAATTGAAGTATGGTATATTTATTTATTTATTGTTTATTTTCTGTATCAACGCACTAGGCCGTGGACCAAGGCTCCCTCGAGCCGCCCCTAGACGCGTTGGTATATGACTTTTTTTGGGGTAGTCTTCCGCTCCCCCGCAAGTCCGGTGAAGCATGATTGGTCGTAACTTTTCGACACAAGCATAGATCAATAATTACAAAAAAAATCGTTTATTGTACACAAATTTATTTACAAGTAATGAACATAAAAAAACAGACACAACAGGCACTATTTATCTCTTGTGAAATAAATGTCTTACAGCTGGCCTTATATATATTTTTAGTAGATCATTGCTTTAGGCGACACCTTGTGAAAGTCCACTATACTAATTTGTGATGAACCTTTAACTGCTTCCATACTTATCATCACATGAAAAAGCATCATTATGTATAATAGTAGTTAAAGATCATAAAAAAAATAATTGAAATCAATTTTTTCTTATCTTTGGAGAGCGCGACAGACATTCTCTCGAAGTTCTAAAAACTAAAAATCTAAAAATTACGGTTCATTTATTGTTTACTAGCGACCCGCCCCGGCTCCGCACGGGAAAATGGTTATTGTGGGTTATCCTTCAGTATATTATGCATGTATTATACCTACATATAAACCTTCCTCTTGAATCACTCTATCTATTAAAAAAAACCGCATCAAAATCCGTTGCGTAGTTTTAAAGATTTAAGCGTACAAAGGGACATAGGGACATAGGGACGGAGAAAGCGACTTTATTTTATACTATGTAGTGATTTGGGTTTTTCCCCATCCCTATCATCCATATATTAAGGCTAACGTATTTTCTACACAACACATTGTTCTAGAATTAGCAACATTGTCATTATTTGTCATCACTCATCCATCATATTATAGGTACTGCAATCACCAAATATTTTCTCAGCACTGAATCGAACCTACAACCTTCATTATTTTATTTTAGTATCAAGATTCACCTAAGTTAGCACAAAAACATTCATGTTGTACGTTTTTCTATAAGTACTACGAGTAATATCACCTAATTATTATAAAGAGGAAAGATTTAATTGTTTGTTTGTTTGCAAATGTTTGGTATAAAGATAGATATTATAAGATAAGATATTCGACTGACACACCCACACATGTATTAGTTTTTTTGACCTAATTAATTGGATTGAACGTGCTAAGACTTTGGGGAAGGATATAGGCTACCTTTTACCGCGGGAAAATACCTCATTTTTACGGGAAAAGATGTTTACGCGGACGGAGCCGCGGGGCGGAAAAATGAAAATGAAAATGAAAAATGTTTTATTCGAAGTAAGATTTTACAAATCACTTTTCGACGTCGAGGCGGGTTCACAATTTGGCTGTCTTCTGTGGAGAAGAACCCGCCGGAAGAAACTACACAGGCGTTGCATCTTTTCAAAAATATTTTACAAAAATTATTATTTTATATAATTTGATTAATATATAACAAAGAGTGCAAACGAAAATATGCAATTTGAAGAAGGCAACCAGTCAAAGTAGAAAAAATTTAAACTATATAACCAATAAAACAACCGGCAATTGACTAGAGCAGTCCAGTCCCCCCAAGCAGCACCACGTTCACGGGTTTGACGTATGAGCTAGTGTTATATACGTGTACGTTACGTTACGTGTCCATTGTTACGAAGGCCACGTCACTCCAGAACATTGGCGCCAGGCCTTATCGGAATAGGTGTTAATTTGTGTGCCGTACAACATGTAAAAATAATAGTCTTAATGAATTTATTACAATAAAATTGTTGTTGAGGAATAGTAAAAGAAAAATATGCCTTTTTATTATTACGCGACTGCAAAGGGTTATGTTTTTCACGCGTATCTGTGTATGTATGTATGTATGTGGTATTCTTTATATTACCCCTGAACCTCGAATCCTAACGGCTAGATGGATTTTAAAGATTGAGGGGTTTATCGATTCGTCTAAACCGTGCGATGGTTATAGGCTACAAAAAAAAACCACGCAGTCTATAGTCTAAAGGCCGGTAGAGAAACCTTTTAAAATAAAAACTACAAATAAAAGATACATTTACTATATTTCATGTTTTAGTAAATTTATATATTTATTTTTAAATGAAATCTGGTTTTATTAAAAACTCTTGTCTTAGTAAACCATAAATTCAAATTTTACGTCTCATTCTATATATCTCAGTCGTCGACCAGAAACAGTTTATCTACCATTAGCACTAAATCTCCCCAAGGGCAGACTAGGCGAAATTCACGAGATTCTGCGTAGATTTATTTATATTAATTGTACGTGTGTACTAATCGAGGCCGTCTGTGACGTTTGTTGACGAGGTTACGGCTGCGACGCAGAAGGCTCAGGTTCGAAAATTGGCGGGCCCATTCATAGGTTTAAATAGATATTACACTGACACACCCACACATGTATCAGTTTTTTTTGACATATTTTAAAGGTCTAATTAATTGGATTGAACGTGGTAAGAACGAACTTTATGAATCGAAATACCTAATAGGAATAATTATGGGCTGTGTCTATATTTTAATGTCAATAATTATCATATGTGGACTAGAAACTGGACACTATTGCATGAATGTTAATAATTTTATGAACAAAATTAGATTTTTCTGTCAGAAATTTGTGTTTGGAGATTCCAATCTTAATTTTGTTTTGTGCAAAATTCACCAATCGTATTTGTTTCGTAACTTATTTTGCCAGACTCAAATTAATCCATTGAGTCATTTTACTAAATCGCGGGCAAAAGTGAATCAATACTTTGTTGACAAGATAGTTTACAAAATAATATGGAATAATACTAATCTGAATTTCAACTAAAACAAACACAGTAACACAATAGAAGTGTCACCCAGTAACCTTGTTCCTTCCTGTCCTTTGGATGCTAATCCACTAATACATTTCACACGATAATCACGTACGCATTTCGGGTTCCGTTGCGAGTGAGAAACCCATCCCGGAAATAATGGGAAGCTAAAGATCTGAACCAATTTTCCAAAAATATCTAAAATTATAATAACAACAGTGGAAACATTAACAAAATGTACTCAAAAATTACTCAGATACACAATTAATAAGTTAATCTATCTGTCTCTTTCTGTAAAACAACTTTTTCTGTGAAATAAATATGGCGGATATGTGAAGTGATATTTCACTTATCGGATCCCTCTTTTTAACTTACCACTTTAAATCAATATAACTCGTAAAATAATTTCATATTCGGTTCTGTATGTTGATTTAAATTCGTATAATTAAATTTTAAAAAATACATGCATGTTCCCCGTTGTTCAATTGGTTAAGAAAAGGAACATAGAGAAAGATAATATGTGAAAAGAACTAAGAACAATAAAAAAAAACATTCATTTCAAGCAATAAACCCCACATAAACCCTCACAAGAAATGTCTGTAGGCAATACAAAGTATGAAGAATTACAAAACAGAAGCAGCGGTGCTCGCAAAATTACGGTCGAAGCTGGCTAAGGCAGAGTTATACCATGCACCAGAAGATGCAGCTAGGGTAGGCCCCTCGCAAAGTAGACGAGAGATCTGTGAAGTAGCTGAATTATACAATGAAGCGCCTGTCGTGGTGGCAGCACGTCTTTCGGCCATTAAGAAATTATGTACAAGAAAGCCTGACCAAAGAAATAAAAAGACCTGCTCTGGAGGCCCAACGTGTATATTTTCACGACTATGTATGATATATTCAACAATTTTCCTTATAAAATTAGTTCCATTAAAATTCCACAATATGGCCAGGTTTTTTATTTATCTGGTCGGGCTTTACTAGTAAAATGCTTCGAGTTGTGTTTTTAACATTCTGTGCGCCAACATGGCGGCACCGGGAGGCGGGGGGTGCACGGCGAGACGAAAAACAAAAGACATAGAAGTTGGAGGTCGCGACCTCCAATACATATTACTAAGAGTGCGGTCCGCGAGTGTCTTTTCTATGTACGCTAGTATAATAGATAGTTCTATGCTTTCGGCTGAAATTATACTGGTGGTACGCGGAACTTTGTCGGCAATGTTGTTTTCATTTCCTCAATAAATTGTTTTTATTTTGTTGGCGACTGAAAAAACAGCGTTATATTGTGATGATAACGTTTTATTAGTATGCCAGTATATTTTTGTATTAAACTTATTCTTAAAATTAAAGTAAAATTTATGTTTTTTTATTTTACATTACACGTATTTCTTAAAATTCTGGTAATATATGGGTCCCTTGTTAAATGTGTTCTGAGCCGGCACTTGATTTGGCCGGGGTCTTCGTTATTTAATTTGCATACAGTGTCGGTATTTTTTTATGATGACGATAATATTAGGTCCTTACCTATGAAATTGCCGTTCAGTATCAAAAAAGTGAAACAAGTTTTTTTTAATGAAATTATTATTTAATCAATCGAAGTATGCGCCGTTGTTATCGATACACTTCCGCCATTTTATAGGCAGACCATTGATACCTTTGGAAAAAAAATTCTGGGAGCGAGAGTCTATGAACTGTTTGAAGGCGGTTTTGACTGCCTCATCAGATTTGAAATTTTTTCCTTGTAGAAAGTTATCCAAATTTTGAAAAAAGTGGTAATCGGTTGGGGCAAAATCTGGAGAGTATGGTGGGTGACCCAGATCTTGCCCCAACCGATTACCACTTTTTTCAAAATTTGGATAACTTTTTACAAGGAAAAAATTTCAAATCTGATGAGGCAGTCAAAACCGCCTTCAAACAGTTCATAGACTCTCGCTCCCAGAATTTTTTTTCCAAAGGTATCAATGGTCTGCCTATAAAATGGCGGAAGTGTATCGATAACAACGGCGCATACTTCGATTGATTAAATAATAATTTCATTAAAAAAAAACTTGTTTCACTTTTTTGATACTGAACGGCAATTTCATAGGTAAGGACCTAATATATTCTGGAATGGTTTTCGGTAATAAAATTAAGCGATGGTTTTATTGTCGCTTCTGGTAGCATAGTCCGGTTCGCTCCAGTACTAAATGAAAAAATTCTATCTGTCATTCCTGTAAATGGCAACGACTCATACCGTTGGATTCGTCTTGGTGTCCTGTACGTGGAACTGTCGGTCGTCAAGTTCTAAAGTGGTGGAGGGAGGAGGGGAGGGGTAATCAAAGTTGGCGAATTTGTACTTTTGTTTTTACGCTGTAATTTGAAAACTAGTGGACCGATTTCTTTGTTACTTGTATTATTTGAAAGTGTATAATATTACCTAAAAGACGTTCTTATACATCGAATACGCCAATTCAGCGGTTACCGCGCAATAATACGAAACATTGAAAAAAGAAATTGTGTATAAATAATATCACAGATTACGCTAAATCTATAACGTTTTCGTGGAAACAATGTTTACTACTTTAATTTTAAAACAAATTACCTAATCAAAAAGCTAACAATAATTACTATATGATTTATGGTGCCTGAGCTAGAGCTAATTTACGAAACGTAGTCGTAGGATCACTATACTACGAGTACGCAAATATAAGTAAATGAATGAGAAGAGATGGGTAAATAATCACCATATTACCCTAATTATATATTTCAAGCTTACATTTTTCAAATAATACCTTGAAAAAAGACTTTACGTCGAAATAAAGAGGATAATTTTTTTTTGTTTTTCACTATTAGTAGTTTTGAATTTGCCTGTAGCATCTGACCCAAGGTACGTGACAAGATAAAACTTTTGTCAGGGGTAGATATTAGTAATACCTACCCATGATAAAAAAATAAAAGAAATCTACGTCGAAATAACCCGGGAAACATTTTTTTAGGTTTTCACTATAGTATTTTTGACTTTCCCTGTAGCATCTGACCCAAGGTACCTGACGAGATTAAACTTATGTCAGGTGATAGATTTTAGTAATCCCTTTCCATGATAAAAAATTAAATGAAATTTATGTCGAAATGACACGGAAAACAATGTTTTAGTTTTCACTATAGTTGTTTTAACTTTGCCTGTAGCACCTGACTCAAGGTACCTGACGGGATAAAACCTACATCAGAAGATAGATATCTGTAACACCTACCTATGATAAAGAAATAAAATAAATTTACGTCGAAATAACGCGGAAAACAATCTTTTAGCTTTTCACTATAGTAGTTTTGACTTTGCCTGTAGCACCTGACCCAAGGTACCTGACAGAATAAAAACTATGTTAGGGGATAGATATTGGTAATATCTAACCATGATAAAAAAATAAAATAAATTTACGTCGAAATAACGCGGAAATCATTTTTTTAGTTTTCACTATAGTACTTTTTAATTTGCCTGTAGCCCCTGGCCTAAGGTTCCTGACAGGATAAAAACTATGCCAGGGGATATATATTGGTAATATCTACCCATGATATAAAAATAAAAGAAATTTAGGTCGATAAAAAAATAAAAAAAAATAAAAAAAATATTATGTTTATTTTATTATTATTATTATTATTTTAAGGACAAGCAGCAATTATGCTGATAGGTCCTGAACAGTGTTGGTTGGTTTTTATTTGATATTTTCATTTTAATTATTATTAGTCTATGAAGGTATGTTAGAGTCACATCACACGCGCACAGTTTTAGATATACAGTCCTTGTTAGCACTACACCATTTGTCCAGTCTATTCTTAAACGCGTTCACTGAAGGTGCAGAGACCACATCCTGCGGCAGTTTATTCCAAACAGAAACCACTCTGTTTGACAACAGGTGATGGGCGACATTTGTATTCGAGTGTGAGCGGTTGAGCTTCATATCGTGTCCTCTCAGAAATCTTGTACTGTTATTCATTGTAAATAAGTCCCTTAGAGGCAGGTTATATTTGTTCGTAAGAATTTTGTAAGTTTCAATTAAATCCCCCCTTAATCTCCTTTCTTCTAATGTAGGCAGCTGAAGTAATCTCAATCTTTCCTCATAGGATTTCTTTCTAAAATTATACGGGATTTTTGTAGCTTTCTTCTGCACGCTTTCCAACAAATCAATATCTTTGACAAAGTATGGATTCCACACTTGGACTGCATATTCAAGCAATGGTCTTACATAGGTCTTATAAATTTTCAGGAAAACATCTGTTGTAATGTGTTGAAATGAGCGCCTTACAACATACAGGAATGAATTCGCCTTCTTAACTATACCATTGATATGATCACCCCATTTAAGGTCCTTCGTTATGAGCACTCCCAAGTCCCTCTGCGAGTTGGTCGCTGCTATACTTTCTTGTCCTATGGCATAATTAAATTCGGGATTGTTCTTATCCAAGTGCAAAACAGCACATTTGGCCACATTAAGTTTAACGATCCATTTTTTGGTCCAGTCTTGAAGTTTATCAAGATCCGCTTGCAGCTTACCCGATTCAGTAAAAGGGTTACCAAAGAATTTGCCATCATCCGCAAAGAAACATGACCGGGAATCAATAAGCGAAATTAAATCTGTGACAAAGATGCCAAATAGTGTTGGCGCAAGTACAGACCCCTGGGGGACCCCACTCAAAACATCCTTCTTTGATGACAAGGCAGTACCTACTCTCACTTGGAAAGTTCTTCCCTTAAGATAGTCCGTTACCCAATCCAGTAGCTTTCCGCGAATACCAAAATGTTCTAATTTGACCAGAAGTCTTTGGTGGGGTACTTTGTCAAAAGCACGTTCAAAATCTAAGTAAACAATATCAACTGGATTACGGCCATCTAGTTCCTTTGCCCAAGCTTGTACGGAGGTTAATAAGTTTGTTAATGTGGATCTTTTTTCAACAAAACCATGCTGATGGACCGAAATTATATTTTCTCTATTAAGAAACTGTGTGAGCTTATTGCATATAACTCTTTCCATTACCTTACAAATGATACTGGTGAGGCTAATAGGTCTAAACATTGCGGGATCAGTTTTATCACCTTTCTTGTATACCGGTGTTACAATCGCATGTTTCCATGCCTGGGGAACAGACCCCGACTGCAATGACTCATTCATTATGTTAGTGAGTATCGGAACAAGGGTAGCTGCACAACTCTTAAGCACTATTCCTGGAATGTTGTCTGATCCTGGAGGGGAATTTATATCCAAATCATTGATAGCCTTATGTACATCAGCTTCAGTAATTAATATGTCACATAGCGATGATTCCACACGGGCTGTTCTGTCGACCCTAGGGGGTATTGTTAGGGGTGGCTCCTCAGAGTAAGCCTTCTGGAATTCCTGAGCAAACGCTTCGGCAATATCCTTGGGATTTATTACTAGATCACCATTTGAGGTTTTAACTGCAGGTGGGATACTGACTTTACCGGACACACAATTACGTAAATGAGCATAGAATGGCTTATCTCCATTGTCCAGTATTTTGGCTTCATACTGGCGTCTTTGTCTGCGTGTTTCTGCAACACATTCATTATTCGCAGCTCTGTACTTTGCATAATCATCGGAATCTTTCGAGGTCATGTAAATGTCCCAAAGACCTTTCTTCTCAGCTGCTAACTTCTTAACATTTTTTGATATCCATGGTTTGTTCAATGGTCGCTTTTTTATGACTTTTAGTGGTGCATGCTTGTCTATTATTTTTTCTATTTGGGTTTGAAAATCATCCCATGAAACTTTATTATTGCTGAAGTGACCAGAACAATAAAATACATGACATAGATCTGCGTTGAAAGCATCAAAATCAATTTTATTAAAATGCCGTCTTTTGGTAAGTTGGGAGTTAACGGGATTAACGAGGCACTGAATATAAAATTCCACAACGCTATGGTCACTCTTTCCAATAGGAGCATTGTAGGATACACCGGAGATAAGAGAATCGTCATTGGTAAGTATTAAGTCTAATAGTGAAGGTTCATTCCCAGATCGAAACCTTGTTGGCTCAGAGACAAGCTGAGAAAGATTACTTTCAAGAAACGTGTTTCTGAACAAATCAGCTGATCCACCAACGTTTTGCTCCATGGTCAGTGGCCAAATTAAATCATTGTAATTAAAGTCGCCTACTATTATAATAGTATTGTTGTTCGAAGCCTCAATTAAATTCGACAGAAGAATAGGATCACGTGCTTTCCATTCATGTTCGTGGTCAGTTCGATAGATTCCAACCAGCAGGAAGTGATACGTGTGATACTGTATATCTATATAAAGAGCTTCAGTCATGTCGTTCATGTACCTGTTATTTATCTTAGCTATGATTGGTATTCCCTTAGCGGACTCTTTGATATACATAGCTACTCCTCCCCCTCGGGTCCTGCCCCCCTCCGATCTAGGACGGTGCTTACGATCGAGTCTAAATAGGGTATAGTTGGGTATATTAAATGAACTGTTTCTGTCCCTACTTGTTAGCCAAGTCTCAGTAAGAATTATAAAAGAAGGTTGGTGTGCACTCACATATTGAAGAAATAGGTCAAATTTTGATGCCAGAGACGATAAATTGGTATACATAAATGATAAGTTGCAGTAGGGGTCGTTAGTACAAATTAGTTTTTTTGTTTAATAATTTTAGGAGAGCCATTGACATACTTAATGGTCAAATCCTTTTCACCATTTTCCAAGCGAGTTTTTAGGGTATGGCGCAAGTCTTGAAGTTCCTGTAATTGTTTAGGGGTCTTATCGTCGTAAATTCTTACATCCTTAGCTTTCATCTTATTTTTTAGTGCTTTCAGAGCATCTTGGCGAGATTTAAATATTATCTTAATGGGTCTTGGCTTAGAGTTAGTGACATCTCTCTGACCTAAACGAAAAATCTTAGCTACAGTACCTTGAAAGTCAGGTTCACCAGTGATGCTTGTCAACAGATCCTTCACTAAGTTCTCATCCCGATTCTTGCGAGTATTAGCATCATCAGAAGTAGATTCAGAAATACCGACCACAACCACATTATTTCCCCGTCGTTCGCGTTCTGCCATTTCTGCAATCACGCAGTTCAAGTTCACTGCCGCCGAAGTAACCGGGGCTGGCGTAGGTGGACCGCAGGTCTGGACGGCACAAGGGGTGCTCATAGTTGCTATTTGTTGTTTAATTTCACTAAGCTCTTCACGCACTGCCTCATAAGTTTTAATAAGCTTAGGAACCTGAAACACAGCCTCACGACATGGGGTGCACAAGAAAAGCAAAGTGCGTTTGGACTTTAATCCCATGACACGCATCTCACTAGTGGTTAGATCACTACAAGTGATACACACATTTCTTTTGCAACCGTCACACTGAATAAGACTGTCGTCATTTTGATCGCCATCACATTGGAAACACTTCATTTTCGAATTAACGGTTTGGCAGTTTTAAGGTTATGTAGGAATTGAGAATGTTACTATTATTGCACTGGTGATTTAGCACAAAGGTTTTAGATAAAATCACTAGATTAGTTGTTTTATTATTTCATACAAGTTAAACACCAAAAGTTACAATCCGTTATGCACTGCAAAATTCACTCGCGAAATTCACCACTTTTACGCAAGGGCGGAATTAAATTTTATAAAATATGAATTATTTGGGCGGCACTAGTTGTATTTATGCGATATATAAGCTGATAATAATGTTAAATCTATTTTAAAACTAATTATTTGTCGCGACGAAAAACCAACACTGTTAACTCTTAAACGTAGGTAGATCGAAAAAACAATTTTAGACAATTCAGTACATACAATTACATGTTAGTACAGTTTAATTTGTAACAATTAACGCGGAAAACAATTTTTTATTGCGTACTCGTAGTATATTGACCTGCGACTACGTTTAGTTAATTAACTCTAGCTCAGGCACCATAAATCCTATAGTAATTATTGTTACCTTTTTGATTAGGTAATTTGTTGTAGAATTAAAGTAAGCAACATTTTTATCACAAAAACTTTATAGATTTAGCGTAATCTGTGATATTATTTAAACACAAATATTTTTTATTATGTTTCGTATTATTACGCGGTAACCACTGCATTGACGTATTCGATGTATATGAACGTGTTGTAGATAATGTTATACCCGTTCAAATAATACTAATAATAAAGAAATCGGTCCACTAGCTTTCAAATTACAACGTAAAATCCAGCGATCTTTGATTACCCCCCCCTCATCCCTCCACCACTTTAGCACTTGACGACCGACAGTTTCACGTTCAGGACATCAAGACGAATCCAACGGTTATGATTATGATTATGATTTGGATGGTGAGGGAAGGGCACCAAGTACCCAAGACCACTGCGACCCATGATGGATCTATTGTAGTCGGCCCTCATAGGCTACATAGCCTCTTCCAAACCGATCGCTTTGAAGAAGCTGACGGTTTTGGTGGGATTTAGGCTTCGGGCTTCATGGGGGGCAAGTTTGTGCGCTCCCAGCACCCGACTCCTCTTATTGACGAGAGCATCGCACTCACAAAGAATGTGAAGTGGAGTTTCCTCTTCGTCCGCACAGAATCTACAGTAAGGGTTTTCTGATAAGCCCATCCTGTTCATGTGCTTATTGAGTTTACAATGCCCAGTGAGGGCCCTAATGAGTATACGTATGCTCAACCGGTCAAGTTTTAGTATCTCGGTTCTTGATTTGGGTAGGAACCCCGGAATAAGTAGTTTTGAGTGTGCAAGGCCAGCAGATTTGAGCCAGGTGCTGTGTGCTTGGTGCCTTTCCCAGGCCAACAGTTGGCGCCTTGAGCCGGATTTCGGCACTCCAAGCATAGGCTCCGGTCCAATAGGTCGGGCACCAGATCCCTGCCTTGCCAGCTCATCTGCTGCCTCGTTCCCCCCAATCCCCGAGTGTCCAGGCACCCAGCCCAGGCACACTGAGTTGGTGCTGCCCAGTTTATTTAGGGCAACAATGCATTCCAGGGTAAGTCTGGATGCCACTTCATAGGAAATCAGTGCTTTTAATGCGGCCTGACTGTCCGAGAGTATGAGGATCCTTTTGCCGGTAAACTCCAGGTTGAGATGCACGCAGTCAATTATTGCGTACATCTCGGCCTGAAAGACCGTGGCAAAGGGACCGAGGCAAGTGAAACTGCTGAGCTTAGGCTTTTTGCAAAATACGCCTGAGCCAGCCAGTCCTTCCCTCCTGGAGCCATCTGTAAACCAGACTAGCTCAGCTTTCCTGAACACGGTAGGAATTTCATTCCGCCATTCATCCCTGTCGGGTATAATAACTTCAAACAATCTGTTGAAGTTAAGTGTAGTGATCATGACATCTGAGGGCATGGCCATGATAGGGTTTTTAATTAGGTCATCGGCTAATTTCCTCATTGTATTTGAGCGCCATCTCATTTTACCCGCCTCCAGCGACCGGAGCATAGCTGTTTTTGCCTCCTTTTGGATGTGAATGAATAGCGGCGCCAATCCGAGGACCGCTTCCATAGCTAGTGTAGGCGTGGATGAGATGGCACCAGTAATCATCAAGCAGGCAAGTCTCTGAAGACTGTTTAGGGAAGCAATATAGTTTCCCATGGTTGTCTTCTTAAACCACGCTATGCAACCATACACGACCATTGGTCTAACTATAGCAGTGTATAGCCATAGGGCATAGCGCGGCTTTAGGCCCCACCTGGTGCCCACCAGGCGGCAGCATGCGCCCATTGCTGACTTGGCCTTTTTGATCACATTATCAATGTGTGTATTCCATATGAGCTTGCTATCGAAGTATACACCAAGATATTTGGCCCCATATGAGAAGTGTAGAGTTCTGTTGAAGAGGGTCGGAGGCCAGAGAGTATCTAGCTTCCTTCTCCTTGTAAACGGAACTATAACAGTTTTGTTGGCATTTACTGAGAGTTTGCTTCTCCCACACCAACGTTCTACCGTCCTAAGAGCTGTTTGCATGAGACTTGAGACTGTATCAGGGTTTTTGCCAACGATCGCTATAACTAGGTCGTCAGCGTAGCCCTGAGTGTACAAGTCTGCCGAATTGAGCTCATCAATTAGGCAGTCGACTACAATAGACCATAGCAGGGGAGACAAGACTCCACCCTGCGGACAGCCTTTTCTCACTCTCACATCGAGAGAGGAGTCAAAAAGAGTTATTCGGACTGTCCTTGTAGTCAGCATAGACTCTACCCATGCGAGGGTAGTTTCGTCGATATTTCTATCTCTCATACATTTAAGTATAATATCAGTTGAGGTGTTATCAAAGGCTCCCTCAATATCAAGAAAGGCACAGAGGGCAATTTCTTTGTCATCTAATGCCCGTTCCAACCGATCAGTGAGTTCAGCCAAAGCTGTTTCGGTTGACTTGATCCAACGGTAGGAGTCGTTGCCATTTACAGGAGTGACAGATGAAACTCAAGTTCTAGAGCACTTTTGGTCTAAAATGAACCGGACTAGCAATTATTGTTTCTGTTTTATATAATACTGTCCCGCATCAATATATTTTTTTAAATACATGCCACCGCTGTGCTAGTAAAAAAACTTTTTCATAGAAGATGTTGATATAATTTCTACCCAAGAATGAAAACTCTATGGGAAAATCTTACATAGAAGCAGGCAAAGAAGTTGGAAAGGCCGCGCTTCGCGGTCAAATATTATTTACGTACTAAAAAAAGTTCTAAAAAAGCTTGAAAGTGTAATTTTATCGCTTGCGTGCTTTGGATGAAAGAAATGTAAGCAGGCTACTTATTATGAAAAAATGTATTTCCTGTCGGAACTTTTCTTTCTTTTCTTTCTTTCTATAATAAATAACTTTCTATCCATATATAGTATATACTATAATAAAACTGAAGAATCGACGTGTACTGTACATTGAATTGTTTTGCAAAAAACTGATTGTAGGTGATAAAGAGAGTGTAGCTGAACACAGAAATGCAAGTTTAGAAAAAAATGACTGTCTGTCTGTTTTTACACGCTAATCTTTGGAACTACTGAACGGATTTTAATAAATTTCTACAATAATATAGCTTATATATCAGAATAACACATAGGCTACTTTTTACCACGGGAAAATACTTCTTTCCCACGGGAAAACCTGTTAACGCGGGCGGAGCCGTGGGGCGGAAAGCCAGTTGCTAACACATTTTCAGAAATAAATACAATTTTTAGTCACTAATGTGCGAAATGGAAAAATACAGTATTTGGACCACCACCAAGAAGCTATAAGACGAAGAGAGTAGAATAAAATTATGAGACACAAATGTCTTGATGACACCAATACCATTATTCCTATAACGCCATCGCAATATCCATATCTTCTCATTCTCACCCACTGTGCGACGTTTATTTTTAAAAGGAATGTTAATAAGCTTGACATATTCGTATACTAATTACATTAAAGAGGCCCATTATTTACAAGCCAATTGAGTGTTTGTTAAAGAATATGGTAGACTCGTTACGTACGTTTTTTCAGTGCTGTTTGTCAACTTGTATTTAAATGTACTTATGCCTTTTATTTCTTTTAAATTAACTTATCCTGTGATATATATTATGAACCACTGAAATGGTATGTAACAGTCCACTGCTGAACTATAGCTTTTCTTTTGAAAGGATTTTTTTTCCACATTTCTTACGCTTGGCAGGCGAATTGAACAAGTCTATTTAGCTTATAAATAATCTATATAATAAAACTGTAGAGTTTAAAATCTGTACATAGAAAAAAAATTGCTAAAATCCAAGTCAGGGGGATGTTAGAAGTTATATAGAACATATCCAGATTAATTTCAATATTTTTGTTTCGCTGTTGGTCTGCCTGTACGGGCTAATCTCAGAAATTGTTGGACCGATTGAAAATGAAATTTTTCATGGTGGTACCTTATATCAATGGTCAACATTTCAGATAGTTTTTACCGCGGGAAAATATTTCATTCCTACTGGAAACTACACGGAAAGGTCAAAATACAACGCGGGCTTAGCCGCAAGCGGACCGCTAGTAAATAAATGTATTAGTTAGTAAAATCAGTTTCACTTCTCTCAACTACTCGTAGTAATATGAGTTTTTCAAGATGCTGTATTTAGGCTGGGCTGATATATATCGTAGGCGACTCTATCTACCACACTCTACTAACCACCTTACTCCTAAAAATTCACGTGAATCAGCGAAACGAAAATAGTGATGTCTCCAGCAGACCTACTGACACGAATATAGAGCTGCTACACCCCCGCAGTAGTAACAGTAACAGCTACGCGACAAAAGAACATTATTGAGGAAGACTGCTAATTTATTGGGTGACCAGCACAGCGCGGATTAGAGCGGGCGCGGGCTCGGTATAAGCTGTAGCGGGTAGCGGAGATCATAACGATTTACTTTGTCAAAGTCAAAGTCAAATAGTGTTTATTCAAAGTAAGATTTCACAAAATCATTTTTTGACGTCGAGGAGAGTTCACGATTTGGCTGTCTTCTGTGGAGAAGAACTCTCCGGAAGAAACTCCACAGGCGTTGCATCTTTTCAAAAATATTTTTACATAGGTAATTATTATTTTATACAATTTGATTAATATAACAAAGAGTGCAGACGAAATATGAAATTAAAGGAAGGCAACCAGTCATAGTAGAAAAACTAAACTATATAAACAATAAAACAATCGGCAATCGACTAGAGCAGACCAGTCCCCCCAAGCAGCACCACGTTCACGGGTTTGACGTATTTGTTGTCAGTGATCAATCTATTAAAAGTATTTTTTGGCTGTTATTCGGATAAAAAACTACACCGTTTAACTACTAAAGATAAATAAATAAATTAAATAAATATATAGGAGCATTTCACCCATGGCCGTCTGACCCCAAATTAGGCAGAGCCTGTACTATGGGTGTCAGACAACTGATATACATAATGTTCAATAATCGGTTTAATTGTATATGTCACTATTAAGATTAGCTTGATTCTTCTGTTGGTCGTTATTTACAAGATTTATAACAACAAGTTATTTTTTGTTAAGTTATGCCATTTTTTTCAAAGATAGAGTTCGACAATAAATATTTCGTTTTGGCAGCGATCGAATGAATCGCTAACCGCCCCGCTATACAACACACTCAAACCTTAAGAGCAAAAGCGTCAATTTAAAACATTCAGGAAGCAATTTCAAGGTCGCGACCAATAGCTTATTTGACGTCACTTTAATACGTCGTATAGTAGAATAACTATTGGCAATATGCAAATATTTGTCCTTGTAAATACCATAAGGCCACCCATCCTCGTTATATCTACGTGGTTTTTATTCTAATGTTAATTTATTTGTAGTCATTCATTCCGTTAGTTTATTTGTATTGGTTAATTTCAATATTTAACAATACTGATTCGTTATCAACGTACGAATGTACTAGAATCTCAAATCAAAGCATTTTGTCTTTCATTTTGTCAAATCTGGCTTTGGTTTGCTGCTGCTTATCTCGTTAGGGAAAACAGATTGTGCTACGTTACATACACAAATAAATAAACATTAAACATTTGGTATTGTTAATAATTTCCGTTGTATGCAGCACTGCATTATTACAGCCTGCTCATTTTGTGTATCATCTACCTACCCTCATGTTGTCTGGTAGAGATCGCTACAAGCGATAAGACCGCCTTAGCGCACTATGTTCTCCGGTGTTGTTCTTTATGACTGTTATTTTTGTGTTTCCTTTTTCGGTTCATGAGTTTAATATTTGCATACAATTACATCATCAATATCCAAAACTCATGGTCAAAGACCTACCACAACTTAGCCATGTGTGCGTAGTCATCAACGCAAATAAGAACATGATAACTATTAAGATTTAAAACGGGATATTTACCGTGGTATTTGTTTTGTGTGATTGCCTGATATTTCGATGCAGTTGCATGCACCATGATCACGGGACGACCACATTACATATCCTGTTTTAAATCTATAGTTATGAAAACAACCGTGAAAGTTATAAAAAGTATAAGAACATAATAATTATTCAAAAGATTTTTATTTAAAAGATTGTAAGAAACGAATTACCAATCGTGTAGAGTGGTGACTGCTGCGAATATAAAATATCGATTAACTCCTTCTTGCCAAGACCACTCATTCCATTCATCGATTATTTACATCGACACTAAATTCCTTGGACTTCGCAGTCGTATACTAGAAAGTTATTAGTGGTTCATTTATTCAAAATTTGAGAGCAGGGTCGTTCACTTGGTCTAAAAATGTGCGTCTTGGTCTTCTACGTCCTCTCCTGCCGTCTATCTTCCCTTCCATTATAGCTCTAAAGAAGTTGTCATGTCGGATGTTCCAACATTTTTCCTCTTCTATTTTCCATTGTCTTTAACAAATTTCTCTTTTCTCCTACCATCGCCAGAACCTCCTCATTTGTCCTTCTTTCCGTCCAACTAACCCTTATCATTCGTCTCCAACTCCACATGTCAAATGACTCAAGTTTCTGTCTATCCCTCTGTGTAAGAGTCCAGCTATCGCTGCTATAAAGCGCAATTATTGGTGGTAATTTTCCCAAATTACACTCTACATAATATATTATACTTTTTAAGTAGTTTAGATCCTCTTCGGTTTAGATTTATCTAAACTAGTGCGATAAAAGCGTTAACTCGATGTTTGACGTCTATGACACAAATCTGACAATCTCCTATACGTTCTTAAAAACGAGAAAAGCGTGTAGATCTTAAATATAAGTTAAGGTGCAATAATAAGAATCGGCGCCAACTTATGTGAATCGGCTCTCAATTTTTTTTAAATATCTACTTCACCGACAATACTTTGCAAGACCAATAAAACTGAGAGGTATACGTTATCTTTAAGATTTTTCGGTCATTGAAAGTTTAGCAATCAAATAGTCGTAAAAATTTGTATGTCAATGCGATGACGAATTTTATTATTCTGATCTTATCTCCTCCTGAACCATAACTTGGACGGCAGATGAATGTCGAATCCCCACTTCACAATTTTTTTTATTTGTAATCTAAGGTCGAATCATACATAATTCAAGTACATAAGTAAAAATTATTAATTATCAAATCTTTTAGCGATTTTTTTAATCAATGTGGTCTGGAAAATATTCATAGAGTACGATAACTAATTGTTTTGTTTTGCTAGGTTTTTGTATATTATGGTGTTGATAGAGAATAACGTATTTATCTATAAGAGTAACACGATGTATTTACGAGTACTATGCGGCCCGAAGAACATGCAAAGTAAATAGTTATGTAAAATAAAAAATAAAATAATATATAATAAAAAAATTATAGTTGTTTGTAAAGACGACAAGATATATATTAATTTATTAAAAGGCGGCCTTTGCACATAATTTTACTCTTTAAAGAAATTTTATATTACACCTACAGTAGCTACTGTTTCTTACTTACTAACGTTTATCCAGTTGTGTGTGAATAAATAAATGAAACGCCTTATAAACTTCAATTACCCTGTATCAAATGAGCACACAGCTTTTACTCAGTTAAAACGGTACAAAGAAAGTTGTAGGAAGTATCTTCTTTCAAACGGGTCGGCAAAGTTCCAAAGTTTAGGCGGCCATCTTTTAGTTTTTATTTTATCTTGCTAAAGACTTACAGAAATAATGTAGATAGACAGTAACTGATAGACCGCTTTCTGAGAACTACAATCTTGGCCACTTCTAAATATTTTTGTGCCTTGAAAATCTGCTATGTTGGTTTTACTTTTAGACATATTATAACCTTAAAGCTAAAAAACGGGAAAAGTTTTCAGTGACAAAAACACCTTTCTGTACCTATTTTTTTTCCTAATAAGAACTATAAAAAATATTTATTCATAATTATTTTTTATGTAGGTGTATCACTCCGGAATATTTTATGACGTTCTGAACAGTATTCTCATATTTTTATCCTTTTAGAATATAAAGATAGATGATGATAAAAAGTGACGGGAAACTTTATTACTCGTAAGGTGGGTGGACCATGAAAGGCCACACTAACGAGTAAACTCTTTTTATTCGTACATTAACTGGATAAATCAAGGAAACAAATGATCAAGTGATGCTTTGTTTTATTGTGTACCATATAAATATTTTATTTTCTTCATAGCATTCATTACTATTCTTTAAACTTAAGTTTGATCAAGCTCTTCCAAATGGCCTTGCAAAGAACACGGCTCCAAACAAGGCCAATATTATACATTAGTCTTTTTAACTTAAAAATAAAGTTGTAATAATTAATATATCCGCATTAATTACAACGATATATTAAGCTCTTTCATTTGAACAAAACATTAAATGCAAAATATATTTTTATCATCTATAAAAAAATTTATAAACATTACTGGAACACTATCGTGTTAACTAAGAATATATTAATGAAAATTGTTTAAAAATAATAATAATGAGTATTATATTAACATCAAAGAAATGACCAATCCAATCCAATCCAATCCATAATGAAATAAAAAAAAATTTTTTTTTCCAAAAAGCCATATAAATTGGTACGGCCAACCGTCACATTCTTTATTGGCCTTATAAGGGACCACTGGCTTTCCTAGGAACACGGCCAATATTTTAGCCTAAATCGAGTCAAAACTAATTTTTTTTTTTTAATACCATAATCAAAAAAAAAAACTAGATCGAAATCGGCGCATGCGTTTAGGAGCTACGATGCCACAGACAGACAGACACACACGTCAAACATATAACACCCCTCTTTTTAATCGGGGGTTAAAACGCGGACAGAGTTACTCGTAGTTTCGCATTATGACATTGTATTGTCTTTTTCAGACCCAGTTTCGTCTGGCTACTTTATATTTTTTCCTCCGGCGGGGACTACCGTTTTCTGTTAATTTGCGAATTTTGCGATGCCGTGTCTACAATTTTAGTTTAAAAGATACGCCGCACCGCCGCCGCGAGGTTATGTTATGACTGTTATGTTGGTGAATGAGGCAGTGGAATTTCCCTACTCTCCACCTTAGATGTCCTAAACAGTAGAAATGACATCAAATGTATCGAGTATACCGCTAAACTCGTCAAAACGTAAGAATTCCGTTTTGAAATTTATCACCTGACTATTTTTGTTTTGCAAGAAATTACGTAATACCACAGACTAATAAATATTTACTACACAATATAACAAAGGCCTCCCCCAAAGATCTCCACAACGATCGGTCCCGCGCTGCCCGCATCCAACGGCTCCCCGCGACCCTCACCAGAGGAGACCTTTGTCCAGCAGTGAACGTCTACTGGCTTAAATATAAAAAATATTCCAAACTATAATTCAATTTTTTAGAGGTTCTAAGAGGTCATGTGATAAGCTTCAAAACGGTAGGTATTCTTATTTTTCATTGACTTTAATAGGGACTATGTTGACAAGTAGGTTGGTGAACTTTAATCAGTCTTTATTAATATTGATCGCGTTATTTTTATTTTTCCGTCGTATTTTACCGCAGTAAAAAAATGCCTAGCAGAAGGAAATGATTTAAAAGCTTTGTTCAATTAAGCTGGCTCTCGCTCGTCTGACATAAATAAGCGAGTAAAAATAATAATAATATTTTAAAGAGGCGATGCGATATTAGTTTGAACAGAACTGGCAGGTTCGCGCAATGTGTGCGCTGCTGTAGAGAAAAAATTGCTAAATAACTTCTTTCTTCTTCTTGGCGTGTTCAGCGAGATTAGACTTGCGAGGGCTAGTACGTGCTAGTACTTACTAGCACCACAGATTTGTTTTAATCGATTCCGCCACAGATACGTCGTATGACATTTCTACCGTATGTTACTTCTGTGCCTCCATTGACACGGTCAGAAATAGCGAGCTCGGGTGGTCGTAAAACAAAATACGCATAAGCGCGAGCGCCGCCCTCAATCCTACCGTTTTGTTGTTTTAAAAGTGTTCTGTTCAGTATTACAAATAGACAATATTTATTTCGCAATCGTATTTCTTGAGATTGGCGTGTGGTTTAAAAATTTATCGACGGCGGCGGGGCGTAGCTGCGTAAACCTTTGTTTAATTGTTTTCTATTGCTTGCTGAATACTTCCGGAAAACGCCGTTTTTAGTTCCGAATGAATGGGCTCTCGTTGTCACGGTATAATGTTAACTTTTATAACTATACGTCCTTCTCACACTTTTGAAGACAAAAAGGGACGGGAGATTGTCAATTTTAAAGATATCAAACATCAATTTGACGCGTAGATCGCACGAGTTTAGGGTGCTTGCGAAAATATCACATTTAAAATTACGCCTAATTTGACAGATGTGATTTTACTCGTTGATTCGTTCAAAACTCGATTTATTTGTCTTCCTTAAGTATCGGATCCTATATCTTTACTAATAATCTATAGGTACAATAACCTCCGAAACTACTAAACCGATTTTAATGAAACTCAAAATAAATATGGTATAAAGTTAGATTAAACCTTGGGGAGTAACATAGGTTACCTTTTACCGCGGGAAAATTCCTCATTCCCACGGGAAAAACTATTAACGCGGGCGGAGCCGCAGCGGAAAGTAATGAAGACGACATAATTTGAATTTCCGAGTGTGACTTGTGAGAACTACGACTATTATTATTATTATTAATTTATATAGTATTTCAAATACCTAATAGCATGCATTACATTTGTATTATTAAGGAACTCTCTGTTGAGTAAAGAATTTGTCTATGTTCCTCTATCAGTTGCGTTTTCTATTCATTTATCCCCCGCTGTTTTTAACCCCCGACGAAAAAGAGAGGGGTGTTATAAGTTTGACGTATCTGTCTGTCTGTCTGTCTGTCTGTGGCATCGTAGCTCCTATCTGAAGCTGGGGCCGGAAGGTGGATAGTGGAACTCTTTAAAGGCTGCTAGTAAACCCACCGAATTTGGGCTCATTTGATTTGTCTAAATAAGACCTTTATATTGGCGAGGTGAGGTGACCACTTAACGAAGGTCTGATGAAGGATCACAAATTTAGATAGTGAAACTCTTCAAGTAAGCATCTTAAGCGTGTTTTTCTAGAGTTTTTTAAACGATTAATTTATTCCATATCTCTTCGCTGTGGGGTGGTCGGAGATGGATGCGTATTATTGCGTATTGCAATGAGATGTCGTAAATTAAGAAATAAACTCCCGTGTCCCGGGCGAATGCTCCCTTAATCCGCAATAAATACGACTCATAATAGTATTCACGGCGTGTCCATACCCTACCGATTTATACGCGAATCGATCCAGGGTTTCGGTGGGGCCGCGAAATGTGTATCGGCAGAAGCGGGTTGATCTTTTTGTATTATTTGGATTTTGTGCGAGTTGCCAGTTGTCACAAATTGAGAATTTCAATGAAAATAAGATATTTTATTTTCATATGTATTTTAAAACTTTATCATTAATATTACCTATCCAGTGTCATTTAAAAAACTAATTGATTGAAAAGAAAAATTGTGCTTAAAGTATACATATAACACTCAGCACTCGACTCGACGGTTTCGTTCGTTGTCGATTTTTTGTCGCTGTCAGACATTGTGCGAATACCAGTCAAGTATATGTGCCATAAAAGTGTATTCCACTTATTGTGCTAACAATAGCAATTATTTAACATTACTATCTGTTAGAGCAAGAGCACAGATTGGTGAATAGTTATTTATTAAGTATGACGTTGATATCCAAACAAAAATCATCAAAACAATGAAGAATATCACAGCAAGGTTAGGTTAAGTTACCTTACGCAAATACAATATAAATGTGTTTAATTGAATGATAATTAAAAGATTTTTTTCCAGGTTTTTAGGGTATTTGCCTCACCACCGTTCAGTCACTTTTTGATACCTTAAAGGACCTTTTTGATATTAAAGAGAAAAACCTCATCCCCGCTTACCTCCGGCTCGCTGGCCCAACATCACGCCAAAATATCTTCACGCCAAGGCTTAAGGACGCGCGAACCGCGGGGTTGTACTATCGAATGAAGATACGCGCACGTGACGCGAATGAGAAAAACGCGCATTAATCGCTTACGCGCACCAACGCCGGCGACACATTTTTTTTATTAAAGACAGGGAGAAAGAAAATTTTGCGTGACTTATTGTTCCAGAATATAAATCAAAGGCTGCGCCTCCCCTGAGATCGATTATGGAAGTGCATATATCATTTAGGGTTGCCAGATTAGGTAATATGCTAAAAAAATATTTCCTTTTGAGGTTCTTACAGTAGTGACATTCCTAAACAATTTATTATACTCGTATTAGGGGCCACACAGTAATTTATTTTTTATGCACAAAAATATTTTATAATACCAAATTTTTAATTTAATTAAACGTTGCTGAGGCGAGAAGATTCAAAAAGGACCTAAAAAGATCTCAACTGTAATATAATAACTAGTAGGGCGACCTAGCCTTGCTCTGGAACATATTAAATAAAAAATAAGTCACCGAGCGGGATTCGAACCCTCGTTTCGTGCCGTCCGCGTCTTTTAATCCGCTGGGCCAGACGGACAGTGGCCGGCAGAAGGAAATTAGCGACCATATTGTGCGTCGAAAGAAAAACGCATGAAAACTCGAAAAGACGCGTTTGACCAAACATAAGACTAATCTATATTGATTGTTTACCCTGAAAACCGTTTCCGAGATCACAAAAATAAATTTATATAAATAAATATACAATTATTGCTCGTTTAAAGGTATAAGATATTGTATTCATACTTTTCACCGAAACCGTGATGATTATTTCTCTAAAGTTTTTATCTATGAAAAATATCTGGCAACCCTACTATAATTTTAATAGAAGAAAACACGAGAAAAAACAATGTGACAAATAATAATTTCGGATGGATTTATAATTTCATTACTTTGGCGTCATGTTTATGCGACTTGTGGCGAGTTGACAGGTAATTTTTTTCACAATGTTTTTCAAGTGCTCGATGTTTTTTTTTACTTTAAAAACGACAATAACATTTTATATTTAGATACTAGACGTTATGACGGATTACCTAAAGCAGTTTTACACGGGTGAGGATTAAAATTTTTAAAAACCACTGCCACAAAACCGATACTTGATCCTTTCAACAACTGGAAAAGAGCTGATATTCTTCAAATGGCTGAAGATATTTTTTTGGATCATACCTAAGAACACTCGATTGTGACACCTTGCAAACAGAAAAAAACTAGATCGAAATCGGCGCATCTGTTTAGGAGCTACGTACGATGCAACAGAAAGACAGACAGAATTTTGCGCTAATCGGCGGAATAAGCGCCAACAAAGTTAATGGTTGCTAATTGTCACTGACGTCATCGTCTGTCTCGATCGTAGGACGAGCCCTAAAATAGTCCGGCAATTTTGTTGTGTCGTGTACGACAGGGATTGAAACATCGATAAAAGTGTTATCGATGGAATAGCGATCAAACTGCTACATATTAAATAAACCACCATTTAGAACTTAACTTTTTTTTGCATTAGACAACATTAAGGAAGAATATAAAAAAAGCGCAGTTGTTATTTAAGTTTTTGTTTTATCCTATTGTTTGTACAGAGTAATAGGAAATTATTTTTTAAGGAAAAGAAGCGTTTGTTAAAAATATTTTAAGTGCGTACTTCTTTAAGAATAATTAACCACACCCGAAACAATCATTCGTGAATGTAGCAAAAATTACTATAGATCATTGAAGAGATAACTACAGGTATTCAGTTACCATTGACGTAAATACATAGACATAGAGTAAGGAATTTTTTTTTTATTAGTATATGTAGAGACGTAATAATATAGGGCTAGTCGATCCTGTCAACACATATGTGATTTGATACTGATATCTATATAATAAAACTGTAGAGGTCAAATGTCTGTACACAGAAAAAAAAATCCGTGTCAGGAGGATGTAAGAAATGACATAGAACTTATCCAGACAATTTTCTTTTTTTTTTTGTTTCTCTGTCTGTTTGTCTGTTTGTACGGGCTAAAGACCAATTTGAATGAAATTTTGCATGGTGGTTCTTTACATCCCTGGTCAACATCTTGGATACTTTTAATCCCGGAAAACTAAATGGTTCCCGTGGGATAGTTAAAAATTACTACGGAAAAGTCGGAAAACAACGCGGGCGTAGCCGCGGGCAGACAGCTAGTTATATATATTTTCGTTTTCCGTCAGTTTTGACCGATAGAAAGTCACCAATAAAAAACTGTATGACATTTGGAGCAATCACAACCTCGAGACAACCCCCGCCACGCGCACCTCTGACAGTTGACAGAACTCTTTTTTTTTTAATTTGCATGTACTATGTATGTCTGTATAATATTAGGTCTTTGTTCGTAAATTATCGGTAAAGATGCCCTTTAGTTAGAATTTAATGTAACCTTACTGGTTTATTATTTATAAAAATTACTTGTTTCAGAGATAAATTCACTATTTGTCTTCCAAATATAAATAATAATAAAAATTGTAAGTAATAAAATATCGATATTTTATATAAAACCCTACGTTGAACTAAATTATCCGCATAAATTGACGCCCACTAGTTTTTGTCGCGAGACAACGTTATAGGTAAACTCACGTCACGACGCAGAAGACTATGTTCTTTTTCTTGACCTATCTAATTGACGTTATGTATTGTTAGTTATAGCACAGAATAAATAATAGTACTAGGTGTTATAGTTGGTCAGTAATAGTACCTATCTTCCGGGTTCATAACATTTATAATCTAAATAAAGTATTTTATACAAATACTCGAATAATAATATAATAATTCGTTTTAAGGAAAAAGCCGTGATCGTGATACTCGTACATAGCAAAAATTCGACAATTTTACTAAAATGAACATGTGTAAAGCCTGATCAAAGAAATAAACCTGGCCGGCCATGTTACGGAATTTTAAATGAATGGAACTAATTTCATATTGTTGCCATAAACATAAAAATATTCAAATGGCGCCACCTGAGCAGGTTTTTCATTTCTTTGGTCTGGCTTTATATGACTATTTTCCTGGTATGGCTATAAAAAAAATAACAAAAATATTTTGTTTATGTTCTACAGTCGTCAGTCACAAGGAGAAAGAATGTCTTTAAACTTGACACTGGCGCAAATTAAACTATCCCTAAAACCAGAAAAAAAAAAGAATGTGTTAACTCTGTCCGATCTTAGGCCATCCATAAAAATTAAATACAGAACATGCCCTCGGCCCACGCTGTCGCCTTCCGTGCGTGGAGCAGTCAAGGACAGTTCATGTAAAAATCAAAAGTCTACTCACCAGTAGAAGAATTCAGGATCTGCAGCTCTGCTAACCTGGAGAAACCGCAGTCGCGTGCCACTGTACTGATTTTTCAATACTTTTACAAGAAATTTTAAATGCACTTGTTGTTCGTGCGCAGTCGCGACGGTGAACTGATAAGCAAATAATCCTACTACCCTCACTGGCGTCAACAAGTAAAAAATAATTCGGTGGTTAATTTTTTTTTGGTAAAAAGTTTCTTTCCAAGAGGAAAAGCATAAGTACTGAGCCATACAGCCTAATCATATAGTTGTACACGTTTTTTAAACTGGTTTAATGGCTCTGGGTACTGGTAGGTATTACAAAAATGTTGCAATACAAAAAAAATCTTTACATTATTGAGGTCGTTTGGATCCATAGATATAGTATAGTAGTTATAGATTCGCCACCGTGCGACCGGGCGTAAGAGAAAGACATTACATTGAGTCTATCTATGAAGTGTGCCTATAACCCGACAATAAATTAACTAGTATACTATAATGATATGAAGTGTGCCTATAACCCGACAATGAAAAAATGCTCGGTCGGTGATAGAGACAAAACATGATGCATCTTTTCTATTTCCTCTTTTAGGAATCGCAATAAGACTATCTTTTTCTGTCAAAGTGTGTCAGGCCCTTGTTTGGATCGGACTAACAGCAGCGATTTGCTTTGTGTCATTGTTGAAAATTGGCGGTAGACTTTATTGTTTACTAAGTTTACTAAGTTGACAATCTTTTATTCTTTTCGTTTCTAAAAGTGTGTAAAGGACGTAATAGGCTTTAAAAGTATTATTATTTACTTCTGTGATTTAAGTTAGAACGTATGAACTGGAATCAGCGTCAATGAAAATACACGTTAATTTATGAAAACATTCTCGATTGTTCGAGATCGGCCCACATCTTCGATCGAGTTCAAGGTGAGGTCGGGTCGGATGTAGCTACGAGTTCCTTGGTAACGCTGCTAGGCAGACAACAAAGGGGTGTTTGCGTCGGGTCGGGAAAACTATAGGTATTTGTATGTATCGGAAAATTTTGAACTTTTGGAGACAAAGCGCATGTTTTTAGCTATCATCACAATTAATACTTTTTTGTTTTAGGTTAAACTTATATTGATACAGTTATTTAAAGGTTTAAATTATACTTAGAAGATATAGACAACATTTTTTTTTAATTGACCTATGCTTGTGTCGAAAAGGTACGACCAATTAAGCTTCACCTCACCGGACTTGGGACAACAACAAAAATAATTGGGGCAAAGCCTGCCGCTTCCCCGCAAGTCCGGTGAAGCTTGATTCGTCATAATTTTTCGACACAAGAAAAATGAAAAATAATTTATTCTTATGTTAACTTTTGAACTTGCAAATTCGGTCTCTTTCTTTCTAATTAACAAAACTTTTAAATTTCGAAACGTACAGAAGCCAGCACGTGCGGTTGGACATTCACACTACGAAATTCACTTCTACCGCTACGGAATACGGGCGCTCTCAAGGTCAACATATCCAGCCGCACATGCGTGCTAGCTACTGTACATTTTGATTTTTCTACAGTACAGCAGTTTTATAAGAGTCCACAAATCTAGTCTAGTCTTGTCTAAGAATACGGAAGACCGTTGGTGGCATAGTGGTTAGGAACGTTGCCTTCCAATCGGAAGACGCGGGTTTGATTACTTGCCGACGTATAATCGAATTTAAATGTACCTGTAGCTGTTGCGGCTGAACATTGTTGTCTTTGAGAGCGCCAGTATTGCGTAGCGGTAGGGGATAATTTCGTAGTGCAAACGTCCAACTACATGTGCTGCCTTCTGTACTTATTAACACAAAAACGTTATACTCGTACTTAAAACTAATTAAAATAGATACAATTATTCAAGAGTTCTTGACATTTAGCTTCCATAAGGCGGCTCGTGAAATATTGTAAACAATTACAAACTACTATCTTATAGATCGCCGCCGCCGTTACAAAACGCTCGACTAAAGGTCTTGCGGGAAACGACTACTATCAATTCCAAATAATTCCAATACACTAATTATAATAAATGCAAAAGTCTGTCTATTTGTCTGTTGGTCTTTTTCTTTTTACTTAACTACAGAGGGAAGGTTGCTTTTTGATCTAGGCAAGTATCGTTTTTTTGGCGCTTGACGGATTTTGACTTGAGAGGTTCGTTACATTCATTTTAATAGTGAGAATGTCACTATTATGTTATGTGGCATTTATTAAAATTCAAAATAGTGGACTTTTTACGCCAAATTGTGTCTTGGCATATTATTCAAACCCCTTTGAGTGTGATATCAGACAGAATGTAAGGCTTTAACAATAAAAAAAATCATCCAACTCTATGATCGGATTTTCTAAGTAAAGACTACAAAAATATATGACACTTATTTTCAAAAAGCAAATTGCTGTTGATGTAGTCCTCATTTCAGCCGAAAGACGTCCACTGCTGGACAAAGGCATCCCCAAGATGATGTAAAGAAGCCAACACATGCGGTTGGACACTCGCACTACGAAATTCACCTCTACCGCTACGAAATACGGGTGATGTCAAGGTCAACATGTCCAGTCGCATGTGCTGGCTACTGTACGTACATACTTAGTAGTAATGTAAGATATTAAAATCCGATATCATAAGCAAACCCGAGGGCTTGCAGTTGGTAGTCGATAGTAGCTTTTATCAGCTTTTTAATAGAGCATAAATCTGTTCATATCTATGTAATTAATATTGTTTTCGATTGTATTGCATTTTAATTGTATCATTGTACTTAATACAAGATTTTATCTTTGAACTTTGGCTCCGGATTGTGTTGAAAATGGAAGATAATATGCAGTTTTATAACATGAAATGTTTAATTTTATTAGTGATGCGTAAATTGGAATCCGTTTGCATAATATACTCGTATTTAGGTACCTACA
Source organism: Teleiodes luculella (assembly GCA_948473455.1). Taxonomy (NCBI): domain Eukaryota; kingdom Metazoa; phylum Arthropoda; class Insecta; order Lepidoptera; family Gelechiidae; genus Teleiodes; species Teleiodes luculella. Next base: position 14,135,334 of record OX419593.1, read on the forward strand.
CGTGCTATTGTCGACATTAACCATTAAAATTGTCATGAAAAATATGTCTATCGGCTATGTTATTGTTTTATGCCTAACGACTGACCGAATTGCAATAAATTAATAGGTATCATGGGAAAGAACACTGGCTGGTTAACTTTTTCCGCGGGAAAATACCTGACTCCTACGGGAAAAAGCGATCGCTTGCGAAGCCACGGCGCGGGAAGGTACTTAGTAGATAATGAAGATGTAGTAACAACAACCTTCAGGTAACAATTACCCTTCAGGTAACAATGCCCGTAAACCAAAATCAAAATTAATAATAAGAGACGGAGCCCCTCAGGCGTCGTCTCCTTCATGATGTTTTTCCGTATCATCGCGCTAGGCCTAGGTTCGAGGCTCCCTTGAGCCACCCCTAGACGCGTTGGTACATGACTACTCTGGGTTAGAGTCTTCCGCTCCCCCAAAAGTCCGGTGAAGCTTGATTCGTCGTACTTTTTCGACAAAAGCATAGGTCAATTTAAAAAAAAACATGTCTAAATTTTGGTTGGTAGCTTTTTAGAAAGGACGTCAGTTTAGGATCCTAAAAAAAGGAAAACCTGTGGAAAATATACCTCAACTGCGCAGAACCATTAAAATTTAATTCCGTGCTCCGATATTTGATTGAAACTGCGCAGTTTTGCCCTCCACGACCCCTGTGTCCTTTGTAAAGAGTATGCAGAAACGAACGTACTTCCTATCTGGTACTTTATTTTTACCTAATGCTTCTTGACTTCCTCATCCGCATCGAAAGGTATGAATTCGTTTTGTAACACCTTAGGATATAAGTATTCGAAATAAAAATGTGTAGTAATAATTTCTTATACTACTACTACTACTACTAGTAGTATAAGAAATACTCGTATTACAAAATATTGAGTTTTATTGGGAGGTTGTTTTATTGCATGTCGTTGTCATTCAAAACTTTGCTAGTTTATAAAGCTAAATAGGTATAAGTCTTTAATTATTTTTTTATAAAAACTGTGTGGTCCGCTTTTATTCTCGCTATATTTTAAATTCTGATAAACATTAAAATAAATTAGGAATATCAAAACACCAAAATTACACCACTCTTTATACCGCCGCCAAACCGTCGTCAATCATTTCTACAATACCAATGTACAAAAAAAAATTTTAGAAACTATTTTTTGTAAAAGCAGTCTCATGTCGCCTCTGCTGTTTAATCTGTGTCACATGTCTGGCGTTTCCCAGTACATTTACCGAGGAGAGGTCCCGGCGTCCTTCTCTAGCTAGGAACAGTCTATGATAGAGTCACCCACCCGCCCTCTAGGTTGGGTACCTACCGTCTAGTACGCCTAGGGCACTTGACATTGGCCGTGTCGTGTCTTTACAGTGCTGTAGACTTTAAATCAACTTTTTTTATCATACTAATATTATAAAGAGGAAATATTTGTATTTGTGTGTGTGTGTGTGTGTGTGTGTGTGTGTGCGTGTATGTTTGTAATGAATAAACTCAAAAATTACTGAACCGATTTCTAAAATTCTTACACCATTAGAAAGCTACATTCACCCTGAGTAACATAGGCTACCTTTTACTACCTACTAACACCTGTCTTAGTTACTTTAATAAATTAAATTTATTATTATTATTTACTAAGGTCTAATCTACCTTTGTACAAGGTTTCATCAAAATCGGTTCAGTAGTTTCGGAGCCTTTTTGAAAAGACGTAGACTTTTTCTACGGATTTAGGAGAAACCCAGGCGTAGTAGTATATTTTATACCATGGTCCCACCATTAAGACCCTTTGAAGATGCCGCCTCGCGGTTAGTACTGAAGTCTTGGGTTACACAATCTACAGAGCTAATGTCTTACATGTTAGTGATATTTGAACTATTAGCGTGTGTAAACTACTGTCTGTCTTCTATGACGGACAAGTACTTATTCTTTGCGTATCGAATTTTCTGCGTTTTTGCCCCACCTTTTTTTTTACTTACGCGATTTTATCTACTACTAGCGCCCCGCCCCGGCTCCGCACGGGAAAATTGTTATTGTGGGTTATTCTTGAGTATATTATGCATGTATTATAGATATAAACCTTCCTTTTGAATCCCTCTATCTATTAAAAAAAACCGTATCAAAATCCGTTGCGTAGTTTTAAAGATTTAAGCGTACAAAGGGACATAGGGAGGGAGAGACATAGGGACAGAGAAAGCGACTTTGTTTTATACTATGTAGTGATGACAACTACGCGTTTTCACAAGGTGGCTTTCCCCTGTGTGTTGCTATTTGCATTTTTCAATATCACTGATTTCATAATATTAGACAATTTGAAAGTAGATAGATTTCTTTAAAGAAAAAACATGAAATAAATAATTGATTTATTTTTATTAAAAGCGCAGCAGAAACAATCTATGTACTCGTATCTTTAACTGTCCTACACAGCTGAGCTTAAGTCTGTGGAAGTTTAATAGATTGTGAAATATACGTACACACATACATAGTTGATGTATTAATTAGTTTTATTATTATAAATATTATAGACTACTACATTTATAAACTTTCCTTTTTGGTTCCGCCGTAGTCCGGTAAATTAACTGCTGGATTGTCAGGGACACAAACTGTGTCAGACGGAACCAATTTTTGCATGGACGTTCTCGGATTAGGAGCGGAATCGGATGTAGTTAGTGCGTAAGAGCGGTTACGCGTAATCGCCCTAACGGTTTTTTTTTTTAGTTTCTTTATCCCTTATGGGAAAGGCAAAGGGAACTAAGCCCATACAGCCTAGTCTTTAGTAGTTTCTTGCATTATCCAAGTTTACTGTCTTCAGATTCAGCTTTTAGCGTTGCGACCATAGACATTGACTTTTGTTTTTTTTATTCATTTTAAATACAGAAGAGTTTTGCAGTAGTAAACCGCTTGCATTGTGCAATACCGATAACGCAGTGTGTGCGTGCATACGGTAAAACGGCTGATTTACATGCGAAATTTAGCGCAATTAGGGTACGTTTATGATAATGGCATGGGGTTCGGCGAACTGTACTTTGAGCTGGTGGTACAGCGAAAGTGGGAATATAAATAAAAAAGTTAATTTACATAATATTGATACAATTTTAAGCATAACTAGCCTTCCGCCCACGGCTACGCCCAAATTTTTTCTTTATTTCCCGTAGTAAAAAGTATCTAAGATGTTGACCAGGGATATGGTATCACCATGCAACTGCATGCAAACTTTTTAAAACTTTCACGGTTGTTTTCATAACTACATTATTAAGATTTAAAACAGGATATTTATAACGTGGTATTTGTTTTGTGGTATGGTATTAAGTCGTCCCGTGATTGTAATGCATGCAACTGCATCTAAATATCTATCGGGCACTCACACAAAACAGATACCACGGTAAATATCCCGTTTTAAATCTTAATAGTTAGCTCAGTGTGTCCAGGAATAGCTACAGAAAAATTCCTTGCATTCCTGGTGGGGAGAACGCTATTTGATCGCTGCAGGATATCGGCAGACGAACTGCAAAGCGACAGCATCACGACTGCAAAGCCTAAAAACACATATATCACACGCTAGAAATGTTAAAAGCAAACATAAGGGGCTCGAGCCAACCCTGATATAAAGTACATAGGCCTTAGACGACCACGTTAGCCCAGTGGTGGTTGCTCATATAAATTTCTTGAATTTCTTCGCATTAACAACATAATGTTTCTGCTATTAAACCCATGAGTTAGATTTTTTATGCTGCGATTAAACTACCAAATACCCAAACTTAGCAAAACATGTATTTTGTTAAAACTAAAATCTCGAAATCATAAATTGTAAATGTTCATTTAGTGAAAAAGTAATTTAAGCTATTTGTCGAATAAGTACTAAAGGGTAATTGTTTGAAAACGATTATTATCAGACGACCCAAATACTGCTTTTTAATAACTTAATTATTATAATTCCTGTGTTTATACACTTACGGACAAAAAAAATTAATACCTACGTAACATCTATAATAAAGTTGAAAATGCTTAAGAGAACACCTGGCATTATTGTTATTCTTGATATTTGTAAGACAGACTACTTTTTACCACCATATAATATATTATTCCCACGGGAAGCTTAAATTTAAACAAAAAAGGACATGATATTACAATTTCGTTATAGTGATGTCTAACTTTGATTCACGCGTCCTTCGTACAAGCAGGGTGCAAGCGAAACCATATTTTTTCCACTTAAAATTACGGCTAATTTGACAGGCTCTTGTTTTAAGTATCATTTATTCAGAAATCAGAAAATCAAAAATCGTATCGTCATTGTTTTGTAAGTTTTTATCGTCGCTTCGTCTTCGTAGTGTAGTTTTGTTGTAGTTTTATGTGGTGTAGTTGTTCTTCTATTTAAGCAATGACTTTTCCCTTTTTATTGTCCTCAAGTGTACCTCTCCCCAAGTAGTGAGCCATCGTAAAGCCGACCTATTTATAATATAATACCAGTAGTCAAGATAACCATCAGCCCAAATGAGTATTAAGTTTGCCTTGATCGTTATCGCTAAGTTCAGGATACATTTTTTAGAGTTATTCCACTTTTGCCACGGTTTCCTGTTGCCACACTTTTTTAGCGGTCTCCTCTTGCCACGGTCCTTTTTAAATTAATAATTTTTAATTTCGAGAGTGTACTCTTGCCACGACATCCAAAGTACAGTCAGTCAGAAAATATTAATTACTAAGCTTTTCTAAAATATACGATTTAATTTTAGCTTTATGATACAACATAACACAGAAACTAAATCATGACCTGTAATTTCGCTTAATATCCTTAATAAAAATTTAAATTCAGTAAAAAAAAATACCTGGCTCGTTTTACATCCCATAATGTTTCTATCTCGTTCTATTCAACGTTGATAAAAATTATAACTAAGTGCACTTTATATCAGCGAATGACGAACACTGTTTTGACTCTTTTTAGCTTGCAGGATTTTGCATTAGTGTATTCGAGATAACTATGACGTCATAGCAATGTGTCCTTTTCTACTGAGAATTGCATTCCAAAAAAGAGTTAAATGTTTAGTTATCAAAACTGCGTCACGCCGACTACAAGTTGCTAGTGTTTAGATACTATTTACATATAGTTGTCGTGCGTGGTATTTTTGAGGTTGTGGGAAAAATGGAGGAGCCAGATAATTCTGTAAGTTTAACCACAGTTATTATATTTAAAATGTAACACTGGTTTGTGTTAAGAAAATGTTCATTAGATATTTCACTTTTTTCAGAGAACATTTACAGAGAGTATAAAAGGGCAAAGAATTTTGATTTGAAATGACCAAATGTATTATTTACATAGAAAAAACAATAGTTCTTCAGTTTGGAGATGTGTAAATAGAAAATATTGCAAAAGTATGATATCAATAATAGAAAATAATGATAACATAACAGTCAAAAGAGTGATTCCCCATGTCTGTGCCCCAAATTTAGTAAAAGTTGATCTAATAAAAGCGAAAAATGAATGCAAGAAAAGAGTAATCTCAGATGTCGCCCCTGTACCATTTTTGTTCGAAGAAACCTACAGATCCATTGCTTCGACAGGATTCGAATTGCTACAAAGGTAACCCACTTTCAATGATGTAAAATCATGTCTCTACAAAGCCAGGAATAAAAGCCTTAATGTCCGAAAAATACATTTTACTGCAAGGTCAAATATTATTATACCAGAAAAGTATGCAGTAAACTTTTTGTTGTTCGATGATAGAGTGGGCACAGAAGATCGAATGACAGCATTTTCTACGCTGGATTCAAGAGCTACGATTAGAAATGTCAAGATTTTTTGTTATATACCTAGATATTATTTATGAATAATTTACTATTGTTTTTCGTTTATCAATCACTTAACACTTTAATTCGATTTTGTTAATAAATAACTTATCATAGTGACCAAATGTGATGTGATTTTATTTCATATAATATTTATGTTGCTAACTGTACCTTTTTGATCTAATAAAAGTAAGTGTGACAAAAGGAAACCCAATATTTATTATTTAATTTATTATTATAACATCGTGGCAAGACAGGAACGTTTGTATGAACAGAATTTTGTGTGGCAACAGGAAACCGTGGCAAGAGTGGAATAACTCATTTTTTAAAGCAATTTTAAGCTTAGCCGCCACTTGTATTTTGTTTTAAGCCTCGCAATTTTCTTGTTAATTTTATTATAGACTAGCACTCCTCACGTGGCTACGCTTGCGCAGATTTTACTTTGGTATTGCATCGGGATCGATATTGATTTCAAGAGTAGAGACGATGGACTGACCGTGTAATGGCCGAGTGTGATATTATTATGATAATTTACCGCTGTCGTATCATAAGTGCAAAACCAAGACAGCAATGTATTTCAAATGGACCTTGTTTGTAGCCTGTATAAAAGGTAGCTGAAATGATGATGACAATGTAATGCACTATGTTTAAGAACCATCCACAGGACGAGTACCTATAGTTGGTTTTCAGACGGAAACCATACCTTTTTATTGCTATTGCACCACACCGTGGGAAATGGCTGAAAATCAGTGCTGTGTATGGACCAGTATCTCGCAGTATAAGCTGAGCCATTTCCATGCCCTAAGTATACCTAACAACTTTTTTAAGATTTACTATATTTTTTATTTTATTTTTTATGTTTTGTTATCTTGTATTAGGTATATTTGGCAATAAATTATTTTTCTTTCTTTCTTTACTGCTTATCATTACACACACACAACTACATAAAAACAAGACATCATATATTTATTTACCTTTATAATTTACTTGTCATATGCACTTGTACAGTCAAGAGCAAGTCAAGTTGAACACTCTGGATTTTGTATCGAATAGAATTACATGCGCGTGTTCAGCTTGCCTTGCGCTTGATCGTACAGGTAAAAATATCATGGTTGACGATCACGGGCATTAAAAGAGTTATGCATCTCTGTAATTGTTTTTCTGTTTGTTTTTGGCGCGATAAAATCTGAACGGTAGCCATCTTGTTGATTGTCTTTTGTCAGTGTGAATTATTTTAAACGGGTTTTGTGCTCTTTGGTTTTCTAATTATTTTTTAACCGACTTCATAAAATCAAATTATGTTCCTAATTCGACTCTATATAGGGTGTAACTTTATTAGTGCACAATAAGTTTAGAGATGAACCTACCGTTGAAACCGGTCAAGTTTCCCTATGGAAACTAGCCTAAAATAAAATAAAATACTGATCTAAAAAAATACTACTTTTTTTATTGACCTATGCTTGAGTCGAAAAAGTACGACGGATCAAGCTTCACCGGACTTAAAAAAAAAAAAACTCGACACGTTTATCAGTTAGAAAAAATTACCATTTCTGTGTGCAGTCTTGACTAATAATGTTATGACATTACGATACTGTTAATGTAGTATTAAAGTATAAATTTGTGTATATAGGGGAGCGAGAAATAATAACTGACGTAGAATTTACAGGCGCTGTGATGTGATCAGCTGATTAGTTTTTTTTTTCATATTTCAGTTTACGTTCCTTGAGGAAAATTATTCAGCTTTATGGATAGGTTCCTCCTTTAAAATATTGTGTGCTAATTTTGTTACACCCTGTATATTTCGAGCATAGTTCCCGCAGTAGTATTCTCTGAAATCTTCGAACTCATTTTATCATTAAATATAACCGTACTATATTTGAAGTAGAGTCTTCCACTCCCCAGCAAGCCCGGTGAAGCTTAATACGATTTCTCTTCTTCTTCTTTGTCGTTACACTCTTGGCAGAGTGGTGGTGGTCGATCGCCAATGCGCTGGACTGACCAAGTGAAGTCTGCTCTGAATGGTCCACTTCACGAATGTGCGAGGAAAGAGGCTCCCTCGAACCGCCCCTAGACGCGTTGGTATATGACTTTTTTTTGGGGTAGAGTCTTCCACTCCCCCGCAAGTCCGGTGAAGCTTGATTGGTCGTATCGTACCTTTTCGATACAAGCATAGGTCAATTCAAAAAAAAAAAAAAAAAAAAACGAGAGGAATGGCGACGAATAGTTAAGCTTGCCACCATCCCTGCTATGACGACCACGACCACTCTGCCAAGATTGTAATACGATTTAGCGAGACAATAAAAAAAAGCCTTACTATACATATTAGTAATTTCCATAGACATTATGGTAACTTAAACCGTATAGGTTTACCATTACACCATGAGACAAAACCCATAGATGAGGTAAACAAGCAAATCAACTTGCTCGTGCGGTCGTCGCCTCGCCATCTGTCTCCATACGACATATGGCCACTTTTTTTTCTTCGAAGCGATTTGTTTGTGTTGCCCACTCTTTCCCTCGTGTAGGAGTTGGCATGTGCGTCCCGCTCTCTCCCAGTTTTCCTTCAAGGTGCAGGGTAATTGAAATTGAACACTTGATGCGGGTTGAGTGAAAGGAGCTGGCAAAGAGTAAAAATGTAGATTATTATGGAATGAGGTCAGAGAAATAATAATAATAGCATTCAGAGCATTAAAAAATATAAATGATCCGATAAAAATTTCTTTAGCGATAAGGCCGCCTACATGTTGTAGTTAGACTTTGTTTTCCTTCTGTGAAACTTTATTAGTAATTTGTACGTCCAATTTAATTTCGAACTTTTCACTGCATGGCTGTCTAATACAAATTGCTTTATGTTCAGTAAGCCTTTAAAAATATTTAGCGTCAAAAATATTTGTATTGGTGAAAATAATAAATATGATAATTAATTATTACTTCTTTAAATGAAAAAAGCCTATATTTCAAACGAAAAAGACGACCAAATGTGTAAATAACAGATTTACGGGACAGGAAAAGAAAATACTAAAGTGAATGCATCTCTACAATACAATCCTATTAACCACTAAGACAGCTGTTTTGTACATAAATCGCTGTAATCGCGTCTTTCGCCACTTGATTCACAGTTTGCGGTAGTTGAACGAAACGTCCAGGGTTGCCAGATTTCAAAATCTCGTATTAATATTTTTTGACATACAGGATTTTAAAAAAGACAAAATTTAGAAAAAAAACTTCTTAATATAGATTTACAGTTCCGGCAAAGCTCCTCTTATGAGCGACTTTGTTTTATACTATGTAGTGATACCTAAAATTGGTTTTGATTTTGACATTAGGAATTGTAAATATAGATTTTTTTTTATCATACTAAAGGTAAAATATATTTTTTTATTTTCGTTTTAAATATAATCATTTTATTTTTCGTACCCGGCAACTTTAAGCCCCCCGGGGGCCGCGACCTATTTGGCAGAATACCAACAACTATTCTTGCTAATTATTCTTTCTTTCCACCACAACGGCCGTTGACCTAGCCGTTCCTACTAGAACTTTAAACCCTTTTGTTATTAGACCACAACATCTAAAAAAAATTTGTGTGGCAGAAACGTCAGCAATAAAATATCGATACTAATTCTTGTGAACATCTTCCTTGTACAATAAATAGAGTAGGCGGGTATTATCTCGTTTGCTAAAATAAATGTGTAATAATAACTTTATTATTTATAAAGCCTGCAATAGCGTACGCTGTGTTTTAGACTTCAGTCTTCCCCTACTATGTCAAAGCTAAACAGTTAGGGATTAATTAATAATTAACATAAAACTAAGTGTATATAAATCACAGATAATAGTTACCTTATATAGTGTGTAAAAATAGAAGTAGAAGATGTCTGTATAGGTTTTTGTTCGTCCTGCGAGTTCACTCGTCGTTAGAGGTTTGCCTTTGCAACGGCAAGATGGATACCGTGAAATTTAACTCTTTGTTTATCCGTAACACAGTAGTACTCATGAAGCTGAACAACTTTTCCCAAGGAGCATAGGTTGAAATCTCAAAAATAAAATTCAACACGCCATACAAAGTGGCCGGTCTCGTGACTGAAGTTTGTATGAAAAGTTGAATATTATTTTTGAGATTTTAATCTATGTTCCTTGGGTTTTGTTCAGTTTCATGAGTTCTACCACTAATTTGCGGACAAACAACCAGTTATTATGTCCAAGACTTTTTGATATACAAGATGGAGTAGTTTTTCCACATTAGACATTGCAGACCATTTTTTTACTGTGAAAAAAACATTCCCATAGAAAAATCTTCGCGTAGCCGCTAGATCAGCTAGTTTTTATAAAACTGTTTGTAATACGACAGACGCGACGAATCCACAGACCATTCATAAAAAAGTTCAAAAAAATTCCAATCGCGTGTCTTGATTCGTCGACAATAATTTCCCATTGTTCAGATTGAACGATTATGCAACGATTTACATACCAATTATAATCGATTTGGAGACGGCCATAATCGATTCGCGGTCCAAAAGTACCGCACCGTGTAAAAAATGAAATGATAGCTTTTGTTACTTGGCGAAATAAATGGTATTAATATCGGCAAATAACTTGAGCTAGGGCCGGGGGCATACCATTTGCATTCGGTTTTATTCATCCAAATATTTGAAATAGCTTTAAAATTATGAATATGTATATTTTGTTTATCAATAATCATTAATCAAGTATGGAGGATAAAAAATAGCAAAGACCACTTATATTCATTTACAAATAAATACTTTACCGATAAAAACCAAAAATGCCTTTCATATACCAACCATCCAAAGTAGATCCCGTTCGGAAAAGAGAAAGGACATTTTAAACACATTTTTAGCTTAAAACACTTTTACTTTTTCATTGTATTTCCAATGTAGGTTAAAAAGTTCCTGGAACGATCGAAATTGTATCATTAGAGGGACCCACAGGTCGTATTATAGGCAATTATAGAATTATACTCGGCACCTGCTGGACACATGCTGTCGGCACATGTTTGTAAAGCTTCCGTTCAGCGTTGCCTGTTTCCATTGCTGGAGACGACACGAGAAATTTCTGGGTCGACAAGTCCGGTGAAGCTTGATTGGTCGGACTTTTTCGAAACAAGCATAGGCCAATTAGAAAAAAAATTCTGGGTCGTATCGTATAGTCTCTACCTTGCTAGAAATCTGTATTTGAGTATGTAAATTGATTTATCTAACTATTAGCTTTTTGATATGTTCCTTATTTTATTATTTAGTAAGTATCCAGTATATATCCGGTTGTATTTAGCAAATTACCGGGAATACACAAAAGGTCACATGCTCATGAAAAAAATTGTAGGGTTCAGATCATAAAGTTAACGATAGTCTACAAAATTTCAAATCAAATCAAATCAAATCATTTATTTTTAACTTTTGGACACTTTTTTGGACACATAGTTAAGTCAAATAAAGTTACATTTAGTGGCGAGTTCAGCAAAGCAAAATGTGCGGTCTTTTGTGGAGAAGAGCTCGCCGAATAAACTCCGAATTTGTGAAGGTGTGTGAGGATGTGTGGTTAAACAACTTCACCATCGAAATAGTTTCATAACAAGAGAGAAGAGAAGAGTTGAACCTACTTATTCGCAATAGTAGTGAACTGTAGGAAGACTTTAAATGACCACTACTCAATAAAATGATGATTCAGTGTTTCGGAAGGCACGTAAAGCCGTTGGTCCCGGCTTCTATCTACTGATGTAGTCGTTACTCGAGCCATGTCGGTTCTATAATTCCGACACCAGGGTTTGTGAGGTAGGTGAACCTCGAATCGAAACCCACAGGATAAGCAAGCAACAAAATTCGTACAGGAAGTAGTTACAGTACATGAACTGCATTTTTATGTTGTGCTGCTTGGGGGGACTGGTCTGCTCTAGTCGATTGCCGGTTGTGATAGATTTATTGGTTATATACAATGATGTAATAAGTAAAAAAGGCGGTTATATATTTTAGTTAGATTTTCTACTTTGACTGGTTGCCTTCCTCTAATTGCATATTTCGTTTGCACTCTTTTTTATATTAATAAAATTGTATTAAATAATAATTTATAATTTTGTAAAAATATTTTGAAAAGATGCAACGCCTGTGGAGTTATTCCGGCGAGTTCTTCTCCACAGAAGACAGCCAAATTGTGAACTCGCCTCGACGTCGAAAAGTGATCTGTAAAATCTTATTTCGAATAAAAACTTTTTGACTTTTGACTTTGAATGTTTTTATTATTTTTATCGCACACAATAAAATCTATTCTCGAACAGATTCAGAAGAAACTCGTTTATTAGAACACGAATTTGATCATCAAATGCTGAGGTGATTTTGTAAAACAGGCAAAGTCATGGTCGTGTCAAGAATTGCCCAATGGAAACGCACCAATCATTTTGGTGACAAATATTCTTTAAAATACACACTCGGCCCCACAGGCGGACTTAATACTAGATTAATATTAATTCATACATTATAGTGATTCTCAGAATTGGTCGCTTAGCTTATACTGACCACAAAATTACATTTGCTGATCAAAATTGAATTGAGTATGATAGCGACTTCAAATTCCCGCTGAATTAAGTGCAGATACAATATTGGTAATTCTGACTTGATAATAGCTAATGGTTTTGGATCGCAAAGATAATTGTTTACTGTAAAACAGACTAAGGCCTACAAATTGATTAAGATTATGAATAAGTTGACAGCAAAAATAAGTTTGTATAACTATGAATATCGATTAGGAATATTATGAATATTGTTAAACAAGTTATTTGTCAAAACGTCGTTTACATTAATATAATTAATATGTTATATTTAACTTGATATTTCGATGGTTATTTATAGGGTGTTATTGCGCATATTTAGAATTAAACGCCTCGTTTGTTAAATTGAATAAAACATTATGTTAATTTAAAAAATAATATTATCCGCGTAGTTCCCGCATTAAAATTGGACCAAATGAACACACGCCGACTACTGTGGGATGATATCTGAGTTTATTTCAGCCTGTAACACAGATTGAGACCGCTCTCTATGAGAAAGGCTGCATATAAACCCCCTCTCATGGAGTTACTGAAATTTAATCGAGGTTTCTAACTAGTTTGGCGGGTTGGGGATCGCAGTCGTTCTTAAAGATGAAAGCTGCTGCCAATTTCTTGTGTTTATTTTGTCGCCTCGTACGATATCCACAAGAAGAGTTAGATTATTGATCGAATGCTAAGCTAGTGAAGTGTAATACGCCGATATTGTGCGAATCAGCTTCATCTTCATCATCATCTAAGCCTGTAGACGTCCACTGCTGGACAAAGGCCTCCCCCAAGGATCTCCACAATGATCGGTCCTGCGCTGCCCGCATCCAGCGGCTTCCCGCGACCCTCGCCAGATCGTCGGTCCACCGTGAGGGGTCTGCCCACAATACGTCTTCGGGCCTCAAGAACCTTTTTGCCCCAACCTCGGTTCCTGTTGGTTCCTGGTTGGTTCGCGGTCTGTCCCATAGAAAACGGGCGCAATCTATGTTATTATAGGCTGTATATTAACTCGGATTCCGTCACGCAACCCGATCTTTCCCCCACCCTGTGGGATCGCTCCTTAAGAGTTCTGTTTTTATTTTGTAGTAGGCACTCTTCTTCTTCTTCAGCAGCATTCTTTCGCCCACCGTTGGGCATATGCCTATCCAGAGCACCTGCGGCGCGATCCTCCGTATTTCTAGGCCATAGACTGCCTGCGTGGCTTCTTATAGGTCGTCTGACCATCTGGTTGGTAGGTACAACGTGGTAGGTACGACATACTTTAAAAACCCGGTAACCACACGGCAAACTCTTCAATTGATCTCTTTCCTTTCCTACATGTACATTCTAGTTCAGGCTGAAAGGTGTACCGCAATTCGCTCCTATTCAACGGACTTAAGAATGGTGGAAAGTCCAAAGTGTTCAGCTTAGCGTGCTCTCGACAGTACATACCACCACATGTACACCTAACCCCAAAAGTCAGTGACTAGTTAACGCCCCGACTCATAGACAGACTGACAGACAGCTCATCTATTATCCCCCGCGTAGTTGACAGCTGTCAGTTGCATGACGCGATTTGACAAGTGTGGCGTAGCGTCAGTCATTCGTAAAAAGATCAATTATTGAGTCAATTAATTAATTTTTACTTTACTTGCCGATATGAATATGAGTGATGTCGTTGAAGGGTTGTTTGTTTGTTTGTTATTTTTTATTAGCTCTACGTGGCTCTACTAAGTATATTAAATATCCTGTCCTTTTTTAACTTTGCTGTAATCGTGTGGGTAAATAAGCAAGGAATAGATTGAAATGTAGTACAGATTCATCATTTTAGTTATAAAAAAATCCACTGCTTGGCAAATACCTCTTCCAAAAATAACTACATTTATACATAATAAGTGACAGCCTAGCCAATGGACAGCCTTCGTGGTCGAGTGGTCAAAAGCTTGCCTGACGTACCATATATTATTTATTCACAATAGAATCACATGAACTTAAATATTGTCATATAGTGTGTACATTAACAAACAGCTGTTTTATTTATCTAAGTGCGATAAAAATAATTATTGTGACTTTTATTACAAACATAATTTTTGTGATTAATAATTTCGTGCGATTAATTCATGGCCCAAATTTTTCCATTATAATAGTTGTTTAGTAGTATAGGTATCACCATGATCTCAATCATCTCCTCTGTATTTTTTTTGTACATACTTCAATACAAGACACATAATTGGTACAATGCACCACATTTGGATACATATTAATCATTCACTTCTTTAGGAATAAGATCCCAACTTTTCATTTAAACATTTTAAGATCAAAAACAAATACGCAATAAAAACCGCGAGTCAAAACTAGTTAACTAATTTCAAAGCCCTTCTTTCGTCAAGTGACTAAAATAAAATCATCACTAACACTTTTTTACCTACAAGTCAATGGCCGAGTTTCACTAATATATTTTTTCTTGAACTTTTTGCTGTATAATGTTATGAACACGTGTTTATACCAACACTAATTTATCACTATGTAACTAAATCTAATAAAATCGTGCCTGTTAAAAAAATAATTATAATATTTAAGATGTTCTGTGGACGGACACAGGCATGACTTTAATGTTTTTTGTTAGAGTTTTGGAAGATAAACTTTTCATTATTACTCTTAGGTACATGTTTAGCTTTTTAATTAAGAACCTTCGCCCGGTTGGTAATAATAGTTTAAAAAATCATCAGATTACGAAAAGTCATTTTAACGGTAACTTCAAGTTATATGACGAAAAAACAGGTGTAATTATTTTAGGCAACCTGAACCTTGAAATGAAATTACGAAAATGCATAATAGTCATAAAAATGGGTTTCCATAGAATAACTTTTATACGAATATAATAATTATAATAGAAATCGAAGTCGATCGTAAAAAATATTTTTAAATAGCGCAAAGTTTTATCGATAGTATTATAAAAAAAAAAATTTCAACTTCACTTAACCACAGATAATAATAATATTAGTATACTAATAGACTTAACAGACATATTTATTTAGTTTATTTTTATTTGAATTCAATTGCGGGGATAACTTGTAAAAAATAATCATTTTCCATCATATTTTGATGATATTACGGGTAGGCCAGTCTTTAATCATAAAGCATCATAAATTTAATTAAATATAATAATCATGAAATTAATTTCTGTTTAGTAAAATTTTCCTACTTTGCTCACCCCAGGAGCACAGTTTACTGTTTTGTGCAAGTCGTATAATTTTAATAATTACCGTTAAATTGATTAACGGGAATGTCAAAATAGGTATGTAGTTGTATTAAAAACGCAAGTTGCCTTACAGCCTGAGCACGTAATTTGATCCGCATTCACGGAATATCGACGGCATGCGTACACGCAGTTCGTGGAACTCCTTTCACTGCGTCTCAATTAACGATTTAAATTCAGAATTATCGATTTAAATTCAGAACTGTTCAGAAAAATCGCCAGTACGACATGAGATTAAAATTGTTCTGTTGATAGGTATGGTTGAAATCAAATGTGTGTTCAAAGGATCTAGCATGATAACTTAGCAAATGCTGATAGGCAAGCTCAGTCAAAGGTTTTGATCATGGTCTAAGAAAACAAGGTCTAACCATTAGACCACGTGACTGACACGAGCCTACGTCATTTCTACGTCATTTTGTCTATTCATCCTTGTCGAATGCGTGTAATAGACAAGGATGAACAGCGCAAAATGACGTAGGCTTGTGTCAGTCACGTGGTCTAACGGTTAGACCTTGTTTTCTTGGACCATGGTTTTGATCAAATATCACAAAAAACTTTTCCTATAAACGAAAGCATTTTCGCTCTTCCTTGGTCCATCATAACGTAAAATGGTTAGTTACATGGGTGACCGCTTACCCTACAAACATCTCCCCAACCCGTCAGCTCCCGCTGAAATATGAGGTCTTATCTTAGTCAAAAATGTATGTCTAGTTGAAGAAAAAATAGACAACTACTTGAATATCAATTCTATATGGAGATGTTACGTGTGGGCCTTAACAATGCCCCAGTGATCCAATTCGCCTAAATTGAGCCACAATACGAAATTCACGAACGGATATCCTTGTTAAATAATTCTCACAGTAATTTAATTATAATTAGCGAAGTTGTACCTTCTGCCCTCGAGATATGAACGTCTGGCGATTAAGACAGGAAGCCATTTATTAGGACGAGTGCAGAATGACTCAGTGTCCCGTGTCCTTTGCTGACATCCTTCAGAAAATGCATTGTGGTACTGTTACGAGCAGGTTAAGTTTGCTTGCTTGCGTGGATCGGGCCAAATGGCGCGCTTTGGTAGAGGCTTATGTATGCCCAGCAGTGTAATGCCGCTGGCTGCCAATGATGGTGATGGAGCTTGCTTGCTTTCTTATCGTATGGGTGATATCGCGCCTCGCAATTCTGTCATTTATTCAACGTGTATAATAACGGTCCAAAGTGTTCAGCTAGATCTGCTCTTGAATGTATAACCATGTAAGCAGCAGTAGTAGTTGTTTTAATAATAATACGCTAACAGACGATGTCTGCTGTTCGTTTCTAGAACTTTAATTACATTAAAAAATATATATATTTAAATATTAGATACAAAACATAAAATGTTAAAATAGTTTAGCTTGTAAAGTTGAAAGTTGTAGGTTCTAATATTTTCTATTCAAATATTTAGGCTTTTTATCTCATGGGGTCTCAAAATAATCCTTTTACTTTTTGTCTACGAAAGTTCTAGACTTCTCTATACAAATTTAATATAACACATCAGATTATCAAAAAACTACACCATTTAACAAAAACCTCTGCTCATACTGATTCTCTTAAACAGTTAAAGGTCCATCTAAACTGGTCATTACACATTGATGTGTTCATAGGTACATTTCCCATTACAACGCATAACTAGCGAAGCAACGTATTAATAAATCAATAACCGCCAAAGTAAGAGGTTCTGATAAAAAGTTCAAAACTGAGAGCTTAATAGATGACTGTTCGGTCTCGGGCTTGATTCAGAAAAGCATTTAAAAAAAGACCTGTATTTAACAGCGCTTAAAAAATAATATAATGGCTAAAAAAATAATGGAACGCAATGTAAAGTGTAGTCTAGCTACGTAAAATGACTTACGCAGCTATAAAATTAATTATTGCACTATTGTCTCCATCATCATCATTTCAGCCAGTAGACGTCCACTGCTGGACAAAGGCCTCCCCCAAAGATCTCCACAACGATCGGTCCCGCGCTGCCCGCATCCAGCGCTATTGTAAACAATGTAAAATACTTAGTTTTAATTCGGTATTATATTTTTCAATTGTCATTCAAGTATTCCCAAAATTGCGGCTTAGAAAATATTGAAAGTACATGTTCAGTCCACAGCTTTCAACATCTTTCTTAAAGAAAATTTTCTGGGAAACGATAAAAAAACTTGACTGCTCCATACAAATATTCTTGAGGGAGCCAGCAATTTGACGTAGAAAAATTATTTATACCTTTTGATTTGATTTTTTTGACAAACTGTCCTGGAATGTGAATGTCGAATTTTCATCACGAAAATTTTTAAGTTGCAACCATTATTTTCGTAGTTGGTTTACATGTATTCCGAAAAGAACTATTATAAAAAAAAGTGAGCAACAGGTGTCCGGCCGATGACCCCGCGTTACATCATTGAGGTAAAAACATGAGAAAAAACCGCGAGGTTCGAGTTTGGGTGTGCCACGTCTGGGTATATTTACAAACATTCTTAAGTTTATTTTGTTTTGACTCAGCCGGGGTAATTGAGGTTTGTCGAGCGACAAGACATAGTTTTTTCGTGCCTTTCTTCCCAGAATAAAATAAATTTTAATACATGGCGAGTTTCTCACAGCGTTTTGTCATTTTTAATGTGAGATATTCTCTTGTCACAGTGTTTAATACTACTAGGGCTAATGACAAAGAATCGCCAGGGCTTATACTACAACACTTGCTATTAGAATTGTAAAATAAATGGTAGGTTTGTTAGTATTATTAACGTGGATTTGAACAACCTTTGACGGCCCCTTAGCCTAGTTGGTAGTACAGAAGCCAGCACATGCGGCTGGACACTAGCACTACGAAATTCACCCCTACCGCTACGGAATACGAGCGCTCTCAAGGTCAATAAGTCCAGCCGCATGTGCTGGCTACTGTACGTCTGCCTACTGAGCACAGGGTCGCGGGTTCGAATCCCGCCCAAGGCAAACATTCGTGTGATGAGCACTTGTGTTTGCCCTGTGTCTGGATGTTGTATATTTATATATGTATGTATATCAGCTGTCTGACATCCACAGTACAGGCTTTGCCTAGTTTGGGGTCAGATTGGCCGTGTGTGAGATGTCCCACATATTTATTTTTATTTATTTACCTTTGGTTAATCTTTCTTGACTTGTTCTATTTTACCCTAGCTAGCTTGATGCTATACCTACATACAGCCATAGGCCGTTGTCCGTCCATAATGGAAATTATTGAGTGTGTATTGGGTCTAACTAAAAATTAATGATGATTAGGCATATTCAACTCAATATGAGCCACTTCCGTAGGTACAGTTAAGAGCAAGATAAGCGAACACACGCACTGCGATTCGATTCCTTATTCGACTAACATAAGAGCGGTGCAATGTCGAATGCCTTCAGACAGGTTAGCGTGCTCTTGACTGTACTTACCTTCTATTATTACATTTTTCTTAGTCATTTATTTTATATTAAGATCATTACAAAGCACATTGGTGTTCTCATCATATAATATTGGGCGTGCGCGAAATTTTGTTCATTATTTGACAAGAAAGCATTAATAGACGGCCATAACCAAAATCAAAATTAATAATCAGAGACGGAGCCCCTCAGGCGTCGTCTCCTTCACTATGTTAATAATCAGAGACGGAGCGCCTCAGGCGTCGTCTCCTTCACTATGTTTTTCCGTATCAACGCGTTAGGTCTAGGTCCGAGGCTCCCTCGAGCCGCCCCTACACGCGTTAATACACGACTTTTTTTTGGGTAGAGTCTTCCGCTCCCCGTCCGAAAAGTCCGGTGAAGCTTGATTAGTCGTAATTTTTTGACTCAAGCATAAGTCAATTTAAAACAGGACTGTAATTATAACAGGCTTGAAACTCCCAATACATCTTTAAAGAAGCATCTAGACTAGTCCACCATGGTTACTAGCCGCATACTCGTATCGTGTGCGAACTCCTTTGACAATAACTACACATGAAATATTTTGAAAGCAAGAAACTCACGAAGTGAGGCGCGAGTTTCTTGCTCTTAGGATTTTCTCAATAAAACTTTTCTCGGAAACGAAAAAAAATTGTTCACTTCGGTACCAAATAGTCTGGGTTGCACAGAAGCGCGGCTTTCCAACCTGTCTGGGTTTGCACAGAGAAGTAAATTGTATTTTTTTTAAGTAGATGGTGTCAAATGAATGACTTTTGCAGTAGTCCGTACAACCGTACGGACCGGAGTCCTACTTACTAAATTTAGCACAGAAAAAATAATAGTACTACGTAGTACTTTTAGCTTCTTTAAACCGTCACTTATTATCTGAATATTGGCAGTTACGCTCAAGTAACGTGGAATTAGATACCGAAGAAAGGGCTGACCGCCTATTTCCGTACCGTAACTGTCTTAATTCCTTGTACTTTAGGTGAATCTTTTTAACTATAATAAATCTTAAGGATATGACATTATTTTTTCCCGCCGCCCGGTAACCGCCATCACGAAATTTGTAACTCGATACATTATTGTACACTTTTGCCTCTTAAGAGGTATTATATTCTAGTTAGATGTCGTGGGAACGGAGTTTAGAAACTGTTACCGGTTGACACTTCATAGAAACTTGGTGTTTATTACTCGATAAAGAGGGGACATTTTTGTGTAATATTTTCGCTTCTTGACCGCGTAACCGGACTCTTTGATGGTGAAATCGCTGTCGTTGTTGAAGAAACAAAAGCTTGTACGCCTGCCAAATGCAAGGGTTCTCGGTAGACCAGTCGCCCTCGTGAGAGACTGTCTGTAACCTTTTTTGCTTCTCTAAAAATCTTCTTTAAAACCGAGGCTACTTCCTTGAAAGGGAGGTAAGGCCATTCTATTTGGAGATCGTATCTTTAGGCTGCGTTTCCACCAGAGATGAGGAAGGAATGTGTTTGTAAAGAACCAATAGAATCGCTGCAGTGATCGAGGCCAGGTAAATGGAGCGTTTCTATTGGTTCCTTACAAACACATTCCTCGCTACGCATCCTACGGTTCTCGATTCTATATCTAAGTATGGAAGGGTGTGTAATATTGTTGGAAAATGGACATTTGGTAAATGTTTATTTGTTCGTCGAGCGCTTCGATCGGAGAGCGTGGCCAAGTGGCTAGAGCCGTTGACTTCCATTCGGAAGTTCGCAGGTTCAAGCCTCGGCACGTACTAATCTGTTTTCGATTTTCAAATTCATATGTACGTTTATTCGACGCTTCTAGTACTCCTACGGTGAAGGAAAACATCGTGAGGAAACAAAAGCAAAGGAAAAAGTAATACAAGGGTTGTGTGTGAAGTTGACCGCACTGGGCAAGCGTGGTCGACTAAGGTCTATTCACCCTGATTTCAGAGTAGGCTCGAGCCCCTCGGTGTGGACATATATGAGCTGTTAATGATGTTTGTTATATAATATGTATGTTTGTGTTCCCAGACACGGCTTACCATGTTAAATTCACACAACGTACTCACTAGGTTCCTTAAAAAACACTTTACAAAGTACTAGCTTTCCGCCGCGGCTCCGTCCGCGTTAACAGTTTTTCCCGTGGGAATGAGGTATTTTCCCGAGGTAAAAGGTATTCTATGTTAGTTAGGGTAAATGTAGCTTTCTAATGGTGAAAGAATTTTCTAAATCGCTTTAGTAGCTTTTGAGTTTTTTCATTACAAACATACACACACACAAAAATACAAATCTTTCCTCTTTATAATAATAGTATGATTAGTATGATGAAGCGCGGAAAATAAAAGCAATTTGATTAGAAGCCTCTAATAAGTAGTTGTATCGTCCTCAGGTCCATAGAGGTGTGGCTAAAGACTGGGCAGCGTCACAGCGAGATCCTCCAGGAGCAGGAAACCAGCGAGGGTAAGCTGCGGAGACCAGACGCCACCGTCATCCTCTGGCTCAAGTGCGACCAGGTAATCTTTATTTTAGTCCTTTATGTTTGACGAAAGAACAAAAAAGGATACAAGAAAAATTGATGAAGTTCCGGACTACGATTCGTGAATCAGGAAAAAACTAGTTTTTTTTAAAAAGACTACCGATTTCGCGGATGCTTCACGGACGTTCTGCCCCGCCACGTATCAACGTGTTTTGGAATTTCGAATTCAAAGCTGTAGAATGAACATATAATTTCTTAACTAGCTTTACGCCCCGCAGCTCCGCTCACGGTAAAAAAACTTTTCTTATTTGACTCTTTCTTCTGGTAGTATCGTGATATATTTTGGACATTTACACAATATGCTGGAAGAGATCCTTGGGGGAGGCCTTTGTCCAGCAGTGGACGTCTTTCGGCTGAGATGATGATGATGATGACACAATATCCTTATAATTTATAGCCTATCCTATGTGTTATTCTGATGTATAAGCTATATTACTGTAAAGTTTCATTAAAATCCATTCAGTAGTTTTTGCGTGAAAGAGTAACAAACATTTATACATCCACATCCATACATCCAATCCTCATAAACTTTCGCGTGTATAATATTAGTAGGACCAGCCCGGCCAGTCTTTATTTAGACATACTTATTTGATAATACTTCGTTAAAACCCGTCGTATTATTTTACTCAATAAGTCAATGAAAATGTAGACAATGCTACAAAAAACTTAAAATACTCCTTTTATAGCTCTATCAGGCGTTACAAAGCTAATAATTTCGCTCTTCATTCTTTATACACCATTATAACCAATTAAATACCAGACCGCAAACCAAACAAGTTCATTTCAAATATGTTAACACCTTATAACAGTCTTACTAATACTATAAACAGCTATAACTGCAAAAACGCTGTATATCGAATGCTAAGCGTATATGATATAAATAATATAATATAAATAATAATAATAAAGTAACATTTTATAAATATAAACAGTTGGTTATCCCTGGTCCCTGGAGTATTTATAAACGACATGTGCTAGCTGGAAAGAAAAAGGTTAAAAAGGTTATGGCCAGAGTCGGACCTAGTACGAGTACCTAAGATCTATTATAAAAAAACATTGCCCGCCGCAGCTAATCTAGTCTGTTTTTCTACATATCTTGTGGTATGTATGAAATTTTAGCTAAAAATTAGAAAATAACATCGCGATATGTACAGAAGAAGCCAGCACATGCGTTTGGACATTCGCACTACGAAATTCACCCCTACCGCTTTGGAATACGGGCGCTATCAAGGTCAACATTTCCAGCCACATGTGCTGCCTACTGTACATCATCATCTCGCTAACCTAACAATTTGAACTTTTCATCGTTCTAATTTCCATTGCATAAGGAACAGAATCACAGTGTGCGTGTTCAGCTTACCTTGCACTTGACCGTGCACGTATAGACCCCGTAAACAAATTGAGCAAGCGAGCGGGGGTGAGGAATGAGTGCGGAGGGAAACCAATACATTCTTTATATGAACTTTCACATAAAACCGGACAAAAGTTCTTTGACCTCTTTCTTTTCTTGAAAGTTATTAAAAATAATGTAACGCCAAAATGTCTGGCAAGGTTACACGCTCACTACGCCTTCCAACGATATGCCAAATTACGTAATTTTGTGATAATTTCCTATAGTTTATCGTATCGTTTGAAAAAAATGTCTGCATTGTATGCAGGCGTCATTGACCTATTTGCCGGATTAATGTGAAATAAACCATATACCTATATTATCTTCGCGCGTCATAACAATGTTTGTTTGTAAATAGAAAGGGTTGTGTTGCGCCCTTAGTCCGGCCCTGGCGCGCGACAGATGCGCACACGCAGCACCTGCCAATCTCGGCGCGCGCAGGTGAATCCTCCGCGCGTTTTTATAACACCCTGGGTTGCCAGACGTAAAGTGTTTATGTAGTTTTTTGTAGCGGAAAAAATACCAAATTCTACGAACTACCGGTCCTAAACTTTTGAAAAAATGCTGAAGAAAGATACTGAACATTGACCATTCTCTCCCCTTATCGTAACTCCATGGTATTTAAAGTAATAGGAATTTTCCCAATACTAGTTCGTACTTAGTACGTTCAAGAAAATTAAATAATAGTTATTAAGTTGAATGATGTTTATGAAATGTTGCTAAGAAAAATATAGAGATTTTGTTCTTAATTCAGATATAAATCAGTATATTCTGCTACTTAATATAATATAATCAACAATTTCTTTTATTTATATTTTAGGTAAATTTAGATTACTGGTAGAATACATTGCGTAATCCAAACAAGTGCTTTACAAACAGACAGACCGATATTTTTTTCAAAACTTGTATTTTATATTCAGCTACACTCCCTTTATCACCTACAACCAGTTTTTTGAAAAACAAATCAATGTACAGACACGCTGACTCTTCAGTTTTATTATAGTTTAGATAGATAGTTATATTGTTTTCAGATAAGAGTGTTATTTTATATTGACTTAAAAAGTTTTTTAATTTTAAAGCAATGTCTGGCAACCCTGAAACCCTATCGACCTTTGAGTCCTTAATATATTGAGCCTATCTTAATTAGTTTTAGCTTTAATGGCTAAAAACCAGTAAAAGAAATATGTAAGGATACCGAAGATATTAATGCAATTTGCACCCGCGCACCTGAATTATTTTATGAACTTACTATGAATACATGTTCGTTTTTTTTTACTAATTTAAGATGATTATTAATTGATAATAATTAAATAAAAAACTATTAAGAATAGCGTATTGACTCGGAATATTAATAGTAATATCACAAATTTATTTACAGTAAAGTTGTTTTTATTTGGTCCTTGTTTCACTCATTCACTCCACCTAAGCATCTTAACAGATTAAAATGATAATTAAAGTTTTTTATTATTATTCTTAAATGTTCATACTACATTATACCTTTTTTATGTGACGCCTGCGCAAATTTTATTCAAGGCAGGAATCAACTGGCGCGGCTTGTCGCCATTATGAGAAAAAATCCTAACCATTACACCCACGACCAAAACTACTATGAAAATTGAAAACCTGCATATCGACGGGGAAGAAGAAAATACTCCTATCTCCCATAATTAGGTTTGTGTAAGATAGGAGTATTTGTTTCTTTCCCGTCGATATATACTCTCATTGCTAACCAGTTAGATGTTTAATCAATAATATCAGCTATATGGCTATATCTTGCTAGTGTAGACACAGAATACATAATTGGTTTAGGTTCAGTCAGATAGCCGTTCAAAGGATGGCCGTGTGTGAGATGTCCCACATTTATTTATTTATCTACAATATTGCATGAAATGTTAACCAGTGACTAAACATGAATATACTGTCAATACTGTAGTTTACGTGTTTATCGTGTTAATAAGTCGGATTATTGCTATTTATTATAGTACGAATGAAATGGGTTACAATTTATTTGGTCCACAAGAAAATGATTGGGCGGAAACCACACTAATATTATAAAGAGGAAAGATTTGTGTTTTTGTGTGTGTGTATGTTTGTAATGAATAAACTCAAAAACTACTGTGCCGATTTCAAAAATTCTTTCACTGTTAGAAAGCTACATTCACCCTGAGTAACATTCGCTACCTTTTACCGCGGAAAAATGCTTCATACCCACGGGAAAACTGTTAACGCGGGCGGAGCCGCGGCGGAAAGCTAGTGTAAAAATACATCAAAAAATAATTAAAATACAAAAATAAATAAAAATGGTCTTTGCTGTTCAATTCTATACTACAAATATAGTAATAATGATGATGAAAAATAGTATATAAAATATAGCTTACTCATAATAATTATAACTTATCTATCAAACTGTTATAGTGAATTCGACAAAAAGTAAGTACCTGTGATTGATGTTCAACAAAGTTTACTAAAATATGCCAAAACGTTAAAATAATTTTGTTAATTTGGAATTTATCTTATTTTACCAAAATTATACTGTTAATAAACTGAAATGTAATTTTAATTGTTTTGTTTTAAATATAATTAACAAAAAAAAAGTAGTAGTTAACATTTAAAAACAACGAAAAATTTGGTTAGATAAGACAGTACAAAATCATAGAGTCAGGCCAGCTACGTATAAAAATTTTTTTTAATAAAAATATAAACAAAATGTGACCAATTAAATTCGAACTTGCTTTTATCGTCCAAACCAATCGGCACACTTGTCCAATCGCGTGATAGGGTATACCGCCAATAAGCTTACTGATTAAAAAATAATAGCTATTATAGTCAGCTGGAATTCTTCACCATAAGTAATGAAAATACATCTACCTATTTACAATTATGGTTTTAAATGTCTCAGACGTTAAAGAAACCACATACCAGTTAAAAATTTGGTCGGCCGTTGGGGCAGAAAGGTTCTTGAATGGCTACCGCGCACCGGAAGGCGTAGTTTAGGCAGGCCCCCAAAAATGTACCAACGTTCTGGTGAGTGTTGTGGGAATATTTGGGGGCGGCATTTGTCCAGCAGTGGACGTCTAGGGGCTAAAATAGTGATGATGATGATGACTTAAAACTTCCTAATAATTGTTTGTTCTGAAAGTTTTCATGTCAATTTATTTAAGAGGCCAATTAAATTTTGTTCAAAGATCAAAATAAAAAATAATTAATCTTTTTATTAGAATACCTCAAATAACTTAATTTACGGAGTCCTAAAAATACTTTAATAATATAATAAGTAAATTATATTAAACACACCTTGACGTATATGGAAAGTCAGGAATTAGACGGTAATATATTGTGGTGCTTTTAATAGGAATCGCTTGCAATTATTCCAGTGCCTTATCGAGACGCACCTGGCTTGGAACATTTTATTTCTAACTAGCCTTCCGTTCGCAGCTTCGCCCGCGTGAAATAATTTTTCCTTTAGGAGAAGGTATTTTCTCGCAGTAAAAAGTAGGTCACTCAAGAATAATGTAGCATTTTTGAAAAAGTTTCATTAGTTTCGGAGCGAACCAATGCAAACAAACAAAAAAGAATCTTTCCTCTTTATAACATTGGTGATTGGTATATTAGCCATCCGCCCGTGGCATCATCTACGATGTTTTTGAATATTTTAACCCCAAACTAAGCCGTGTGAGTGCCTGTACTATATATACTTTATTCAGGGTACACGTGCCAGCTTAGCAAATTAATTATAAATTAACCATTCTAGTAACTTAAGGCGATGTTAAAAAAAAGTTAGTACCTACCTACTTTTTCCGTTATTTCTTTTTATTATTATATCGAAAATATTGTGTGCAAGAACGAGACCTAGATATAAAAATGTGTACTGCTGTTAACGTACCTGTTTAAAATAATAACAAAAACATAATAATAGAAAATGCTTCGTCAAGTGTTTTGAAGATACAAAGGTCGTTATTTTATTTTGAAATTCCCCTCGGGATTTAGTTGGGAACCCGCGACTCTATGCTTCGGATGCACTAATTCCACCACCTAGGCTAGATAGAGATCGCTGCTGACGTAGTTTTTACGGTAACGTGATTTTTACGACGGTGAACAATTTGTTTCGTGATAAACACTTTGGTTGAAAAACAAACATACACTTCCACATTTATTTATTATACATACAGTATAAATTAGTTCTAAACTTAATTAAGCAATTTATGTATTTACTGAAGAGCACCTTGAGGTTAGAATTTACAGGAATAATTGTAGCTCTATTTTTAGAGAAATATTCCTTTTTACTCTTTGCAAATGTTGCTTCTTCATTGCCATGAGAATAATTTAGGATAACTAAATAAACTACATAAATAAATTGAATTATGAATAAATGCTGACGCGCTTTGTAAATTCATCCCCATGAATTAAAAGAATCAATGTTTAGTTAGAAATCGTGGTTTTAGAATGTTATTTTCGCCATCACTCTTTGTCAGGATAGCTTACTAAATAGAGAACTTAAAAAACTTGTTAAGTAAGCAAATAAAAATACTTGATTGCAAACAAAACTATCAAATACAAAGTGAACACTGGAGGACAGTTCGCAAAGGTGGTCTTATCGCTTGAAGCGATGTCTACCAGAAAACCTAAGGGTACAAGTTCAGTTTATCGTTCTATTATTGTATTGTTTTACTTTGTTTGTGTACAATAAAGATAAAAGGTAAGTATTAATATTATTGAATTAATAAAATAGTTTCTTTCCGCCTTCCACCACTAGTAAATATCCCTTTCTTACATTGTAACATAAGCCCCGGTGAAGGCTAATGACAGGACTACACAGATGATTAAAAAAACACTCCACTTTATATTGAGTATCAAAAAAGGACGCAGATACATTTACAAAAGCAGCCGGTGCCGTAGCAGGTGTGTGATGGGAGCTGCGCGTGCGACTCGGGTATTAAAAATCCCGCAGAAAGAGATACTAATAGATATGTCATCCAGCTTCTATATCATGCCCGGTCCACGCGTGACAGACATAATTTTGTCGTGCGTATTCTCTTATCCTATTGGAGGATATTTCCATATGGCCGGATTCTCGCGCGACAAACTTTTGTCATACATAACACGCATGTTACGGGTGCAGTTCTTGTGTACAATCCCATAACATGAAGTGCTATGACAACTTAGAAAATGAATAGCAGCGTCCATCTGTATATGTTATTAACAATTATTGATGATGATTATGATTAACAACAACGATCCCCAACCAGCCTGCTTTACAGCCTCCGTGGTCGAGTGGTTAATATGTCGCTTGACGTTACGGAGGTTCCGGGCTCGAATCCCGGTGGGTCACTCGTCGAACAAATAACGCTTTGTGAGACTTCCCTCAGTTTGTTTAGGATATTGCAGGCTCAATCACCTGATTGTACAAAAAGAAAGATGATTCCGTGCTTCGGAACGCACGTAAAACCGTTGGTCCTGGCTCCTATCTACGGATTTAATTGTTATAGGAGCCATGTCGGAAACCGTTAGGCGGCTCAAAAATTCCGACACCAGGGTTTGTGAGGTAGGTTAACCTCGTAACCCTCACGATCTGTATTGTTGTAAGTTGTGTTTTTTTGTATTCTTTTGTGTGCAATAAAGTATATTCTATTCTATATAATTATTATTGTATCTATAGACCTTGTCGCCTAATTACAGATAAATAAATAGAAATATACTTCATGCATGGTGGAAACAAGAGTTTATAATAGTCTTCATCCCTTTCCTAAACCGAACGATTTCTTCCCAAGACATTTCTATTACATCTTGTTTCTGTGCACTCAACTCGAATCGATAGATCATCGGGGGTTGACATAGCGCAAGTTTTAATCCTTAAACTTTGTTTATGAAAATAACATACATGAATTGCCAAGTCATAAATTACAACAGTTCATTTTCGATACTTACGTTTTAAAAATAAAATTTATAGTGACAAATTGTTACTGCATCTTTCTGCATTGCAATAGTCATTATCATTTTGTGGTAAAAGCTACATTGTTGAATGTCCTTTTTATTACTGAAAAAATAGAACTTGTAACGGAAATGCGTAGAATGTTAGATTAGTTTTAAGTTTCAAAACAGTCAGTGAATTAACATGTCAACTATCCCGAATAAACATTTGCCGGGAACGAAAAATAAATTTACACTCCCACTTCCATACAAGCGATGAAAGGTTGTCTGGTAGAAATTGCTACCTTAGCAATAAGGCCGCCTTTTGAATCATCTGTGTTGTTTTCTGAATGCTGAGTCTTTCTATCAATAAAGCATTGAATTGTGTATTGTGATTTCGGTAAACTACTTTGTAAACTTTTTTTTTCCTTTCCCACCTCCGATCTTGCAGTTCCCCAGAGAAGTTTCTTTGGAAAGCTGCTGAGAACTGTTTACTGATCATTCTTTCAGTATTTGCAAAGCTCTGTGGCGAGCCAAGAGCGTCGTGGCCAAGCGACCAAGCACACACCTGCGAAGAAATTCAAAGGTTGTGCGTGAAAACGACTAACCCGTACTGGCCCTTTTTTTAAATTGCTTATGCTTGTTTCGAAAAAGTACGACCAATCAAGCTTCACCGGGCTTGCAGGGGAGCGGAAGACTCTACCCCAAAAAAAGTCATGTACCAACGCGTCTTGGGGCGGCTCAAGGGAGCCTCGGACTTAGGCCTAGCGCGTTGATACTGAAAAACATCGTGAAGGAGACGACGACGCCTGAGGGACTGGGTCAGCTTGGTCGTAACGCCTACTTTACTGATTTGGGATAGGCTCATGGCTCTGAGGACATGTATGGGCTGTTATCTAAGAAGATGGCTCTATATTGTCTAAAACTCTTCTTATAAACGAGCTTCATAGTCATATAGGAGACTGTCTATTAATATTTCCATATAATCCCCTACGTCCTTTACAAAATAACACGTTAGCTTGTCAGAATAATAAGCTTGGTTAATTGCCGTTTAGCACGGCAAACTCCGCTCTATTATTATACAAACACCTCCTATCCCTGTCTCACGAACCCACAATTTATAAATTACCAGCTTTCCGTCGCGTCTCCGCCCGCGTTAACAGTTTTTCCCGTGGGAATGAGGCATTTTCCCGCGGTAAAAAGTAGCCTTGGTTACTCAGGGTGAATGTAGCTTTCTAATGTTGAAAGAATTTTTGAAATCGGCACAGTAGTTTTTGAGTTTATTCATTACAAACATACATACACTCATACGCACACACAAAAATACAAATCTTTCCTCTTTATAATATCAGTATGACATGAGTGTGAAGTATGATAAGTTAAATTCGTTATACAGTAGCCAGCACTTGCGGCACGACACTCATATTACGAAATTCGCCGCTAATGCTACGGAATAATGGCGCTCTCAAGGTCTAATTGTCCAGTCGCATGTGCTGGCTGGCTATTGTGCGTTACGCAGCCAATATTATAGAAAATAAACATTCAGATCTGAGACCAATAGGCTGCTCTTAGCAAAGGCTCTAAGGTGGCTCAAAGTCACCCAATGAGCAATAGAGAGACCTATAGTTCGAGTTTCCCTGTGCAATCGGATCTGAAACTATGTGATCCGCAAGCAAACCAAAAACTTAAGGAAAAAGTTCTTAAATGGCGACCGCACACCGCAATTGTAGCTTGGGCAGGCCCCCCATGACGTGGACCGACGATCTGGTGAGGGTCGTGGGATGCCGCTGGATGCGGGCCAAGCAGGACCGATCGTTGTGGAGATCTTTGGACGAAGCCTTTGTCCAGCAGTGGACGTCTTTCGGCTGAATAATCGTATGCTCTAATAAGCTTTGTGAAACAGGGCCCTGAACTAATTCTAGTAATGGAGTTACACATCCACACCTGTCCACTTATTAAAAAGTTTATTAGAATATAAAATATAAGTTTATTTATTATAATAACCTCGAATGGAGACCACGTCTTGGCAAGCGTAGCGTGGGACGCCCCCCTGCAAGATGGACCGACGACGACCTGAAAAAGGTGGCTGGCGGTGACTGGATGAGAGCAGCGGAGGATCGAGTAATGTGACGTACACTTGGGGAGGCCTATGTCCAGCAGTGGACTGCTACGGGCTGATATAATTAATAACCTTGGTTTTTGTTTGCTAAATTGATGAATTGGAATGCTTCATAGATTCAATAAGTAGTATCGTATCCAGTGAAAGACAGTGCACCACTCCCACAATTTTATCCAAATTTTGTGACAATTCAATGTTTATTGCGTGTACAAGATCTACCATTTTATGTAGGTAAATCCTTTCTGACTCAGCAATCTATACCGAATTGTCATTGTAATTTCAATTGTCATTTTAATTTGCAACTGTCATGTTTATAATACCGTCCCCAGAAAGGGTGGGAAAAATTGCTTACTGCAAATTTAATTTTCAATCACGTTGTCGCGACTGAGACTGGCCGATAAGCACTATTAGGAACTTGTTACAAGATTTGCCTCTGACAATCACAATTCAGCGATTGTTTCCTAGTCTCAAATACTAAAACTTACCATTATACACTGGTAGGTAAATCGAATCTGCCACCATCTGTTTAGAAGGTCCTGAACTATCGTAATTAAATGCACATCTTCAGGGAAATTATCTTCGAAGCTGCAACTGCAACCCACCTGCTTCGTGCAAGGCATGATAACTGTCTATTAAATAAGCTAGATTCAGGTGGATTCGTCATTC
The DNA here is from genome assembly GCA_948473455.1 of Teleiodes luculella. Lineage (NCBI taxonomy): Eukaryota > Metazoa > Arthropoda > Insecta > Lepidoptera > Gelechiidae > Teleiodes > Teleiodes luculella. The sequence goes on from OX419593.1 coordinate 14,166,911, forward strand.
CATATCAGTCCATACATATCCTCACCGAGGGGCTCGAACCTACCCTGAATCAGGGCGAATAGGGTTAGTCAACTTCACACACACACAATGAAGGAATTCGCAGGTGTGTACAGGTTTCCTCACGATGTTTTCCTTCACCGTAAGAGCGTCGAATAAACCAACATTTGAATTCGAAAACCGAAAACACATTGATACGTGCCGAGGCTTGAACACGCTAACTTCCGAATGGAAGTCAACGGCCCTCGCCACTTGGCCACCGACGCTCGACCATTTTCAGGCTATGTATTGTGGCGTGCATGTGTCCTACATGCTCGCCACTTTCGTGCTGGCAGCCTCTTTCCGCGTTTCTATAATAATAATAATAATAACTCTAATTGCATTTAATTCAGTCATGTACATAACCATGCAAATTAAAATTTAAACAAATCCAAACAGTGATATATAAATTGTAAACAATTATTATAATAATGTAAACAATGTCATTATGTACCAAATTCTGGCTATTTAAATACGAAAAGTAATACCTATATCGTTTGAATTTGGCGACTGCCACCTTAGGCGGCCGCAGCTCTCGCTGCGAGCTGGTGTTTGTAATGTTTAACTGTCACGAATAAACCTGATAATAATAGTACTTTCGGAGTTTTCTTGTTAGGGCCGAAAAAAGTTGCATTAGTTCCATCATGGAATTGTTCAATTGAACTAGTGGGAACGAACGCGTCCCTCCCCTCGTTCTCTTTTGGACAGATTCGCGATATGGCAGATTCGGGTTACGGCAGATTCTTTTTACGACAAATTCGTCTTAGGGCTGAAGTATAAGCATCAAGAAAATTTAGTTGAAATCAGAATAGTGCATTTATTAATAAACAAAAAAAAACAAGCGAACATCCCTCCACCTTCTAGGGCCTAGTCCCGATAGTCCGCGATAGTATGTATGTAAAGGTACTAGTCTACTACTCGCTCCGTTGTTGGTAAACTACATCCACGCGAGCGGCGCGTGTGCTCGCCTGCCACCTGTTGCGCCTGCGCCCTTCAGCACGTACAGGGTGATCTATATATACTTAAATTAAATAGTTTATAATTTATCTTTACTACGTATGAATTAAATCTAATGTATTATCTTGTCAACAAAAACTATCAAAATAAAACATCCTACTAACAAACAAACGCGAAAGTTTGTGAGTATGGATGGTTGTTTGTTTTTCTTTCACGCAAAAACTACTGAATGGATTTTATTGAAACTTTACGGTAATCTAGCTTATACATCAGAATAATACATAGGATACTTTTTACCGCGGGAAAATACCTTATTCCCAAGGGAAAAACGGTTAACGCGGGCGGAGCCGCGGGGCGGAAAACTAGTTAATAAATAAAAACTCCGTTTATATTTCATTAACTTTGAGCTTTCTATAGGTCAAATAAAGTTATATTTAGTGGCGAGTACAGCAAAGAGACATGACGTGTGCCGTCTTCTGACACCGCTGAAATTAAGATGGATATCTTTCACCCTCTTTTTTTGTTTAATGACAAACAGGCAGACGGAAAATCCTTTTTATTTATTAAAAGAAGAATAAATTTGTTTCTTTTTTTCTTTCAGTATATTGAACACCAAGTTTTTGAACAAATTACAACTTTAAAAGTTGAAAAGCTTTGCTCATACTAGGGCTAGTTCTCGCCTTAAGTTAATGAAAAAGTTTAAACAATAATAAATTAAAATTGAACAAACACACGATGCAATATTACTTTGTATGTTTGCTCAAATGCCATTTGTAATACGTCAGTAATAAATAACAGTTAAAATCATTCACCAGCGCATTTTTCATAACATAAAAAACGTTTTTGGGACACGCCGTGGGTTAGTGGGAGTGTACACCTGCCGTTTGGTTTTTTCTTTGTGTCCATATCTTCGGCTAACAACCCGACGCATATTGCGGTAGGTCGTTAGACTGCACTTGACCTTTGTGCACGGACCTTATAAATAAAAGTGCAGGGCGCATTTAATGCATTCCCCACATTCCTGTTTTTCTGAGTTAGGTCATTCTGTATATAGGTATAGGGCTGCTCGCTTTAATTGTAAAAATTCGAAATTAGAATAGAAACAAAACAAACTGCTACACGATTTTGGTAACTGGCAACCTTTCATACAATCATGCACCATTTTATTCTGAAGTACAGTTTTCGTTTTTTTTTGTACGATTCCGCGAAGGAATATTTTTATTTACAAACGACATCGTCATCATAACATAAATACGAGTAAGTGCTGAATATGGATGTTGACTGTCTTTACAATAAAATATTTTAGGCTGTGCAGGAAATAAACCGTCCGAAATCACTCCAGAGCTATTTTAACATAAAAACCGTTAAATTTAATTTATTTAAATGTACATAATTTTAAAGATAGGGTTGAACTACATATTTGGCATTCTATTGATTATTATCATAATCTGATTATTTTACATAGGTATGTAGGTACTGAAATTGTTCAGATTTGCTAAGATTACATGCTACAAGCATTTGAAATATGACTTCATAAGTTTCCGGAAAATCCGAGTATATATGCGGCCTGCAACATAGAAACAGCAAATAAACTTACCACCTTAATACCACGGTAAATATCCCGTTTTAAATCTTAATAGTTAGCAAATAAACTTTTGATTCCGTCCCGCAGCCTGCTCTTTCCCCTGTGTCTACTATATCATCACTACATAGTATAAAACAAAGTCGCTTTTTCTGTCCCTATGTCCCTCCCTTTGTACGCTTAAATCTTTAAAACTACGCAACGGATTTTGATGCGGTTTTTTTTTAATAGATAGTGTGATTCAAGAGGAAGGTTTATATGTATAATACATGCATAATATGCTTAAAGATAACCCACAATAACCATTTTCCCGTGCGGAGCCGGGGCGGGTCGCTAGTAGGTAATATTATAAACGTGAAAGTTTTTGAGTATGGATGGATGTATTTTAGTTACTCTTTCACGCAAAAACTACTTAATGTATTTTAATCAAACTTTACAGTAACATAGTTTGTACATCAGAATAACACATAGGCTACCTTTTACCGCGGGAAAATCCCTCATCCCCACGGGAAAATTGTAAGCGCGGGCGGAGCGGAGCGGGGGAAGAAAGCTTATATTCCATGAATCATTGTTTTGACATTACAAGACAAGATCTCTATTTTAATTTATGTCTTATCCCTGTTCTTATAAAACACATACATAATTATGTATTTTGTCGTATGACCAAACTTCACGTAAGAGTTCTAAAAACCCTATGATAAATAAATGATTTTGAATCCTAGACATACTAGTATTTTTCTACTCTAATTAACATAATATAGTACACTAGTTAATTAAATTATATAGGTACTTCAAAACTATGCAAACTTTATAGACGCGGCCATGATGTAATTACCAATGTACCATAATTAGCTCTTAGGCACACTTAGGTCTAAGTACTATGCAGTAAGGCATCAACATTGTTAGGATTCCTAACAGGGCATAGACCTAAATATGGCACCTTGCCGTTTTTCCTTGTGTGTATGTAAACATGAATTAATTGCTATGACAGCAGTTACTTTGAGGAACATTCTTTGAATTCCTTTCATACTAATTTATGCTTAGGTCGATGGAAAAATAAAATGTCGACCGTAACTTTTCTTTTAATATTTTTTTTAATTGACCTATCCTTGCGTCGAAAAAGTACGACCAATCAAGCTTCACCGGACTATTATTTCAGCCTGTAGACGTCCACTGCTGGACAAAGGCCTCCCCCAAGGATCTCCACAACGATCGGTCCTGCTCTGCCCGCATACAGCGGCCTTCCGCGACCCTCACCAGCCCTGGTAACATGAAGCACTGTGACAAGAGATTATATCACATTCAACTGTCAAAATATTGTGAGAAAGCGAGGCGAAATCCATATTGAAAAGTGTCCCAACAGTATAACCACGCTACTTCAATATACTTCTAATTATTGCGGAGTTATTATTTTTTTACTGATGGAATGGCTATGCTACTCAATATAGTGGTCCTTATTTATACATGTATGTTATGTTTAGTGTAGTATTATATTTCATAATAATAAAACTCTAAAGGTCGAAAATCTGAAGACACAACGTTTTTTTTAAAAAAAAAAAACCGAGTCTGGTATGTAAAAAGTGATATACAACATATCCAGATTATTTTCAAGTTTTTTGTTTCTCTGTTTATCAGTTATTATGTTTGTATGAGCTTATCTCTGAAACTGTTTGACAGATTTGAATGAAATTTTGCATGGTGGTACCTTATATCCCCAGTCAACATTTTGGATAGTTTTAATCGCGAAAAAGAGTTCCTGGGGACAGATAAAAATTACTACGGAAAACTCAAAAATCAACGCGGGCGCTGCCGCGGGCAGACAACTCGTATCTAATATCTAAGCCTGCCGGTACGCAGTATTAAGCAACATCAAAGTAATTTAAAACATAAGTTATTATGCCCATTACGAACAAACATAATTTAGCGTGTACAATATTATGTAAATAGGGATTCAATTAGGGGCTCAGTCGCCGCCCATCGTTTAGTATATCGCTCCATCATCGACCGGGACTTGTAATTTTTTGCCACCCATCCAGACAAATGGCTCGCTCGGCAGGTGGTTTGCTAATTTGTATTACAGTTGTAATTAATGTCCTTATGTATGGAAAGCCAGCGGTTCCCAAACTATGCCGCGCGCCAAGGTCAAGCTTTCTAGCTTTCCGCCGCGGCTCCGCCCTCGTTAACAGTTTTTCCAGTGGGAATGAGGCATTTTCCCGCGGTAAAAAGTATATGTTACTCAGGGTGAATGTAGCTTTCTAATGGTGAAAGAAGTTTTGAAACCGGTCGAGTGTTTTTTGATTATATTTATTACAAACATACACACGCACACACACACACACACACACACACACTCACAAAAATACCTACAAATCTTTCCTCTTTATAATATTAGTATGATAATTATTTGTTCTCATGGAAACGAGGAAGTTTCCCGCTGCTGTGGTGGTGATAGATAGTGTCCTGATAATAACGAAAATTATGAATGGAAAAAATATCAAAATTAATGGAGTCGTTCAATTAATTTTTACTCTATTCAGACATCTTACAACTACCGTCATATTTTATTTCAACAAATTGACTCAATACAATATCAAAAGAAATATAAAGCCCTTTTAAACGCTTGTCTAAAAGTAATGCATGAAAAATCTCACAGAATCTATTTCATAGACAAACTGCTTTTTTATATTTTCTTTTCTTTCCCTTGAACCACTTTATTTAAAGTCGGCATTTACATAACTTTGAGAAGCACTGTTCAATACACGCACCATGGTAATGTACAGAAGCCAGCATATGGTTGGACATTCGCACTACGATATTCACCCCTACCGCTACGGAATACGGGCGCTCTCAATGTCAACAAGCTGCATGTGCTGGCTACTATACTATGATCTTGAAATTTCGAACGCGGTTTGGGCGGAAGTTCTAAAAGTTTATTGGTTTTTGATAAGGTTCATAAAGTAATCTTACATATTCTGCGTAACATTTGAAGAGGGTTATTTTATTATATTAGTACTATTTAGTAACCTGTAAAATTTTCCTTATTTTGTTTGTAAATAAAGTACTTATCAAATGTTGTACGATGGATCATTCGAATAAGACATCAACTCGTTTACTTCTGTACTATAAATCATGTACTTGCTATAAATCGTATACCCCAGCACAAAGATTTACATTAAGAAAGTGAACATCTATCAAAAATAATCTTTTTGGATTTGAATAGCTTATTAGCTGCTGATTACAGGGATATGCGTAACTCAGTACCGACCATAAGGTACCTTTGCACGTGGAACGTCACATATTTTCAAATCTTAATTAATCTTAAAAAATAATAATAATAAATAATATTAGGTAACGCGAGCGGAGCCCCGGGACGGATAATATACATAAACACCTGGTTTTCGATTTAAACATGATTTAAACAGTTGTTTTCACTAAAACTCTACAGTGGTGATTCTGAACCTTTTCATTTAAAATACAATTAAAAACTATCAAAGAAAGCTTTCAACTTGATCATAAACCGCACTTGTGTGGCGTGTTGTAAGAATAAAATGATTTATATTATATTCAACGCCTCTCACCTAGCTGCGCCGGGGCACGTCAAAACGCCGATTTATACTTCAAACGCGCCGCCATCAGACAGCCTGTAGGCGGAAGAAAGTTACCACAAAGACAGCGACATAGGATCTAGTACCTAACCTACATAGCTAGTACCAGAAGCCAGGCAATTCTAACCTTTAAAATGTAATGAGCACAATTATAATTTCAAGTCCAAAGCATAATACATACATACAGTCACGCCTCTTTCCCGGAGGGGTAGGCAGAGACCACTTCCTTCCATTTGCTACGATCCAGACACACTTCTTTCGCTTCATCCACATTCATTAATCTCCTCATGCATGCTCGTCGGTTTAGAGCACTCCTGACCCGACCTTTTATCAGAAGCATAATAATAACAATAATATTTATTTAATAAAAAGCCTTAAAATTAATAGGTGACAGAACATTTTATAAATGCTGACACAAAAATGTTGAACTTAAGGCTAGGGGTTTTGAAATATTTCATATCTGCAATATTTCAAAACAGTATGAATAAATGTGCTGTCTTTTTTTCTCTCTATCTACGTCTTATATCTTTGACTCTTGACATTCGGTATCACCAGGAGTTGGCAAACCCCACGAGGGATCAGGTCTCGACTTGTCCCCGTTCATAGACCCCTCCTCGCCAGCTCGCCAAACCGTCATAAAAACCGTATGAGCTGTCCAACAAAAAAGCACTGAGTTTCACCTCTGCACCACACAGCACCCACAGACGAACGTTGAGGTAGAGTAACTGGCGTTCTGCCCAACGACTTGATTAGTTTTCCTGTGGGAATGAGGTATTTTCCAGTAGTAAAAAGTCGATTGTATCCTTTCTCGTAATGTCATCTACCATCTTACAATTTTTCACCGCAATTCGTTAGCCGTTTTGGCGTAAAAGCTTGGAAAAGAAGCAGGGAGAGTTGACATATTATTGATAGGTAGTATGATGATATTAATTTTAACAAAAAATAAATTACTCCCGTGATAATACAGCCAATCCACTTCCCCCTGGTCGGAAGCCATAACCTCCACTTTTGCAGGAGAGATGTGGATCTTAGTTATTGTTGGTAGTCACTTCGTATGACAAACACCCATGGGGTTGTCAAATTGTGAGCCAGGAACCATACGGCCAGAAGTTATAGGAAAGATTCCTAGAAAATTCATGAAACACCCAAACAGGCCCCAAATCAGATGCCATTTTGATACGAAAAAGAATAAATTAACACCGTTCAAGAAGCAATGTACTTAAGCAAATAAAAAGATTTCTTCGCTAAAAAACAGTGCGGGCGCGCTCCATAAGTTTTTGCCCGAGGCTAGATGCCAACGCCTTCTCAGTTTTGGCGCGAACTCGTGATGTCTATGTGTTTTTCGAACTTTTTTCTTCATAGAAAACCAGCCAGCATGCCAGCGCTCTTCAATGATGCCATTTAATGGACTCGCGACCTGATAAAAAGTTTAATTGTAAAAAAAAAAGTAGATCGTTCAGAAATCACGTGGGCAATGTTTTGTTCTTTTTTTGTGATTTTATATCGGTTCATTCATCATCATCATCTCAGCCGAAAGACGTCCACGTCCATCGGTTCATTAAATGACAATAATTATAGTGAATGTCTTTTGTCTATGGATTTTTATCTTTTTTGACATGTTTTATATAAATGATTGCGATCGCAGTTTACCGAACAAAGAAAAAAAAAATGATTGCGATCATTTCTAGAGGACAAAAATACACCATAAATTATTTCAAAATAACTGGCTCGGGGAATGATTTTTGTCCTGAATATGAACAACTCTAAAATCGAAACAAATATCTTATTCCATACAAAAGTTAAATAGATGATAGATAGGTACCTACCGGACCCAAGTAAAAAAAAACATTCATGGGTAGAATCATTTTCTAAAACTACACTCGTTAAATTTCACGGTATATTTTATAATGGTTTCTCTTTCAGTTATGAAAATAAACTAATCTTATGTTCAGTTGTTATTAATTTATTCTTAGCGTATAAATAATACTTTGTGGTTTTGTTTTGAGCGAAAAAGGCGTTGAGTTGAGCGTAATATTCTGTAGTTACACTGCTTACAGATAATTTCATATATTTCTACGTAAAATAACAATTTATATATTTATATTTATATTTTTTATTTTAAGTGATGTAATCATTCTATCTACAGTATTATGTTTGTATTTTGTAATCCAGTAAACAAGACTGCCATGTTACGTCGATATTAAAAATTTCGTGTAAAGTACATTTGTTTTAGAATTATAATAATGTTTGAGTTGAGTCACGTTATTAGCGACACGTGTAATGTTGGAAAGCGGTAATGACCTTTGTATAGGTAGCTGGTATAGCCACTGTATTTTAGCACTGCGCGGTAAATCGATTGCTTGAACTTGACCAGGTAAATTGGAAATTTAACCAAATACCTACCTATCTATATTGGTAGTATACTTACAGACCGACAAGGTCTCTATGAAGTAATCATAAGAAAAGGAACTAACGTTTGAAGTCATCATAAGAGACTAAGGATTTTTTTATCACTACTAATTTTCCGCCCCGCGGCCCCGCTTGCGCTAAGTTTATCCCGTAGCGGTAAAAGTATAAAGAAAACATGCATATGAAAGCATTTAAGTAAGATTGGTATTCTGTTGACATTCATTACTTAGTTTAGTGGCGAGTTTTCACTGAACAACAATTTTCCAAAACATTTGGCCAGATGCCCGCAAACGTCCGGTGAAACTTGATTGGTCGTACCATTTCGATACAAGCGTAGGTCAATTAAAAAAAAGCCAGATCATAGACCTTTAATTGATACCCAATCTTTTTTGCAATTCTTATTCTAAAGCAATCCATCATCATTGTATCGATCTATCGCACCATACGATGAATATTGACACCTTAGTTACCAATACAATCGATATTGTAAAAACACAATGTGGGAAGCAGCCATATTTGGCGCCAAAATCAGTCACCTTTTTATACGATTTTGATATTCAAAGAAAATTACAGGCTATTTAACTTAGCTTAGAAATGGCAGATGCTCAAAGATGTTGATAAAAAGAACTGATCTTTCAATCAATAATTTTAAATATTGGACTACAGACAGACAAGGATCTAAATGAACGTGGACGGACGAGGGCGCTTCTCGCTGTACAAAAGAAGACTGTCAAAAATGTCATTTCGTAAAAAGCGGCGCTAGTTCCTATTTTGGCCACGTGCATTTAAGGCCTTTTTGTTCTGCGTTGTGTTGATAGAGTTTAGCTATTGAAAGGAAAACATTGTACTAGCATCAAAGTTACATAAAAAAAAAGAGTATCAAATTAGGTAAATCCATAGTATCGGGGTTGCCACGATATTTTTTTCAAATTTGCGCGTTTTTCATTGTCTACATTCATTTGCCAAACTCTAGCAAGACGCTTCTACGCAGAGATGCAGGCAGCGCCATCTGTAGCAAGACCACTATGACAAACTATATATCTCTTACCGAGCTGTCAAAATTCTATGAGAAACCCGCCATATTGACATATCATCCAATAGGGTAATAGTTTACACACGACAAAATTATGTCTGTCGCGTGTGAACGGTCATGCCGATTTCCACATCCTTGTGAGATGAGATCGTTGAAAGTTGCCTTAGCCTAGCTAGCTAGCAGTGAACGCCTTTAGTTAGGCTGAGATGAACTATGAAAAATGTGACCGTGTTTAGTGCTCAACTTCTTAGTACGAGTACTTCGAGAATCTTGTATTCTATATCATTTCCTAATTCTTCAGCTTTTTATCTTGCGTTCTTGTCCTTTCTCTCGTATCAACTGGCTAAAGTATCAACAGTTATAAAAAACGCTTTTACTTTTTGACGCAATCTGTACAAAGATGGTCATCTTGAAAAAAGGTGGAAACGTCCGGCTGTCAGAGGCACGTCAGAGGCGCGTCTAGATAGTCAATTAGCCGGTTAGTCAGCGTCGCGCGAGTCAAGGCCGGTCACATAACAGCTGGCTTCCCTTCCCACTGAATTTTAATTTAGCATTTTATTACCTACCACAAACTATGTAATACTAATATACTAGTTTTGCAACTATTTTGAAGTCACATAGCGACAAGCCAGAGCCAAAAATGTAAAAAAATAATAAACGCGGAAGTCCCATTCTGAACCTCAGCGACAGACAATATTTTGAAAGCACTCTTTTAAAAATAGAACGACTCTACTCATTAAGTTTAACGCTGGCCATTTCAGCTGCTTCTGTCAGTATCGCTTTTCGTAGTTCTATTTTCGAATTTGACAGGTCAATTCCGATTTTGTTTCATGTTCCCTTTTTAAAATAGGTATAGTGGCTCGGGATCGTTTTCAAATGCTGCCATACTGCCAGTTTGAATTAATAAAATGTTTTACTTTAAATGGAATTTTTCATTCATCAAAGTAGTTTCGTGAATTGGAATTAGTTTGCATGAATTAACAATTAACAGCGTAGTAGCAGACGGTTGGCGATATTACGATGATAATGAATGAGGTTGTTAATTCCAAGTTGGCCCCAAAATTGTGGGCAATATTCAAGGTCAGAACTCAGACGTTCCAAGTTTGAAATTCGTTTAATTACAGCAATCTGAGTATTACAATAATTCTCATATTTCCCTCAGACGGTGCTTTTTTTAGAAGTGCCGTTTAGTAAAATAGAATTATTTATCAGTGCTAAAATGACGAATGTTTTCTGGTAAAGAATAGAAAATGTTGTCATTACGTAGAAGCGCGATTTTACCATCTGTCTGTTACGTAGGAACGTAGGAACAGAACGAATTAGTACTTATTAAACCCATGGTAGCAACTCAAGAAAAGATTTTTTTTCGGGAAATGATGAAAGTTGTAGGTAAACAAATAAGAGTACCTTTGCACAATTCAGGTCTAAATCTGCTTATAATCTGTACTAATTTATAATCTATACTGTCTATATGTAAACTAATATTATAAAGCGGAAAGGTTTGATTGTTTGTTTGTTTGCATCGAATAGGCTCCAAAACTACTGAACCGGTTTCAAAAATTATTTCATTGTTGAAAAGCTATATGATTCCTGAGTATCAAAGGCTATAATTTTATTTGCAAAAATAAATGTAACCCAATGTGTAAAAAAATACCTAAAATATTCCTAATAATTGAATAGGCTCCGACACTACTGAACCGATTTTCGTGAAACTTGGCTCAAAGATAGAATAGATCTTTAGAAAGAACATGGGCTACGCTACGATTTACCGCGGGAAAATTTCTCATTCCCACGGGGAAAAAAGTTAAAGCGGGCGGAGTTGGCACAAAGATAGAATAGACCTTGCGGAAGAACATAGGCTATAACTTTTACTGCGGGGAAAATACCTCATTTCCCCGGGAAAAACTATCAACACGGGCGGAGCCGCGGCGGGAAGCTAGTTAATTGTAATCTTATTAACAGCTCAGACTGCTTGCGCAGATTTGTGACCTAAAAACACTATAATCTAGACTACTTAATTGACAGGACATAGATCTGATTAACTTACTCATGGACACGAAAAGAAGAAGAACTTTTCCATAGAAACTTTTTAGGGAACAGAAAAAAACATTTTGACTTTACCGTAGCGAAGGTTGAACTTTTTTTCGTTTCTGGGAAAAGTTTCTTCGGGAAATTTTATTATTAGCGTGTCCTTTCAGTTTTTACTAAGTCGTCCGTCTCTAACACCCTGTATACTATACACCGTGTAATATGTATACTATATCTTTGTGTAATTTAACTGGTTATATATTCACAATATAGTGGTAGTACCTACCCATGAAACCCATGAAGAGCGTCGGTGGCCTAGTGGCCGTTGACTTCCATTCAGAAGTTCGCGGGTTCGAACCTCGGCACGTACCAATGTGTTTTCGATTTTCGAATTCATATGTACGTTTATTCGACGCTCTTACGGTGAAGGAAAACATCGTGAGGAAACCTGCACACACCTGCGAAGTAATTCAAGGGTTGTGTGTGAAGTTGACCAACCCGCATTGGGCCAGCGTGGTCGACTAAGGCCTATTCACCCTGGTTTCAGGGTAGGCTCGAGCCCCTCGGTGGGGACATGTATGAGCTGTTAATGATGACCCATGAAACTGAACAACTTTCCCCAAGGAATAAAGTATGAAATCTCAAAAATTAAATTCAATTATCATAATATATAAACTTCAGTCACGTGACCGCCCACTTTGTATGACAGGCTGAATTTAAAATTTGAGATTCCAGCAGTGGATAAACAACCAGTTAAATTTCACGGTGTATATATGTACCTACCTATATATATTTCGCTCCCACAGTCCGTCTGTGCAGCGAGGCCCAAATTTGGACACAGTGAATAAGCAAGCGTCTAGTTTAATATTGTGCTATAACGGCGCCATAATAAATATAAATGATATCTAATGTAAAAGGAAATACACGTTACCATTGGTCTCCTAAGTCATCTGTTTCTCGAACGAAGTAATTCATCATTAATAGTATTTAATATCGCCATCTTTTAATTTCTATCCGTTTTTAGTTTGTATCAAACTTATTGCCTGGAAGAAATTGCCACCCAAGTAATAAAGCCGCCAATTCTACAGGCTTTTTTTAAGTATATAGAAAGTTGATTCATTCATTTATTCTGTACTGATGTTATATCATCTGTATGTTTGCAATGAGGCATATTATATTAACATATTATATTAGAATTAGGATGTTATGCCATTTGAGCTTGAAAAAGAACGTTTAATTGTAACTGTCCTATTTACTTCTGATGTCAATAAAGAATATTTGTATTGTATTGTATGTAACATGTGTTGATATATTTTCAAAAGGATTTGTGCCTTTGTCATTAAAGTAGTATTTTATCAACAAAGGTATTCTTTTTAAAGGCGGTGTCGCAGGCTGGTCATTTTGGAGATCTGTAGTGGAAGCCCTCGTCCACAGCTTAAGTCTTAAGGGGCCTACAGCTGCTAAGTGGCGCCCCCACCCTTTAAAAAATACTAACTGAAAAAAAAAACATTATTACAAAAATCTAGAACGGCGAGGAACAAGACGGTGTTCTGTAGGATATATTGAAGCCATAAACTTTATTTATAATATCTCGCTAGTAGTTAAAGATGGCAAAATTGTGGAGTTTTCCGAAAAAAGGGTAGCGGCGCCACTTAAATAGCACCTGTAGCCCCCTTAACTGGCCATCTGGAACAGAAAACGAATTAGCCGCTAATTATATTATATTTTGTTCTTTATTATATAAAAAATAAAAAAAAAGATTCAGCATTTTCGTTCGAGAATCAAGTGAGTTTACTTAACATTAGTAACCTCACAGTAGGTGTAAGTTACGGCCGACAAGTAAAGGGGTTACTCATCGCGAAATTACTTGAGGAAGTCGTTTACGAGCCTTGTAAAGCGGACCTATATCACCATTATACAACTATTTAGTCGAGTAGCACGATTCTGTATGCGGATTAATTAAAATTCGTAATTAGTACCGAAAGCGGTTAATAGTGAGCAATATTTTTATTTAATTTTAATTGCGTTTGTAAAGTACATTTTTTTTTGGTCAAACAAAGACACGTTACAATAACAATAAGTACGATAAGTAGTAAAGTTTTGTAATAAAATTAGTATTGGTATTTCTGTTGGTTTTGCTCGAACGCTGAACGGATTTAAATGACAATTTTTATATGGATCAATCCTGCATTAAAAAAATTAAAAGCCTCATTCCCACCACAGCGCCGATATGGCGGCCTGATAAAATATTCACGTGAGAATTTTACTTCGTTCATTATTAAATATTTAACTATCATATGCACAAGTGGTAAGTAAACTAAATCCGGGCCCCGATCACGCTATGAAAGCTTCATTCAACCTTTGTAGAAAGGAAACGTTTGAGTTTTGGTGCGCGCTATGACCTAACGATTAAACCGTTTTCGCCCGATCGCATCGTTTCCATTTTGGTTGAAACGTTAAATGGTTACCGGGGTACGAAATAGTACTTTTGACAGCGGTTTTGGTTAGAGTTGAGTGTTGGTTAAGTCGTTTAAGTTAGCGCGATCGGGCCCTGGTGACATGATCTAATTAGGGCCAGGGTGCACAGCTATTATTATAGCTGTTACTATATATTAGCCTAGATACCAACCCAGATACAACCAAACTACATAATACCTACTTGTTACCAGTCAATTTACGTTAAATTTCCAAGGCGCCACATCGTTACACAATAGTCAATAGCATTAATACTAAAATCCCCACATTCGGTGGGGAAAATTGCCGCGTTTTATATAAATTTTGCGAATAAGTAAAAAAAAATTGTGATTATCTCACATCGGTTGCGGGTTTCTCGCAACTTTTCAATAGATAAATCTGTACTAATATTTTAAAGAGGAAATATTTGATTGTTTGTTTATTTGCTGTTCAATAATAGGCTCCAAAACTTCTGAACCGATTTTAATTAAACTTGGTACAAACTACAAAATATAAAATAGACCTTGGGGAAAGATAGGCTCCCTTTTACCGCGGGAAAAAGGGGAAAATACAAAAGATGCGATCCTGTGGAGTTTCTTCGGTGGGTTCTTCTCCACAGCAGCGCACACATTGCGCGAACCCGCCAGTTATGTGAACAACTGATATCGCATCGCCTCTTTTAGATTGTTTGTGATCTTTTTATTGCTTAGACTTGTACATTCGTTTGAGACAAGAGCCGGTCTTAGTTTGAGCAAAACTTTTTAACTTCTTATATGACGTCATTAAGTGTTCTAAGGGAGCCTATCACTACATAGTATAAAACAAAGTCGCTTTCTCTGTCCCTATGTCCCTCCCTATGTCCCTTTGTACGCTTAAATCTTTAAAACTACGCAACGGATTTTGATGCGGTTTTTTTTATAGATTGAGTGATTCAAGAGGAAGGTTTATATCTATAATACATGCATAATATACTGAAGAATAACCCACAGTAACCATTTTCCCGTGCGGAGCCGGGGCGGGTCGCTAGTAATTAATAAATAATCTTTTTTAATATTCAATAAACTTTTTCATGGGAAAAACTGTTAACGCGGGCGGAGCGCGGAGCCGCGATGCGGAAAGCTAGTGTGTTGATCGCTTTGTGGAACACAGTCCTTTACCAGGGAAAAAGCGATGTACAGAAGGTAGCACATGCGACTGGACATTCCCACTACGAAATTCACCCCTACCGCTACGGAATACGGGCGCTCTCAAGGTCAACATGTCCAGCCGCATGTGTTGCCTACTGTACTTATCAATCAGGTCAGGGCTGCCTCATCCCGGGCTAGTGCATACAGTAGACGCACCTATGATTGTGCATTATTAATGCAGGCATGACTGCGATACCATCTCGCCAATTACTGGGTGCCAATTGCATGTCAGTGATAATTTATTCATTGGTGAACGAACAGTGATTCCTAGAATCCATATTATACATTTAATACTAGCCTGTCCGCCCGCGAATACACCATCCTTATTTCGTTCCTTTTCCCGTGAGAATGAGATATTTTTACTACGGTAAAATGTAGCCTATATGTCACTCTCCGGCCTTCAAAATAACTTTGTACAAAAAAACAAGAAAGAAACTTTCGCATCTATAGTGTTTTCTATACGATTTTTATTGAATGAAAAACATTAAAAAATACTTTTTATCGAGTAAAAAAGAAACAAAAATAGATACCTATCTTAAATTCCTATTTTTTAATCCAAATTTTAAAATTGCGTAAGTAAAACAAAGTGAGCTCTCACACCAAAACAGATGAATGGATCGCGATAAAAATAAAACAGACAGCAATAGATGGTATCACGGGAATTATATGGACTACATTTGACCGTAAGAAAATGTCCTATTTCGCCGAAAAAAAAACAGAATATTAGGGTTAGCAAATAATAACATACAGATCAAAAGGCGAAATAGTAAACCTACTGTGGGTCTACTAATTACTGTCTATGTCTAATGAAGGGTCCTGTTTGCCGTTCGCGCCTGCACTAGTGGCCAGAAGTCACTGGCCCAAGGTCCGGCCAATCCGTGCCAACACCCAACACTGGCAGCAAACTATGGTCGTATCTCGTATCGTTATTTATTATATATTACTAGTTTTCTGCTCCGCCCGCGTTAACAGGTTTTTTCAGGGAAAGAAGTATTTTCTCGTGGTTAAAAGTAGCCTATGCGTTATTCTGATGTATAAGCTATATTATTGTAAAGTTTCATTAAAATCCGTCCAATAGTTCCAGAGATTAGCGTGTACAAACAAACAGACAGACAGACGGTAATTTTTTTCAAAACTTGTATTTTTGTGTTCAGCTACAATGCCTTTATCAGCTACAATCGATTTTTTGAAAAACATCGATGTACAGACACGCCGATTCTTCAGTTTTAAAGTATAGATCGTAATTCAATGCAAATTATCATACGGAGATATTTGATGTGAACAGATCATGCGTCGTCAAATCGTGTACCTACGGGTGTTATGTACCTACTCGTGTGTATTTAACAAGTCCGGTGAAGCTTGAATAGTCGTACCTTTTCGACACAAGCATAGGTCAATTAAAAAATAGGGTGTTTCGCTTTCCATTTTTGGAAACTTGTCCCACTACTGTGCGAATCATAACCGGGAGGCTCGAGCCTTACAAAATTGGACCTTTACAAAGCTTCGATTTTTTTATCAGTTAAGCATGTTTACCATTATTATCCTTCACTGTAAGGGCGTCGAATAAACGTACAGTAGCCAGCATATTCGGCTGGACATGTTGACCGCGAGAGCACCCGTATTCCGTAGCTGTAGAGGTGAATTTCGTAATGTCCAACCGCATTTGCTAGCTACAGTACATACGAATTAGAAAATCAAAAATACATAGGTGCTAAAATCGAACCCGCCATCCGAATGAAAAACATTGCTTTAATTTAATTTATTTTTTATTTATTTGGGTTAACAACAGCTCATAATTACTATGACATGTAGGATATAAATTTAGTCCAATAACAGTTAACCACTACAAGAATACATAGGTATTATAGTCGAGAGCAACGTTGCAGTTGAATTTCCTTCTTTAGAATTTAACTACTGAACAGTCGACGTTGCATCACTACATAGTATAAAAGAAAGTCGCTTTCTCTGTCCCTATGTCCCTATGCCCCTATATCTTTAAAAGAACGCAACAGATTTTGATGCGGTTTTTTTCAATAGATAGAGTGATTCAAGAGGAAGGTTTATATGTATAATACATGCATAATATTCTTAAGGATAACCCAAAATAACCATTTTCCCGTGCGGAGCCGGGGCGGGTCGCTAGTATTGTATAAGTGCATAAAACTTGCACTAGTCATATAGGTGCACCCATTAATGCAATAAAGTGCAGTATAGAGCTCCAGTGACTCGACTGACCCGAATGACATAAGCATGATCGAATATGTTGCACCGGGGGCGCCGCCGCCGCGCCGTCACCGCCGCCGGCGCAATCAAACGGGTTACGTCGATTTAGAATAGACCATGAATAGACTAGCTTTCAGCCGCGGCTCCGCCCGCGTTAACAGATTTTCCCGTAGGAATGAGGCATTTTCCCGCAATAAAAGTTAGTCTATGTTACTCAGTGTGAATGTAGCTTTCTAATGATGAAAGAATTGTTGAATTCAGTTCAGTAGTTTTTGAGTTTATTTATTACAAACATACATACACACACACACACACACACACAAATACAAATCTTTCCTCTTTATAATAATAGTTGATAGTATGATATGATAACAGTATATTCTATCCTTATTTATTTATTTAATGACAAACACAACAGCTTACAATTACAAAGGAAAATTTACATTTACAAAAGGAAAATTACAAAGGAAAAAAGGAAATATGACAAAGGAAATAAACAAAAATAGTTTTAGGTCTTTTTTTTTTTTAATTGACCTATGCTTGTGTCGAAAAGGTACGATACGACCAATCAAGCTTCACCGGACTTGAAGTTTTAGGTCCAGACTGCAAACCATAAACGTGAAAATACAGCATGAAATACAGCTCTAATGTTACGAACAAAATCTATAAGCCAGTAAAAAAGAATTTAAGATGAAGATAATTATACAAAGAATTTGGAGTCCTTAACTCTGCTAAATACAATTCAGTCAGAGTAACCTAAGGATCTCTATAAAGAGGAAAGGTTTGTTTGTTTGTTTGCATCGAATAGGCTCCGAAACTACTGAACAGATTTCAAAAAATCACCCTGAGTAACATAGGCTACCTTATACCGCGAGAAAATGCCTCATTCCCACAGGAAAACTGTTAACTGGAAAACTAGTATTTTATACACTAATATTAAGCCAGGCAGTGCACGGTAAATAAAACTAAAATTCTACATCACTCGCTCCTAAATTCGAATGTAATTTTATTCTCGAATTAAAGACACGTCATTGGGTACAAGGATCTAAACCTGCGCCATGTCATAGCCGGGTCATGTTGTACACTAGTATGGTATAGTACCCACCTGTCTATATGAGCTATTATATTACAACACTCAACACTGCCACTTGGTACTATGGTCTGTTCCATAAAAATCCTGACAAAAGTTCATTGACCTCTTTATTTTCTTTAAAATTATTAAAAATAATGTAACGCCAAAATGTCTGGCAAGGTCACACGCTCACCCCGCCTTCTAAAACGGTATGCCAAATTATAATCTTATCTTATATATAAAATTCTCGTGTCACAGTGTTCGATTCCATACTCCTCCGAAACGGCTAGACCGATTCTCATGAAATTTTGTGAGCGTATTCAGTAGGTCTGAGCGGGCGGAGCCACGGGGTGAACAGCTAGTAATAACATACGTTTATTTGCTGGACATCACAACACAGAATACAATATTCGACAAAAAGGAAAAAATTACGTATTTTGCGATAATTTCCTATAGTAATATCGTATCGTTTGAAAAATAGTGCGCATTGTATGCAGGCGTCAATGACCTTTTGTCCGGATTAATATGAAATAAACCATACCATTCAATAATTTAGTAAGCTGCATGCATTTACTTTGTGCACTATACTTTAGGTATTTTTTGATATCTTTAAAGTGATAGTACAGAAGCCAGCACATGCGGTTGCACATTCGCACTACGAAATTCACTCCTACCGGTACGGACGGAATACGGGCGCTTTCAGGGTCAACCTGTCCAGCCGCATGTGCTGGCTACTGTACTTAGCAATGACAAATGACATCTTACGTATACGGCATCTGTTAATCTCTGACACAAGTAACATTGTTTACTTATTAGGTGATCCTGGCCTCAGATAAATTGTTATTGAAATATTGGAAAATGATTAAACATATTTCTATTTCTATTTGTTTTAGGCGGTCCACGACGTTCGACTGAACGCGAGAGTTGACAAGATGCTGGAGGAAGGTCTGATTAAAGAGCTTCTGGACTTCCACGACAGACATAATCGCCAGAGGATCCAGGATGGAAAGTAAGTATGATTATCATAGCGGCCGGTTAAGCGGTTACGAACAACCATATTTAACAGGTTCCTTGTCCCATGAATCACATATGATTCAAAAGCAATTTTTTTGTACCATTTTATGAAGTTCATGAATCATAATGAGCAAATTCATAGGCAAATTTAGGATTTATTTTGTTATGGACGTGCAAAAACCTAGTGTGCAAGAATTTTTGTATGTTTTAATTGTAAACTCTTTTGGTAATTTATTTTATTTTATTTTAAATCAGAAATCAGAAAACGTTTATTTGATTTGGACAACACAACACAAAAACAAATAAATAACTACAAACTAAAACAAAATATACAACTCAAGAATCACGTGAACGGCAAAGCAATGATATTTCCCCGTGCTGTGATATCCAAACAAAAAGCGGCCAAGTGCGAGTCGGAATCGCCCATGAAGGGTTCCGTAGCAGCCAGTGACATAATATAAAAGTTTTTGTAGTTCGTGGTGACTTTGACCGATGTTTTAATAATAGTGAAAGGTAAATTGCGGTTTACTATTTATGACGTATTAAAAAAAAACTACTTACTAGATCTCGTTCAAACCAATTTTCGTTGGAAGTTTTCATGGTAATGCACATCATATATTTTTTTTAGTTTTATCATTCTCTTATTTTAGAAGTTAGAGGGGGGGGGACACACATTTTTCCACTTTGGAAGCGTCTCTCGCGCAAACTATTCAGTTTAGAAAAAAATGTTATTAGGAACCTAATTATCATTTTTGAAGACCTATCCATAGATACCCCACACGTATGGGTTTGATGAAAAAATTTTTTTTGGGCTTCAGTTCTATGTATGGGGACCCCCTAAATTTATTGTTTTTTTTCTATTTTTGTAAGAAAATCTTAATGCGGTTCACAGAATACATCTATTTACCACGTTTCAACAGTATAGGTATTATAGTTTCGGAATAAAGTGGCTGTGACATACGGACGGACGGACGGACGGACAGACAGACAGACAGACAGACAGACAGACAGACAGACATGACGAATCTATAAGGGTTCCGTTTTTTGCCATTTGGCTACGGAACCCTAAAAAGGACTCCCTTAGCGAAAGACGCAGCCCGGGCAGGCCACGGCGCTTTTAAAAAGGTTTGGTTACATCGATAGCGAAAACAGGAACAAAATAACAATAACAAATCTGTAGCCCACTTACAACCAAACATAACATTCACTGAAATCAGTATGCAAATAAAATTACAATTCTAAACAAATAATAGATACATACGGGCGCCAAAGATGGCCCACTTAAATTTTAAGATATTTTGTTTCCCAAATAAATATACAAGGACAAATCCTTGTAAAATCTTGCAGTTAAGTAAAGTAAAGAAAAAACATAATGGAAATTATAATATATTTATTTGGGAAACAAAATATCTAAAAATTTAAGTGGGCCATCTTTGGCGCCCGTACTATCAACAATAAAGGCTTTGAAATTGAAATTGAAAATTGCTATGGACGTAGCCGCGTTGATTTGATTTGATTGATTTTAGGTTTTTAGTATCGGAACGTGTAGGTTATATCATATTGATAAAAAAAACAGGTGACGATGGGAGGTCAAAAGACCCCTTGTATGGGGTAAGGGAACCTGTATTATTTTAAACTAGCTCTCCACCCCGCGGTACCGCCGCGCGCCGGCGCTAACAGTTTATTCGGTATTGGTATATCTCTGCTCACAAATATAACTTCATAATATTAGTAGGATTGAGGTGACTGGGCTACTACCAATGAGCTAAAATGTTTATTAACTGCCCATAATGACGCCACCGAGGGGCTCGAGCCTACCTTAAATGAGGGTGAATAGGCCTTAGTCGACCACGCTGACACGGCGGGTAGGAAGTAGCATTTATCAAATGTAGAATTTGTCCAAAGTGGAATCTGTCAGACGTAAAAATGGTCTAACGTAGAATCTGTGAAATAGAGAAAACGAGTGTGTTAAAAAATATTATATTACGTTGTCAAAAGTTAAATCTAACAAAATGTAGAATAAACGAAATCTAGCTTATTGCCTTGTGACTTCATCCCCGTTAGCTTTCCGTAGCCTAGTTGGTATTGCATAGTGGTAGTGGTTCGAATCTCGCCAGGGCAAACATTCGTGTGATGAGCTGTCTGACACCCATAGTACAGGCTCTGCCTAGTTTGGGATCAGATGGCCGTGTGTGAGATGTCCCACATATTATTATTATTATATTATTCCAATCGAAAGATGTTTTTTTAATTCGCTGTACTAGCCTAGCCTGCTGACATAAAAGGTTTGGCAGATGTTCGCCCCAAGGCAGGTTTTGCAAACTTCAGGCTTGTATGCAAACTGGATAGTTAATTTACTGCACACAATTATAAAAATCTAGTGAAGACATCATTTATGCAGATAATATTATCTTAATGAGCTGGTTCTCTTTTCCTACAAATTATACACAAATAAATGTAAATAATAACAGCTTCCATGGCGGAGTTGAGAGTTCGGTTCGAGCTAATATCAGTTTGTGATACTTTCTTGTTTGACTAGGATAAATTAAACTTGACCAACTGGTTGTCTGAAAAAAAAGATGATGCCGTGCTTCGGAGAGCACGTAAAACCGTTGGCCCGGGATGTAGTCGTTCTTTGACGAGCCTTAGACGGCTACGTAATTCTGACACCAGGGTTTGTGAGGTGGGTTAACATCGAAACCTATACGGTAAGCAAAGTTCAAAATGTGTTTATTCGAAGTAAGATTTTACAAATCACTTTTCGACGTCGAGGAGAGTTCACGATTTGGCTGTCTTCTGTGGAGAAGAACTCTCCGGAAGGAACTCCACAGGCATCACACACTGCATCTTTTCAAAATATCTTTACATAATTATTATTTTATACAATTTGATTAATATAACAAAGAGTGCAAACGAAGTATGCAATTAGAGGAAGGCAACCAGTCGAAGTAGAAAAACTAAATTATATACCTAACCAAAAACAAACGAGCAAGCAAGCAACAGAGGCCATACTAAAATCAACCTCTATGCTCCGCCACTGTTGTGTGACTTGTGTGGTACCATTTTAATTGGTCTCCATCTGCATATAAATTGTATCCAACGGTGGATCACCAGGTCTTCAATATAGTAGTAATTAAACTGTCTGTTAGGCCCTTAAACCTTTACAAGGCAGTGGCCACTATATTGCCACCTTAATTATAACCTTATACCCTCAATATAAAGTCGAAAACGAATGCATTTTATAAAGTTGTTTTGCCTTATAAAGGGTTAAGTTGGTAGCATCTGTCCTGCGGTCCGTATCGAGTTACATGCGTGTACGCAGGTTGTTGGGAGCAACGGCCTTGGATACTAGCTTTTTGGTATAGTCTAGATGACATCTGGTTATTTTATTATGGTTAGGTGGTTAGGTTATTATACCAGCTGCCCGCCCGCGGCTACGCCCGCATTAGCTTTCGACTTTCCCGTGGGATTGAGATGTTTTTCAGCCTGAATTTTGAAGCCTTTATCCATACCCATTTTTTTTATATCCTGGTACCAAGTTCTGTTAATCAAAATTTTCAGCCCGCTACTATTTTTCTCGTGGGAACGAGGTATTTTACCGCGGTATTAAGGTAGTCTTAACCCCTCCCTAAAGTATATTATATCTCTCTCAGTACCAAGTTTCGCCAAAAAATTCCGCCTGATCTACCATTTCCCGTGGGAAATGGTATTTTCAGATTAGGAATTTAGATTCTGAACCTGAATGCTCCACTATCAGCCCCTCTAACATGCCCGGTTCACGCGCGACAGACATAATTTTGTCGTGCGTATTCTCTTATCCTATTGGAGGATATTTCAATATGGCGGGTTTTTTGGCAATTTAATGTGCGACAAACTTGTCATAGCACAGCATGTTACGGGGCGGATCAGGATAAAACTGAATGTGCAGGCATTTCAAAATCAAATCGCAAGAAAAGCTCAATAGTATCCTAAAACAGAATATTCTTCTTCTTCTTATCGTGTCGATGACAAATTCCTTAGATAGTTTTGGCCCAGAACCTAGCTACTTCAACTGCATTATCTGTGGCATCCATCAGGTCCTGCTGCGAGCAGGTGGCAGGGCAAGCAGGGCAGGACACTAGGTGGGCCATAGACTGCACCGTCCCACACACACACTCCAAATTTGGGTTCTCCGAAAATCTCCACCTGAACATATTTTCCTTACTGCGGCCAACCTGAGTCCGAAGTCTATTTAAAGACTTCCAGATTGGCCATGGCAGTCTATGTCCAGCCGGGAGGCTCTCAGAGATCGGAACATATGGATCTGGGAGTGGTGTTCGAGCACGCCACAAATTGCGTCTCGCTTGAGAGGGCACGTCCGTGGGGGTTTTACGCATTTTAGGAAACTTTTTCGACTTTTTAGTCTTTGCGGCGGTAGCTCATGCCCATGTAGGGGGTGCCGTATGTCGTCTTCCAACTTAGCCCTCTCCAGCGAGCTTGCCACGTTTCTGCGAACCTCTGGAGGCGCTATGCCAGCCAATGGATACAGAATATTAGAAGGTTATGGTTCAAGGCGCCCTGCCGATTTTTCTAATTTGTGATTCTAAACAGGGTAAATAAACAAAACAGGATCATACTCGTATTAACAGGTGGGTTGTTGTGTATACTGCACCGTACTTGGAGGGAGATTAGACGCGATGTGCGCCGAAGGGTGTCGATGTAAGCCCGGTAGTCGATGTAACCGCACACTAAACCACTCGTGTCACGTTACCTTGTAGGATAGAACACTGGATGCGACTAACTTTTTTTTTACTGAGAAAAATATACGTAAATCCTACTAATATATTTAACGCAAAAGTTTGTGAGGATGGAATCGATGGAAGTTTGTTACTTTCACGCTAAAACTACTGAATGGATTTTAATGAAATTTAATAATAATAAAGCAATCGTCGTCGTCGTATCGTTAACAGCTCATATACGTCCCCACCGAGGGGCTCGAGCCTACCCTGATACCAGGGTGAATAGGCCTTAGTCGACCACGCGGGCCCAGTGCGGGTTGGTCAACTTCACACACAACCTTTGAATTTCTTCGCAGGTATGTGCAGGTTTCCTCACGATGTTTTCCTTCACCGTAAGAGCGTCGAATAAACGTACATATGAATTCGAAAATCGAAAACACATTGGTACGTGCCGAGGTTTGAACCATCGAACTTCGGAAAGGAAGTCAACGGGCCTAGCCACTTGGCCACCGACGCTCTTAAATAATAATAATAATAAAGCAATAGCATAGCTTATTTACCACGGGAAATTTTCTCATTCCCACGGGTAAAACTGTTAACGCAGGCGGAGCCGCGGTACGGAAAACTAGTAGTTAATGATGAGCAAGTAAGAAGTCATTTCAATGTCTAACGCATACAGTGAAGTTTGCCATTCGTTGTTCACTTATAAAACCAAATATATATTCCTGCAGTACCGAGTACGTACGGTCAAGTGCATGTAAGCTGAACTCAACCCAGCTTCTATTTAAATTTGAATATTTACATAATATTTTCTTTTATCCGTGTCGTCGATTGCAAACAAATTTTTACTACTACAGAAATGCAAGAGGCTAGAGAAGATGTCAAGATGCGACATAGCGAAATAATCTATGACTCGACTCCTGTCACTATATCGTGTTCTGACAACTCGCGCGTTACGTAGTGGCTTATTGAATTAGCCAATTTGACTAATAGACTATTATTTAAGGCTATTATTATTCCAATTAGTGGTGTAGAAAAATATTGGTAGGCGCATTCTGCAGGCGCTTCCAGTAAGCTTTAAGTATGTTTAAAAGAAAAAAAAACATCTTTCAAGTTTTGTTCCCGCGCTTTTTTTCATGTTTTTTTTTACTGTTTGATTAATGCTACGTAATAGAACGTTAGAGACAGGTTTAGGAGAATATACCTACTACCTTATGAAAACGAATTGAGCATTTTGTGTTTTGATAGTACTATTAGGATGATGATAATTTTTATGAATAAAATTGTTTATTTGCTAGAATACGATGACAATTATAGCTTAAAAAAACTTGCATGCTTTTTTTTCCTGTATTTTATAGATAACTACACAATCACTTCCGAACTACAACAATCTCGCGTCACAACAACACCTCAACTATCATTGCTATTGTGATCATGATTACTATGATTACGTGGCGATAAACATGTTGTAGCGACACAAGCACCTAGTATTTCACAATAATATTCAATAGTATGCAACTGAATGAACTCTTCAAATAAATACACTTAACCTTGCCTTGCAACTGTTGCAACATTGCATGCATGTTAGTAAACAGAAATTGCTGAATATCATCATAATCATAAATCCATACATTTCCGTGTTAAACATGTCGTTCTGATTCTACACGTAAATTATATGAACAACTTTTATTATGATCAACTCTGAAATCGCAAAAATAAAATCAACGGTTTTGTCCTATCTTACATTTTGGTTCGGTGGTGGTAGATAGATAATGCAAGTAGATATTATTCAACTTTTCGCACGTTTGGTATTAAACAGATCTAATTAAAAACCATTATCATAGAGAAAAAATAAGTATTTGATTATTTGTTTGCGTTGAATAGGCTTCAAAAGTACTGAACCGATTTCAAAAATTATTTCAACTTTCTATAATAGAATGCTACATAATTCAGTGACATAGGCTACTTTTTCCTCTCTCTCTCTCTTCAGAGCAATTATTATTATTTCCATCTGATGGTGGGGTCTGCCTTAATTTTTTATCCATCAGGGAAATAGCCCTTCTGGTTTCGCAACTTCAATCTTATAAACGGTCACTAATTAGCGGAACTTTTTTATACTACGTGTGTGTGTGTGTGCTTACTTTTTCTACCTTCTTATCAACAGACTGTGAAAACGCGTCATAGGATAGGGCTTTGAACTATTACTACTACCTTTTAAATTAAACATTTACCTGTCGCACACATACACAAAAACTCACACACGAATAGCTGGCCGTGAATGGACTGCCAGCAAAAAAAACAGTGTCAGTGTCCGACGTTTTTTGCAGACAGTATTATTTCGCGCGTATCTTTTGAGCGTGCTTATTATGTCGCTACCCCAGCCGAATAAAGCAGCAATATAAAAAAGTAAATTTTACAGGGCGAATTAAATACGTTCAAATCCTGTTTACTGAGCCCGTGATGCATCGATTTTAATGTATAGCATACCAAAATAAGCAGAAAAAAATCAGGTAAATATTATAAAAAAAGATATTTAATAGTACTTTTAATATAAAAGATATAATAAAAAAACATATTAAATTTATATTCTTTTACCATTTCGGTTTGAGGTCGTGGTGTAACAAATTAGTATGGCTTTATTCGGTGGAACTCAATACGATTTCTGTAACGCAAGGCGTAGGTTACGATACTCAGCTTCTTGTTGTAGTGTTACGCATTGAAGTTTTACTGCTTTATTCGCCTATTTTTATGTGCAAAAGGTTCAAGTATGAAACGTTTACATATCTTGAATAGTTTTACTATTTGTAGTATTGTACAAATACATCACAGAAAAAATTACACATTTGTATCAAATAATAATATTTTTTAAATTTAATTAGTTTCTTTGTAGAAAATAATGTGTTTAACAAACTTTTATTATGAGATTAAAGATAAAAATTAGATATATTTGCTAGTCGCTTTGACTATAATAAAAAAGCACAGTATAACTGAAATTTTTAATCATGAAAATTACTATAGACTTTCAGCTTTTTCATACGAATAACACTTATTTTGGTCATTAAATTTAATAATTAGATCAATATGAATAATGGCCTTTTCCGTCGATGACATCATAGATGATTCAAACAGTAGATGTAGTGAGGAAACTTTACAGGTAATATAATTGTTTAAATCTATTCGGGGGCGACAAGATCCGCACGCACTGTGGATATTTAATTTTCTAAAAAAGGTGCTGCGTATTGTATTTAGATAATGTAGCAAACAAGGATTTGTCGTCCACTTTACACCCCTTCATTGTACTCTTACTCTAAAAGTCTCTATACTAGAAAAAAAATCCCATTCTCCCGCGTCTTTTGCAAACGCGGTCTTGTACCGTTTGGCACAATCTAAAGCCCAGCATTGGTCTCCCCACATCCCTCTTCTCGTCTCTTATGGCATCAAGAAGCACAGGTCAGACGGGAAGGTCCAGGAGAAGGACCCTAGCCATCGTTAAAGTTTTATGCTTGAGCGATACTGTGAAGCTGGGCAACTTATTTCCAGAACCCAAGTAACATTTCGCAAGTGTTAGTCGAAGATGTTGAGTGGAAGGTATGAGTCAACGTTCATCTTTTGCGTACGATGATCGAGGTTAGGCTACGGCTTCGTGCAAAATGTGTGCTTTAGACGGGACACAAGTCTGAATACCATAAAATTTGTCTTTCTTGTGAGATGTTATTATTCCATGCTTTTGTATCTTTGAATGCCAAATATCGTCACCGCGTTTTCTATACGGGTATCGATCGCTATATCAGCAAAGATTGTAAGTCACGGTCGACCCTAGGTAGCAATACTTGAGAAAAACTTCTTATGATGCGTCTCCCAGTGATATTACCAGTGGTTCTGTGCATCCCTGTATTAGCACGATGGTGTTTTCTCACAGTAGTATTTGGATTTGAGAAGCGTGACGTTGTACAGCTTCCCGTCGACCCTCGTGTAGAGATGAATACTTTGTTGGATGTTACCGAAAGCCACGTTTAACACCAATGACAAGAAGACAACAGAACTGAGTTGGAGGCATTAGGCAGCTTGACAAACACTTCAGCGTATCTCGAACTGATCAGATATGTCTACGTCAAAGATTTTATATTACAACTGACTACATGCAACTATCTTTTCTAAAACTTATAAAAGTCCTCTGCTTGCTTTTTGTAAAGCCTTATTCAGCAACACGAACTCCATGCACAGAGGTAATCATGCTCTGTACATTTCTTAGGCTGCAAAAGCGAAGGCTGCACGAATACAAATCCTAGTTCTGAATGGGTCACCTGATTCCGCGCCCCAGACTAGTCGCGCACCAGACGCGTTGGCAAAAGAAACGACGATAAGACGCCTGCAAGTTCAAGAAAATCTGACACTAAGAATGGTTGTCGGCTATGGGAGCCTTAAACTTTGTGCAAAACTCCATCATAATGCGGGATCTAGAACACGGGGGTTTGAATGCCTTCATCACTCGCCTGGCAGATACCATGTACTAAAGAGCAGACCAGTCCTCTTTTGAACACATTCGCGGGATGGCCCCACTACACAGCCACCCACCAGATACAAGAGCCAAGGCTCTCCCCAGGTAGCTACTACCGGCAAGAAGCGTCGGAGAGGAAAGCACTGAATCACAGATGAAAACTATCACAACCCAATAATGGCCACAGTTCCACCATCCAAAGATAGCAACACCGGTAGTGCCGATATCCCGTGACCGGACTGTCTATTTATTTAAATGATCCCTGTCTTCTTTAATGCCTGTGTCATTACCGCTAAGTTTCCCCATATCTGCAGATCCCTAGTGCTGGTTTACTTTCGAGCAAAGTTGTTACTTCGCCCAGATTGTGTGGTCTTTATCATTCCTGGCATTAGAATTTTTAGGGAAACGAAAGATGAACAAGTGAATTGTCATCATGTCATTAAGAGTTACTTGATTTTACTTTCATCTTCTATAGAATTTAAGGAAGATCGGACTTAGTGTTTGGTTTAGCTGGTCAAACAGTTAATTTTTATCTTCATCAGATGAAACTTATGGCGAAAATTTGATAAAACCATGGATAACTCATAACAACATTATGCCGTAAAATACTATAACGTTTTTTAAAATATGTAATTATTTAGGTATTAGACTACTACACATAAATTGTGCAATAAGATTAGTTGCAAAAAAGCTTACTTCAAAGGCCATTAATAATTTTAGCCGAAAAAAGCAGTAAATGATGTGTACGTAACTCTTTTTTTGGTATCTTGATGCATTGTATTATAATGTTTATATTCTCCCCAATTCTTTCAAACCTTTTTTATGTACAAATTCATATTTTCCTCAATAAAATATGCCCCATAAGGCATAAAATTACAAAAAAAATCACAGAGATGGAGCTGAATATGAGGAATCCGAAAATGAAATAAAAATAAAAAGGCAGTAATAGCACTTTGCTGCTTTATTCGGCTGGGGTAGCGATGTATTCGGATCATGTGTGGAACAGATAACGTTTCTACATGCTTTAAAAAAAATCTTGTAACTATATTTTGGTGACGAGTCATTTTCAGTAAGTGACTAGTGTCACCTATAAACAATCTCTGCAACTCTCCAATAGTAATGATGTGATTTTATAAATATTCTCAGATCTCAATTTTTCGGTGGCCTTTTCTAAGTTACTCAGCCCATGAAGTTCCATACAGTTGCGCAACTTTGTTCTAGAAGTTATCAGTAATCGCGAAAAATTAAATGTTTTCTTTAGCCGAGTCTATTTGAATAAAATATTAAAAAGTGTCTCCTACGTAATGATTGTACATTGTTTTTCTTTTTCAGTCCACCCGACTACACGAAAGGCGTATTCCAAACTCTCGGCTTCAAAGAGTTTCATGACTACCTCATGCTGTCAGAAGAACAGAGGAATAGCGAAGAAGGAAAAATGTTGCTTCAGCGCAGCATCGAAAACATGAAAACCGGCACCCGGAGATACGCCAGAAGACAGAACAAAATGGTCAAAGGACGATTTCTTGGACATCCTCGCAGAGAAGTAAGTTTGCTACGAATTAAATTTTATTTTCGAAATAGCGCACTCTAGTGTCTAGTAGCGAAACTATTATCACATTACGTTATGTAGTGTTGTAACAGGAACCCGAGATTTCACGTCATCTAGTAACAAGTAGTAGAACCATTATTAATCTTCGTGTTCAAAAGATGGCGCTGTATGATTTTGTTTTATTGTACTAGATGGCATCACTAAAGGTTTTTTATTTATTTTTTAGGTGCCACCTGTATACGAGTTGGACACTACAAATTTACAAAATTGGGACGAGGAAGTTAAACTTAAGGCAATAAAAATAATAGAAAGCTATTTGAATAACACTCCGTGCGAATACAAACCCATAACGTCAGAGTCACTTGAAGAAAAGAAACAAATTGATAGTAAATCTCGAAATTTCTGTGAAGATTGTAATAGAATTATCATTGGAGATAGAGAGTTTAAAATACATTTAGAATCAAATAGACACATGAAAGTTTTGAAAAAAAATAAAAAACAACTGGAAAAGCAACAACTTGCACCTTTGTAGTACTAATTTATTATGTATGGGTTGAAATTTAAATAAAGATGAAATAAAGTTAAGTTTTGTTTTATTCTGTTTATAACAGCATTATTTATAAATAAAACAACATATCCTGACTAAATTTATATTATTTGATAAATTAACAATACTACATAATATCTTTATGTTCAACTAAATCAGTTTCATCATGTTCTGCCTCCATATCAACTTGTGGATCAACTTTTTTATTTTTGGGGGCTCGGTAGTCGAAATGCTCATACTCAGGATACTGTTTTATGATCTCATGGTAAGCTTGACAAATTCTAGCGAACTCCATGTTAGCTATTTGGAATGGACGTGTCACAGGATCAACATCAGCCAACTCATACATTTTCAGAGCCATTTGTTCAGCTACTTTTTCTGGAAACAATGTCTGAGCTCCTTTGATAGAGTACTTTTGCCGCATTGAAAATATTTGACGTACAACTTTTTCTACCATCTTGAAAGGTAATTTCATCAATGGATGTTTTAACGGAGTGAGTGTTACTACTCCAACATCAACTTCAGGTTTAGGTAGAAATGCTGATCCGGGAATATTGAATTTGTAGTTCATGTTGCACCAAGTCTGGCACATTACTGACAACCTACATCTTTGTTTATCCAACATCCTAGCTACCATTCTTTCAGCGACTTCTTTCTGAAATGTAAGTGTCATTCTTGTCCGGCCAAATGACCAAGGACCTTCTTGCTTTGATATCATCTCCAGCCACCTTATAATGAGGATTGTGGACACGCTAAATGGCAAATTACCAATAAGGTTGATTGGAGGGGGATTATCAAACCAATCAGTTTTAGCATCTGCTGGTATAAAATGTGCTATATTCGTTTTCAGGATATCACCAGTGATGATGTCCACATCAACTTTGTCTTTACAAGCATCAGCTAGGAGTTCTAAGGATGGTAGAAAACGAGGATCTTTTTCAACTAAAATAAGTTTTCGCGGAGCCTGCTGAATTATTGATCTGGTGATCCCACCAGGACCTGGGCCAATTTCGCACACTACATGGTTTTGTATGTCTCCTGCTGCGCGTACGATTTTATCCAGAAGTCGCGGCTCCATAAGGAAATTCTGTGAAAGCTCTCTAAGAGCTCGAAGCTTGTACAACCTAATAACATCTTTGATACTTGGTAGGGGAGGCAATCTAATGTGTAAAACTTTAGCGGTAGCCATTACTTATTGCTTCTGCACCTTTACGGGCTCGTTGAAATCGTCCAAGAAGGTTTCTTGCCTCACAGCAAAAATGGAATAAAGGTAAATACTAAAAACTCCAGCTCCAATCGAGAGACCAACCCAACGATTTCTTTTCGCTTGCACCTTAAGTTTTTGGACTCGTTCACGGTTCTTTTGTTCAACAATTTTCATATAGTCGATCTCAGCTTTTTTTAATACCGGATCTTGAGCGGTAGCGGATATCTTCGGCTTGAAGTGTTCTTCCATGACGAGAAAATAATACGCAAAATAATAACCTCAAAATTCGCTCGATACTTTTTTTTTTGGTTCTTTTTTTTTTAGTTTCTTTCTCCCTTATGGAAAAGGCAAAGGGATCTAAGCCCATACAGCCTAGTCTTTAGTACTATGCGTGCCAAATAAGAATAGGATCGCGCTTGCTGCTAACGTCACGAGACAGATGTCAAAATACGACAGAAAAGTACGGTCTACAAAAAAATCTAATGACATGAATATATAATAATTAATTTGAATTAAATGATAGAGATAACACAAGCACAACAAACAGCAAAATAGTAATATTATTACTGGGCGCACCGATAGACGCGTCTGTGTTGCCAGATTATGTGGATTTTTGTGATTAAGGTTACCTCGAAGAGAGTTGGCCCCACTGAAAATTCCTAATATGATTCTAATATGATTATTTTGATTATGTTAATTAATAATTTAGGTATGCAGGTATGCATAAAAATCACGAAAATTCACATAATCTAGCAACACGGACGCGTCTGTCGGTGTAGTAATAATATTACTATTTTGCTTATTGTTGCGTTATCTATATGATTTAATTTATTGAAATTAATTATTATATATAAAAATTATTACATTTTCTTGCAGACTGTACAAAGTCATTTGGTGACATTTGTCTCGTGACGTTAGCTGCAAACGCGATCCTATTCTTATTTGGCACGCATAGTAGTTTCTTGCATTATCCAAGTTTAATGTCTTCATCTTCAGTCATTATTTCTTCAGGTTTATTTCGTCATCTTTAGTCATTTCTTGCATCTATGTTAAACTTCTTCAGTAGTTTCATTTCTTGTTACGGGATCATTGGAATGCAAGGGTGGTTCTTATATTCCAATGATACTAAAGTTTAACGCGGGGTATCAAACCAGAAACAGCTAACCACTCATTATTTCTCACTTTCATTGAATAGTTCTTCTTTAACATACACATTACACACTACACACACATTACTATTACACATTACTACTACCACACACACATACACACACACACTACCACACATTATTATTTTTTTTACATTATCGCACTAATTCCACCATATTAACACCACAATTACCATGAAAAACTATTTTTAAAAAGGACGAAACAATGAACCCGCCATTTCCTCTCGATTCCCGCGTAAAAACCCTTTTTTGGTTCTTTTATCCCTTATGGGAAAGGCAAAGGGATCAAGGCCCATACATACAGGCTTTCGCTCGATAAAAATTTTCGTTGTTGTTTTTTATAGATTCTTTTTTAAAGGCAAGGCATAAAAAAAAATACAACCAAATCTATAGTAATTTTAGTCTACTATTCTTTCTCTTTTTTCCATCCATCAATATCTTTTTGAAATAAAATCTGCGCTGCGGACTGCGTGCTTGCATGCATGCGGGTAAAGCCCGCTCTACACACTCCAGTTTTGTCGAGAGGCCAAACTTTTGTCGAAACACGAGACATTGGCGTTCACAACACGAGACCGCTACTCCACATTCTCCATTCGCTCAGTTGACAATAGGCTATCGTACGGGGTGGGCGTCATGTGCCGCTACTGTAATATTCGCTGCAGCGTATTATATATAATATAACTCTCCAGATACGAATGCAAATCGGTGGTTACAACTAATTACTAAATATTTCTTATGAGGAAACTGAGAATCTCTTACTTTTGAAATGAATTTCATGAAAATAACCAAAATTGATATATATAACTATTAATTTTAAAAAATCTGTTTTAGCTCATATACCTATTTAATTATTTTTCTTCATGTTAAACTAAGAAAGAGTACATAACAAACATACATCTATACCTACTAACAAACTTTCGCGTTTTAATATTAGTAGGATTATTAATACATAACTATTTAGACATCCCTGAATGAAAAGTACTTAATTAAAAGACGCTGCAAAAAGTGTAGCAGAACGGTAAAATAATTAAATAACGTGCGCTCACTTCGGCGACTGTTAGCCAACTGGCACCAGAGGCATCGAGAATCTGGAGCGATAGTTTTGCCTATACACAAAACTTGACAAAACTCCTTTGATGTACCGACACGGGACGGATAGACGGCCAATATAGACGAGACATCTCCAATATAGGCCAATACTCCCTCTACACTCTCGTATTGGCCATGTCTCGTCTAGTTTTGTCGAGAGTGTAGTGCCCGCTTTAAGGTGAGGAGTGCGGGTAATCTAAATCCAATCTTTCCCCATTCTAAGCTTAGCCTGTGAATAAATCACTCCAAAATTGCAAGCTCCTGCCCGCGCAAGCTCTAACAAAACATACAACATTTTTTAAATCTTGTTTGTTGTGTGTGCTTGGTTTTCAAATCGTGGTACTAGCTATTTTGCCGCGAGTTTCTTTCTTTTCTTTGGAAGGGAGACTTTGGGGGAATATCATTTTTTACTAGATTTCAGAAAGACAAATATAAAATTTTATTTATTAAACGCCCTACAAAAAATTTATCATATTTTATATTTTTGTTTGAAGTTTTAATTTTAACCACTGAATGAATGTAGCGAGCGAGACAAAAATAAAAACAATAAACAGCTGTTTTATGACAAAACAAAGCTCATGCGCGCAGCTATCTCACTCTAAATAAGACTTTTCTTTCGCACCTACGCAGAATCAAACAGAGACAGACGGACGTGGTGTGTGGTGGTGTGGATGGAACAGAAGAAAGGAAAAATCAAATCGCGTTTTGTTCGCTGTGAGTGCTCGCCTGTCTGTCGAAGTTGATCTCGCGATATTATTCTAGTGTTTTTTGTGTTGAAAATGCCTTTTATTTCGAAGGACTGGCGTTCGCCAGGTGAAGAGTGGGTGAAAACTCAAGAAGGATGGGAAAAGAAGAAAGTTTTGGAGTGCACAGCGCAGAGGTAAGTCTGCGTTGCAAAACAAACTTGATCCTTTGTTCAACGCTACATCAACCATTTCCCTGATCGCCTAACAGTGTTTTGTTTTTATAATGCTACTGTAAAAAATAGTCTAATCGCAGTGTGATTTGTTTAATAGCCTGTTTTGTATTATATTGCAGATATCCCGCTATTAGCTTTAATAACACGGAAGATAACCAGCAGAAATGGTAAGTTACGTGTTCCTAAATAATTTGTGTGATTGTATAAATCAGCTGTTTTTGTTTTCATCGCTCAGTGCCTAGTAGATATCGATTGTGTGCGCGCTTAAAGGTACCTAGTTATATAAAATAATCTACATAGGTGACCAGATGACTAGATAGGTATATAGACGTCTATGCAGGTAAACAATAATCGTAGAATGTTAGAATACCTAGGTACTTAGAGTAATAATATAGTGAAGTAGACATAATAAATAAGGCAGGTCAGATTTCTAGTTCTAAGTAATGTTTTTCGATAAATCAATTGAAAAATAATAAAATAGAAAATAGGTTGGTCAGATTCTAAATCTGAAGTAAATTACCTATATGTAGGTACCTAGTAACCACCTACACATATACACATAGATGCACAACCATGTGGAGTATTTAGGTACCTACACATAAAAATTTAGATTAGACGGTCTAATTTAGACCAAATCCGAATTTCGAAATTAATCCAACCAAACCAAATCTAAATTTAATTGTTAATAAAACTGAATAAAAGCTTTTAAAAATAACATGCAAAAGAAACTACATTCTGTCGTATTCGTATCGTATGTGTAAATAAACGTTCTAGGTAAGTAGGTATCTATTAAAACTAGAATTGATTGTGATAAAAGTCGGAAAAATATACGCTTTATTATGGTTTTATTACATATTTCGGTCTACAATGATTATACTTGTTATGATGGTAAATAACTCTCAATCCCACTAAAAGCCGCGGGGTGTAGAAATATGTTCGATTTCCGACATCGATCACTGGTGATTTCCGGAATAACCGACCTAATTTATTATTATTATTACTATACACAAAGGGTTTGATTTCCAATCCATATGCCTACTTAATTTCTTATGAACTGAAAATAAGTTTAGTTTGAACCATTTAGAATCGATTCTTTTTTATCTCGCTTATCGCCATATCTGTGTTTCGGCTACCGATAGTCTACCAACCTGAATAGTAAATACAACCCACATATTAGTCATTCTGTCTGTTACTTATGAGAACTAGGATATCCTCCAATTCTTATTCTTTTAATGAGAAAGATGCATAGAGACTTGTCCCTTGCTGGAGGGATTTTTTTTCTAGCCTGTCGTGTCCCGCTGCAATGCACATTATTAGTGCTATAAAGAATTTTCACTCATTCATTCAATGCAAAGGCCTTTCTCGTCTCCTTCCACGTTCCCTTTCCCCCATTCCAAGTTATTTATGCTCTTCTATTCCCCAGAATACGCATGTATACGCATCCAACTAGTCTCACCCCCTCTTGCGGGGCCGAGACCAGGGAGGGAGAGATAGTATTATTTAGAAAAAAAAGTACACATTTATTATGACGCCCCAACACAGTGAAATATACAGTTTTCATTTATTAACTAGCTTTCCGCTTCGCGGCTCCGCCCGCATTAACAGGTTTTCCCGTGAGAAAGAAGTAGGTATAAGCCTATGTGTTATTCTGATGTGTAAGCACGTAAGTTATATTTATTGTAAAGTTTCATTAAAAATCCGTCTAGTAGTTCCAGAGATTAGCGTGTACAGACAGACAGAAAGACAGATAGACGGTAATTTTTTTCAAAACTTGTATTTTTGTGTTCAGCTACACACCCATTAACACCTACAATCAGTTTTTAGAAAAACAAATCAATGTACAGACACGCCGATTCTTCAGTTTTATTATAGTAAAGATAAAAGAAGATAGAAGACAAAAGCAACATTTGAAGAACGGTGACTCTACGTCTATGTCAGCAACGACGACGACGCTCAATAGTTTTATAACAAAAACAAAAATCTTATTTTATTCCCTTTAAAACTCCTAAAAACTTTATTGTAAATTCGCTAAAGCACCTAAAAGTCTGCACAAATAAATTGTCAATTCAAATTGGATCTAGGTATTTACTAGTGAGGCTGAATTTAAAATACAAACAAGACTGAAGAAAATGTTTGGGCAAAATGTAGGTCAGGTCAAACTGCTCGACTGGAAACTAGCAACGAATAGATACGTCTGTTTTATAACAGACTATTTACAAAAGCACGCAAAGTGAAGTTGCTTGCTAATCGTGCGTTTTTTGTAGAATATAATTATAAAAATTATAAATTGTAGGGGACATCTCACACAAGACCAGCTGACCCCATACTAGGCAGAGCCTGTACTATGGGTATCGGAGAACTGATACTCGTATTGTAGATAAATATTATATAAATATACAACAAATAGACACAAGGCAAACACAATATTTGCCTGGGCGGGATTCGAAACAAGGTAAACCGTAAAAAAGGGCATTTTGTCGTTTTCGAAAAAAATTTGAAACGTTGACGTCCAGCAGTAGGTAAAGATTCTATACCAATTATAATAAATAAATGTATGGATGGACAGCGTATTGACTAAAAATTGTGAACCGCAGCTTCTTCGTAACGATTCACATTACCCAGGATCAATCAAACGGATAATAATACCTACTTTATATCGTGAACATGATACCCGCCACCCACGCTAGTGAGATCAAAAGATCGAAACTTTAAAAATTAATTAAAAAGAACATTGACTTATATGAGTCAAAGCAACCTTTTGAAAGCTCAAACATGTCCCGACAGGATGGGAGGTTATTTTTAAACGAACTCTTTTGGAAACGATCGAAATTCCTCAACGCTTTTATGTGGATATTTTAATTTAACTAGGTTTAATTTGTGTGCATTCATAATTAAGTATTAATTTAATCACGGTTTTAGAAATATTTTATAAATGTAGAAGGAAACATGGATTTTTTTCCTCCCATGTCAGCACATCAAGTTGAATCCTCCGAACCCGTGGTTCACCCCATTAGTCCACCTGTATGTAGGTACCAAGGGCATTTTTGTCCTCCCATAGTTCTCCTCTAAATAGTAACTGGGTGTACCAGCCAGGGGTTAGATAATTGCACATAGTTGTAAATTGATAACTGGATGAGCTGCTTAGTAACTTTCCTATGGGAATAAATAGTGCATTTTGCTTCACTTAGCTTATGTAGTTACAATGAATTCAGAAAGATTTATTGGGAAAATTAATGGGTAAATAAATAACTAAAATCGCGAGTGAAACGAAGGCGATGTTCAGTTACATAAAATAAATGAATCTAATCTACTAGCTAGGTGCTATGTGCTACTAGCAAAAATAGATAATATCGAAGTGAAAACTTTCTAAGTGTACACTATTACACCATGGTTAACAGGTAAGAAGATAACTTGCAAATTGCTATTTAAGTAGAGGCTATATATTCTTTAGTAAATTGAGATCGATTCTCTTAGAACGAACTAAAATTCAAATTGAGATGTACAAAATGAATTGTTTTAGTTTCAGAAATCTACTTTTGATTCGCGAGGATTCGCGACCTAGCTTTTGTTTTGTTTTTGGTTTCTTTATTTTGAAATGATAGCTAGTAACGTTGGATTTAAATCACTACTATTTTTTTTGTACATATATGTTATTCACTGTCAGGGATCATCGTTTACCTACTGTCAGCCGAGAAAGTGGGAACGTGCTCAAGTTTTATTATTTTATTTTATGAAAGAATCTGATCAAAAGTTGTATAATCAAAATACATAGAACCAATAAAATTTGTTATACCGTAGTACACCTCAATAAGTAAAGTAGGTGATATGAAAGAAGTATAATTAGCTCAGTTTATTGGCGGAACATTTCCTTCAATGCAAACTAATTGAATATTGAATGTATGAATGTTAAACACACGCACTAACGCACTTATCGCTAATACATATTCTCAGTTTAATATTCAGTGTGAAATACAGCTGTTAGATTGCAACCTGCAAGTGAAGTGTTGATAGAACTATGCTGTATGATATGGTAACGAGCAAGAAATATTATGTATGCGACCAGATAAATTAAAATCATTGAGATCAATTTCGGCGTGGCCGCTTAGATCTCTTACTTTAAGTTGTTGGTCTCTTTCATTTATATGGGAATCGAAAAGGTTGGGAGATGAATGAATTTAATTTTGAATGAGGAGCTGTCAAATTCAGTTTAATCTAAGTGGGATGTTTTCACATGCCTGATAAACTAGTGCGAACTACGCGTAAAATCGATGTTTGACGTCTCTAAATTTAAGGTGACAATCACCAGTTCTTAACAACGTGAAAAGGACATATACAGGCGTCCCACGGCTATGCCACATGGAGGGAAAGTACCTTAAATATTGTAGTTAGAACATTTTACTGAAAGAAGACATTATTTTATTTCTAAAAACTATTAAAACTGCATTCATACATTCTTTAATAATTACATGGTTGAACCGGGAATCGAACCCGCTACACGAGAAAAAAAAATCACCCTGTAGTTTTATCATACCAATCGAAAGGCTTCATCATAAGAATTATTTTTTGCTAAATAACATAGTATCAGAAATAAAAGGAAGACTATGAA
Source organism: Teleiodes luculella (assembly GCA_948473455.1). Classification (NCBI taxonomy): domain Eukaryota; kingdom Metazoa; phylum Arthropoda; class Insecta; order Lepidoptera; family Gelechiidae; genus Teleiodes; species Teleiodes luculella. The sequence goes on from OX419593.1 coordinate 14,206,813, forward strand.
TTTTAACATTTGAGGTGGCCGGCCTAGATCGCCAGATCTAGCCCCGATAGGATTTTTTTATGGGATTATGTTAAAAAATTTAGTTCACAAGAACCGGTACGAGTGTCCACGAGCTACAGACAAACCTTAGACGTATTATTCTAAATATCCACCACAACAAGTTAAAAAAATCGACAAGGAGTGAAATAAAGAGTGTGAATTCAACAGCGTGGGGGTCATTTTGCGCATTTGATAAAATTGATAAATTTTGTGTTAAAAATGTTAAAATACATAGTCTTCCTTTTATTTCTGACACTATGTTATTTAGCAAAAAATAACCCTTATGATGAAGCCTTTCGATCGGTATGATAAAACTATAGGATATATTTTTTTCTCGTATAGCGGGTTCAATTCCCGGTTCAACCATGTAATTATTAAAAAATGTATGAATGCAGTTTTAATAGTTTTTAGAAATAAAATAATGTTTCCTTTCAGTAAAATGTTCTATCTACAACATTTAAGGTACTTTCCCTCCATGTGGCATAGCCGTGGGACGCCCTGTCTGTATATTAAGGTGCTTCTAAACGGGCAATGTTTTTCGGCAATTTGTGGCTGCAACACAGTGGCTGGCAACATTGCTAGCAACACCAGCCAGACTAAGCAATATTGCAGTAATATCCCAGCCATATAGCCACACATGTTTGGTATGGCCATGTATGGCCGATATTGTTTTTTAGGTTGTCGGAGGATCGCTGAGCGATCGATATTTCTGCAATATTGCCCAGCGAGTTCTATTGCTGTTTCCGTCGCTCTCTATTATTATGGTATAGTGCGTCCTTTTCTACGTGACATGAAGTTTGTGAGTGACGCCGTGATTAATTGCTATACTCTGTGCAGTAAAGTTGTCATGTTGTTTTGTTTTGGGAATTGGGATTGATTGAGGTTAGGTTAACAAAACAAAAATCATTAGCTACCATTTAGCTACTAATATAGTAATCTGTGTCAAAAATGACTAATACGTGGACTAACTCCTTTAAAACAATATAAGCCGCTGCGACGAGTGTGATTTCGTCAGCCATTGTTGTCGGTTTGTGTAGCTCGTTTAGGAGTCTGTAACATGAGCCATACTATTGCAGACATATTGCAGCACATATCTCGGCCATAGATTGCTCAGCCATCAAATATTTTTGTGATAGCCAGCAATAAGTAGCCAATGGTGCAGCTACAAATTGCCGAAAAATATTGCCCGTTTAGAAGCACCTTTAATAGCCAGCCTAGGTTTGAGAAGATTAGACGCCATTAAATGTTTTTTTAAATCCCATGCTGAATAAAAGGGTTATTGTCCGAGGTTACCATTCCCCAAGGCCACCTTCCCGGAGGTTACCGATTTGGTTTATACAAAAAAAAAAGACAGCGGTAATCATCGGGAAGGTAACCTTGGGGAGTAACGCAATAAAATATTTTGACTTGACTCTACTATTCGATAAAGAGTCTGCGATTTCAGTGAAAGTATTCGAGTGACGTAAAGACGACAATATCGCAAGTATTTGTTATATCGAGCGATTGTTTCTTCCATTGTATTGTGTCTGCGACTTCCGTTGCGTGTGGTGTTTCCAGTATTGTCATTTTATTTAATTAACCGTATTTCCGATTGTGACATTTTTGTTTGTTTATTTCATAACGGAACAGCTTGACAAATTGTGAAAAATATGGAGAAGAGAAGACCTTTTTTTTCATTGAAAAACGCACTTCGCGGGCTCCAACGTACGTAGTCTTAAAAAAATTGCATAAAATATATGATAGGTGACGTTCTCAGAGTGAAGTTCCCTATTTTTCGATATGTAATTGGATGGATTTTTCGTAATATACATACTTACCGACATCAAACTAATCAAAAGTAGGTATTTATATATGATGTTACAGAAAATAAAATTGACAACGTCATTTTTTGTACTTACGCCGCTGCCGGGTATCCATGTGATATACTGTACAGTGAGATTACCTTTGAAAACAATTTTGTATGCTTTCCGTCCTAAAACCGTAAACAAGAGCCCAATTTTGACTAAAATCTTCCACATTTTATGCAAAAACTCAACTTCTTCGTGCTAATCTCCGGTTACGATCAATGCTTGCGCCTCGCCACATCGTCATCGCAGCCAGCCATTGTTTTGAAACGCTATTTTCAACCTAATGTCGTAACGTGACTGGCCAGTTACCGCGGGTTTAGTAACACTAACACTATCGGAACATTTTCGAAATACTCAAGCTTCTAATTTCAAAATAAATTAGAATTTGCTTTTTCATCCATATCCTCACTGTTTATAATGTAAATGCAAAAGTACCTACTTCTGTTCTATCTATAACACTTCTACTTGACATTGCAGCACATGAATCACCTGGTTGTCCGAAATGAAAGACTATTCCGTGCTTCCGAAAGCACGTAAAGCCGTTGATCCCCTATATGTAGTCGTTATAGGAGCCAAGTTGGATTTAAGTAATAATACAATTTCTGACACCAGGGATAATAAATGTGAGTCGATGATCTTACAACAATCCAAACGAACTAGACTGAACGGATTGCGATAAAAAATACAGGGTAAAAGCTAGCTCATTTCGTAACACGCGAGAAGCTCTATAAAGTTTAAAACGAAGAGTTTTATTAGTTCTGTCTTATGTCGCATTTTGATTTTGACACCGTCTCGATCTTCTCGCATTTCTGTAGTAGCTGTGGTAGTAGCCCTGCATGCAAGTCTGTATTAGGTGTTATTAGTTTAGATGATATTTGAAAGGTAAGTACTAAATACGCGCGAAGCACGCCGTATGCGTTTGAATTTCGTTCTAAAACGGGCATGATTCAATGATTCACTTTTGAAACGGCCGGCGCAGCTGTGTCTGCCTGCAGTATCAAAGGTTGGTCGTTCGTTGGCCGAACATCCTTGGCATTCGGCCAGAATCAAATAAGTACTTACTGGCTGGTATATTTTGACGCTCTATATGGGCGAATTACGCCTTCTGTGTTCGATAATTTGAATTTTTTTTACTGATTATATTCATAACGCTTTTTTAGCGTATTATAAATGAAAAGTACTCGTATATTCATTTAACACCGTGAAGAAAATATCTCACTAAGTTTCTTGCTGGATCTGGACAATGACTACCAATCGAGAACGAAGGTCTTGTATAAGACATGTTGGCATAAACGAACCCAAACTCGCAGTTGTTGTTGGTTACACAGAACGCTGGACCCTGTCTGGGTTGTGTATGTATGACAGTTAGTTAAGTTCTATTATATTACACACATACATACATACATACATATCAACTCCCACGTAATATTTATATTATAAACATAAGCACCCATACTAACTTATTTCATACAAAATATTGAGTTCAAGCTTTTTTTTTCAAAATCATGTAGTCGTTTGTTTAGTTACTATACTAAGTATTATAGATAGTAAAATGTTAGCTATTTCCATTATGTTATTTAATTATAAGAAATGAGCAGAGAACTGTACTTCCTTTTGTTCATTAGTAAGTACTTAGTCATAATAATAGGAATAGAGGTCCACTGAGATACAGTGCAAACTAGTTCAGGGGATCTCGAAACCCGATTGTGTTGGCTTGTATTTTACAAATATTGTACACAATATGGTGAACATCGATAGCAACATTGTAAGTTTTTGCGTTAAATAAAGTTTTTATTATTATTTATTTTATTATTTATTATATACGGGAATAAAAATCAAATCGGGGACGTCCTGACAAAAGGTCGGGTCAGGAGTACTCTAAACCGACGAGCATGCATGAGGAGAATAATTATATGAATGAAGCGAAAGAAGTGTGTCTGGATCGTAGCAAGTGGAAGGAAGTGGTCTCTGCCTGCCTACCCCTCCGGGATAGAAGCGTGACTGTATGTATGTATGTATATACGGGAATAACATCACCAACGACATTTTTTTTTTTTGTTTTTCCTTTCTAGAACGTCTCTCTCTAGCTAGTTAATCAGTTAGCATCTTGCAAGTTCTTAAGTCTAGTAATACATCAAGTTAGCACTTTGCTGGATTACCTACAGTACACTACATGTAAATAGATATTTATCTGGCGATAATGTGACTCCGAGCATTTCTATGTAATCTGCATTAGGAAATTGTGTAAGAGTTCTTGTGCAAAACTCAGTATAATTATTATCTATCACATAACTCGATTTTTTAACCAGTCATGGTGTATTATTACACATACATAAGATAGTGCGCCAGGTATTCTCCAAGTCTGTGGAACAAGCCTCATCATCATCACTCATCATCAAAATGTTTTGTTATTTGTCCATCGCTGATGATGATGTTTGTATTTTTAAGTTCAGTTATATAACGTGCATCTATACTTTAAATTAACTTTTTTCCAAAAGCATTCAGGACATAATCTGAAGTAAAATATTGAGTTCCGTACACTGTATTCGTAACACACAAAAATAAGAATATCAAGCCTTTAGGAAAAAAGTTATTTGATAGTATAAAAACACTTGATATGACTGCACTTAGTTATTGTGATTTTCTTATACATGCAAGCTTCTTCTCGTAGTCACCCATTGTTGGATATACACTTCATGATGTGTTTCGGTAATTCGGTTCCGCGCCAATCGTAAAGATCAAAGTATATATTTTTAACTTTAGGATATTTACATCAGTTACATAATCTTTTGTAGCGAGTCCACAATTTAGCTGTCTTCTGTGGAGAAGAACTCGCCGAAAGAAACTCCACAGGTCGTATCCAGCCACCTCTTGTTGTTCTGGACGTACTGGTGATGTCGTCAACCCTGCGCGTATACTGCCTGCCCATATATATATATAAGAGAAGCAAATAACATTAAATTAAAAAATTAAAACCCCCGCCAAAAAACCGTTACTTGATCCTTTCAACAACTAAAAAAGAGCTGATAATCTTCAAATGGCTGAAGATATTTCTTGCATCATAGCTAAGAATAAGAACACTCTCGATTTTGAGACCTTGCAAACAAAAAACTACTAGATCGAAATCGGCGCATCCGTTTTGGAGTTAAAATGCCACAGATAGACAGATAAACACTAGTCAAAACACCACTCTTTTTTGTCGGGGGTTAAAAAAAATACCCCACCCTGCGCTTTCCTGTTCGTGGTCTCCACTCAAGTTAAGACCTAAGGGGCCATCTACCTTCCAATCTGCGAATAGATGCAATGCATAATAATAAGTAATTAGTAATTTAGTCACATCATGTTATTCTAGTACTTATAGGTCGTATTTACGATATCGTTTCAAACAATAGTCCTCTGTCAAGGTTACTGTTGTTTGTTTGTAATCATCATAACTACATACTTTTATAGTAAACTAAATTGTTTTAAAGCACAGTCGAATTCATATTAATTGCACTCGTCCGTTGACGAAAATTCCCTTTACTTTCGTAGGTCAGATTTTCAAAACGTCCCTTCCTAAAGATTAATCTTGAATTGATGTTAAGTCAGCTACAGGAAAAATTTTCTTCACGGATATTTGAAACGAATAAATCATCCATAAATAATTATTAATTTTGATTAATATGAAAGTCAGCCTTCATTTTATACACCCATGCCCATGCCTATGCTGCGATCCACCCATGCTGTAGGTAAACAAATTGTTTTATTTTTTACTCACAAAATCCCTGCGTTAGGTTCATAACAGCAACTTTATGAATTGGTCTGCCTACTTTAAAGAATACAAGTTCTCGAATCGTAAATTTTCTAGCTAATGGTACATGTTTACGCACATTCATGGCAAAAAACACGCATTCCGGTCGGCGTTATTGTGTAAATATAACAAAATTAAGGTGGTGACTCAGATCACATAAAGGTAATCTTTTCCTCCAACTTTAACCCGTGGTTCACCTCATTAGTGCACCTGGGTATATACCTAGACCACGCACGGGTATATTTCCCGACGATACTGTTAACGTAGTATATCATCATTTCAGTCGAAAAGTCCACTGATGAACATAACCCTCCCCAAGGTCCAAGAAATAACGTAGGCTCGTGTCAGTCACGTGGTCTAATTGCAAGACCTTGTTTTCTTGGACCATTACCCTCCCCAAAGATTTCTGCCTACAATCACAGAATAAATAATAGTACTCCACCCTGGTATCAGGGTAGGCTCGAGCCCCTCGGTGGGGACATATTATGAACTGTTAACGACGACTCCACAACGATCTTCCCTGCGCTTCGTATCCAGCAGCATCCCGCGATCATCACCAGATTTAGTAGCATGAAATACTGTGCTATGACAAGAAATTATCGCACATTTAACGCTGTGAGACATCTGTTGTCTTCAAGTTTCCTTCAATAGGATGAGTGAGAGTGTAAACACGATACGACATAACTATGTCTTGACACTTGTATAACCTTACGTTACGTCCATTGCTGTCCGTTTTTTCAGAATCCTATAAACTTTGTTTTTAAGACAGCCCAAGAGTGAAGGCATCTTCTAGGTGAGCGTGTACCATATCTGCCAAGTCGTCACTTTCTATCAGCGCCTGGTTTCCCGATCAGCTGATTTGCGCTCGAGTCATTGACCTTGCAGTGCAGTTGCAGCAGTAACGACAATCCAACTGCGGCCTCGCACCCGGCTAGACTTTTCAATCAATATGACCTTGCACTCTCGGTTTTATATTACTTGCAGTATGTAATGCTTAGTCAGTTATATGCAATACAAATCTTTGATAGTGAAGCCCGACCGGAATTAAAATACTCGCCATATTTTAGAATTTAAATGTTACATTCAAATTCTAAAATATGGCTTTTGTAATATGGTTTTTGTAATGGAAATTGTTGCCAGGATCAGAAATGTATACGTGTGGCGCCCACAGTGCAGGTTTGTTTATTTTTCTGGTCAGGCTTTAACACATGGTACGGTAAAAGCGGTGACAAAGTGGCTTTTTGCTCTTTTGCAACAATAGCGCTGGTTCAATGCCCATCAATACACAAAGTGTTTTATTTTAGAATTTTTAAATTTGTACGTAAAGAAAAGACGCTCCTGCGCTGCGGTAAAGGAAAAGAATCTGCCAATAAATTCTATGTTCGTTCGTTTGCGATATGTGGGAAGGGAAAGCATGTTAACCCTTCGAGCGATATGACAAATTATTGTACTTGTAATTTTTATATTGTAGTTTCGGCCCCACTCTATAAACCGGTAGTTAGTTAGACGCCAATGACGCCATATAAAACATTTATTATAAATAAACTAGAGGCGCCATGTCACCACTACCAGCGCAGCGCACGCGCCGACCCGGAATCAAATCACCTAATCATACTACCTACCTATAGCAGGAATATTTACGCCACAACCAATATACTGTGACCCTTCATACTTGATATCAACAATCTGCATTGTATAACGATGTATAGACAAAGAGGGGAGCGGAAGGCCACTTAAAATTGGAAGGTTAAAAGCATGATGCGTTGCCGGTTCTATTTTTAAAACTTTATTTCTGCTCTATTAATTTTTTATTTTTAAGTACCCAGCCATACAAACTTGGGCCTAGCTCTTAGAAACTGATAGCCAGTCTTATAGGTAGGTACCAAAGGAATCTAGGGACTGCCAGAGACGTTGGTAATTTTGTATATTAGTGGACTGTAAAGCTATTGTAACCAACCAACCTGTTGCTTAAATATATTTAGCAGCCCGTCGTCGATGTAATAAGCGCTAAGACTTTCATTTTCAATACAATCAAGGCACGCGCGTTGTTTCTGTAGTGTACAAAGTGTTCAAACAGTCAGACACTTTCACACACGTAATTTGAGACAATTAAAACAACTATAGGTATAATTATGACGCATAACAAGCACTGGCCATTAGGATTACGTGAAAAGAAAAATACTAAACCTAATAAAGTTTAAATAAGGAACGCTGTTACTGGTTTCTGGATTTTAGAACAAACGATGTGGAAATTCAAAACAAAAAAGGCGCAACATGCATGTTCGTTACCCTAGCGGGACCCTTCGTCTGAAGGGCTGCAACATTTTTGCGCCAGAAATGAAAAATATGAACAAATTGAAACAAAAAATGGTATACTTACAACATGTTTTTACTATTGCAAAGATAGAGAACAATGGAAAAATATTTTGTAAAGAACAGTATTTTTACAGATCATGTAATTTATGCGATTAGTTGGCAGTAACAAATAGAAATTATTGGAGTATAACTATCACAAAACTATGAAAGAAAGTATTTGCTAATTTGAACATACGATTCCTTTTGGAAAATTAAAAAAAAACTAACATTCACTCCACATACATTTTCTATCGATATTTCTAGTGGTCATAAAATTACCATCATTTACTTTGCTAATACATATGTGTGCGAGTTATGTTTTTGTTAAATTTCCAAGAGTCTTTTTCTATTATAATTCTCATTAGTTATTGTATTATTTTCAAAATCTTCAATTTGGATACTTCTGGTGATTATCAATTCAAAATTAACACTATCGTTTATGAAGTAACGAAAATTACTATGCATTCTCAAAACAACATCACACAGAATTTCTAAATATTGTAAGTAACTCATCATGAATAACATTAGCTGCTACAAAACCATGTAAATGTACCATTCGTATGTGCTGGCTGTAGAATTACTTGCTTTGTAACTTTCCGTGTTTTGGTGAACTGCAATTCTGCAATGTCCTTAATATGGTCCTAATACGTCGTCCATATGACTAACACTGTATTCAATAAGATAACAATACGTTCGTCCATGAATTGTGTCCACACGATCCCAATATTTCCTGCTTCTGCATCACACTTTGGCCATCCACCGTCTGAGCAAAATTATGCACACCATCAACATGCAAATAATCAGCACTGACATCGACCAGCTCATGCAGCATATCGCGTTGTCACCCTTGTCACATGCTCTTTCCAAGATGCCGTCAGTCCCCATTGACTGAAAAAATAACGTTTAATAAAACTTTTTAAAAACTTCCCTCGTCACACTCATATGCCCATAGATGAGCCCAAACACAATACCCATAATGAGGAGTTAGGCATCTTGCAGATTTGAGATCATCACCTTGTACCCTAGCAGTAAGACAAGTCATTGAAGTCATAGCATACTATGGATAGTAGAAGTCACTAAAAGCTGTTGTATTAATATATTATATTGAGTTACTACTTTTATACGAGTAGGCGATAGCTGCTTTACTTCCAGTCGTTCTTCTCCACGACGAACGCCACCTTAAAACTGTTAACCATAGACAACTCTGCTCCTTGGTAATTATAGGCTAAATGGTTTTGTAAAATCCTACGAATTTTGTAAGTTAGTATCGAAGTTGGTATATCAATGAAGCCCAAGTTAGAAATTAAGTAGTTAATCATTATAGGTAGGTTACCTGGCATCGTGATATTGTTCTCAAAATACCAGTCATAGATGATGTCGATGGTTCCAAGGACATCTCAGGTGCTTCCCACATCAGTGCCATCGGGCGGCACATATCCAGGATCACACGAATACCACAAATCAATAATATAGATCTGCATTTGAATATCGATCGCTTTCATCAAAATATCTTTCACTGTATCTTCCGTGGTTGAACCGAGTTCTCGATACAGCTTCAGTGATTTGTGTATTACGGCATTTAGAACACAGTTTTGAAACTAGTAACATAGACAAAGCGAACACGCAAAGAGCTGCCAAAGATAGTTTCCAACTTGACCAAGTTTTTAAGAAGCCTAACATCTGATCTTCGTCCTCGCCCATCTGTAAGAACATAAAGAGAGACAATTAAATCAGTTGTAAAATCGCGATTAAATAACTATTATTATATCATTCAGCAGGAAATAAAAATGAACTGATAGTTTGGCCAAGTTTACTTGAAAACTTAAAATGTAACTATAAATATGTAGGACATCTCACACACGGTCATCTGACCCCAAACTAGGCAGAGCCTATACTGTGGGTGTCAGACAGCTGATATACATACATATATGACATCCAGACCCAAGGCAAACAAGTGTTCATCACACGAATGTTTTTGGTTGGGATATGAACCCACGACCCTCTGCTTCGTAGCTGCCTGACGGTCGTACGTAGTACCAACTAGGCTACGTACGGGGCCAAAAATAACTTTATCTATTTTTCTGAGTTAGAAGAATTTTGGACCAGATGTCTTTATTACAGGTAAAGTAAATTTCTAGTTGCGATTTCTTAAATAATAATAATATGTCCAAAATTAAGTAAAATTCCCCTACGGTATCACTTTGATATAAGTATTACATGACTTCAAGAATAAACACCTACATAATATGAGTCAATCTCTAAAAAGTTCAAGTAGTAAGTCATCATCATCTCAGCCGAAAGACGTCCACTGCTGGACAAACGCCTCCCCCAAGGATCTCCACAGTGGTCAGTCCTGCGCTGCCCGCATCCAGCGTAGTAAGTAATATAAAATGGGGTACATTTTACCTTAAAATAAGAGCTCTGTGCTGATACAGACTGCATAGTGTGTCTGGAATCCGAATCCGACATCTTTTGTGATTTATAGGACAGCTGGGAAGGTCTATACAACAACCGATCCCCTGACGGACAGTCAAACACCTCGTTCTGGTCAACCGACGACTTCCACTTCTTAAATCCTCTTCGTATAAATTTATGTTTCAATCTTTCCGCGGCCTTTTGAATCAGCATGAGTTACAGAGTGCAGAAACAAGGTGAAATATTTCAGATACTACGACAAGGCACAGTAAAATAGAAATGCATATTCCTAGAACTTCAAATATCCCGACTTCTTTACAGCTGAACGATAACGTGTTGCCCTTGAAACTGGAAAGAAATAAATTTGAATAAATGTTTTAGAATGCAGCGGTATAATAACAACGTTGGTTTATTCAGAATAGAGCAATGGTTGTCTTGTCTACAGATTTCGCAGATCAGTATTGACATTTGGACTTCGTACTTTCTTTAAATATATTACCATCATGACTGACAAGTACAACCATTGGTCATATTGTATCTAATGAAATTCAATTGTATAAGTTGAGTACCGTAAGATTTTATCATCGCTAAAGAATATTTCGTTGTTAAATGTGAAGAGATTGCGCCTTGCCCTGCTTCTTCGGCACATAATATCTGCTCATATCAGATCGGAGGCCAGAAACTGGTGTATATTAGACTCTTACCTGTCCAAAATATTCAATAGCAAAGTTATACTCGTAATAACAATGGTGCTAACTCAAACACTCTAAACTTTTCTCAATATCAATATCCCTTTTGATCAATATGAAAACTAAAAAAGATAGGGGGATTTGCTTGCGATGAACAATATTCTAAAATAAGAGTGTAGCTGTAAATTTTTCGTATTTTTTGGAATTTGTGCGATAGATGTTTTAATTATAATTATGTGATTTTTAATTAACTTATGATTGTTAGTTGTAGTATTACCACAAGCTGCAGTAGCTTGGAGTCCTATAGGTGCAGCCGCAGTTCGACGAGAGACTAGAGCAAGTCATGGTATCAGCGGCCGAGGATGTTGGAGGCGACGATGCGGCAGGTCTGAGTGAGAAAGATCAGCAGGAAGGTGAACGCGACGCAAATAAACACGATCTCGATGAGGTCGAAGTGGCTGCAGACGGCGGACTTGGGAGGGAATTCCGGTGCTTTGCCAGCCATGGGTGCTGCTGCAAACAGAATACATCTTTGAATACTGCCACTGTTGAAGAGCTGTTTCGAATGACAAGAGTCAAAGAAACGTTTAAGAAGCTGACGGCAGATCTCCAGTAATGGAATGCCACCTGAAGAAGAAGATAAAATATACTGCCCTCAGTAATAAATCGGCCTTTAGCTATGGGATGTTTAAGTGAAAAATTTGTGTTATTTTTATGTCATTAAAACAAAAACTTAATACGGCTCTTTCTTGAACCTGTATTTTGGCACTTCAGTAAAATTGGATTTCCAGTGATGAATACTTCTGTGACAAGAGATTACCTCATGTTTAACTATCAAATTGTTGTGAGCAACTGTGAAATGGCTCTGAGAAACCGCTGTATTAATAGGATGATATTTTGTCAATCGTAAAACCTCATACTAAAACTAAAGAGGGAGAAATCTCTTGTTAATTGAGAAACAATTAAAATGCAAAAGAATACTCACATTACTATGATTTTATCAATCTTCTAACAAATCTGAAAATCTCTTGTATTAACAAAACCGGCGGAAGAACAACTATTAGTTCTGCTGCGAAAAGAAAACAAGAAATAAAACGTCAGGAATGTAGATTCTTTGTTAAAAATTGTTGGGATTTGTTAATTCAAAGTAGGTATGCAAATGATTTATCATGGTAAATTTCAAAACCCATCTAATTATATTATACGTACATCAATCTTCTTAAAATTTTATTTTACCCACTCATACTACAATTCAGCCTTAGCGATTAAGTTAACATAACAGGCCATATCGGTTCAGGGTACTCATGACATGACCATTTCAGTACGTCACCGATTTGTTCGTTAGCGTTGGCCTTCCTCTTCTAACAATCAATCTACTTTAGCCTTGTGCTTTTGTAAATAAAACTGACGCAAGATAGGGGCACATAGGGGGTTGTTGGAACTAATACCTTTATTCTCTGACCATATAGGGTCGGTCAGCTACTATCTTCATACCTTCGTCATTTTCCATTCTGTTCGTAGTCACATTGTTATTATTAGGGCCGACATTGGTTCCTTTTTTGTTGTGAGCTATTGTGGCGGTAAATGTGATGATAGTACAAGAATTTTTATATCTCCATTATGGTTTTGGAGTTTACAGATTTTTTTTTTGCTGCTGGGGTTTTCAAAGTGACGTTACCGTGATATGTTACTGCTGTTTTGACTCAGTTTTGACTGTGCGTTGACGTGCCAATACCAGAAAGATAGACGTCCAAACCAAAAGAGGTTGAGTTTGCTAATCTCAGTAATGCCAAAGTTTGTATGTCAGTCGGTTTTACTTTTCTTGGTTCACACTTTGAAACGTAGCCTCCCTACGCCGGAAGGGGAAGTCCTGATTTAATATCTAGAATGCTGTTGTAAGTACATATAGTTCATTCGTACCCGGCTCTAGGGAACTTTCCCGCGGGAAAAGTTGCAAATCAACGAAACTCACGGAACTTGCGAAACGTACGAAATGGAGATCGTGATGCGTCTGCGCGCTCGCGTGTTCCTATTTCAAAATTAGACGGTTCAACGATCCATGCACTTTCATTTTATACTGACGTTACGTTCTACTCCAGTAAAGATATCGTTAAGTAAAACTACGCGTACAAAGGATTACAGTAAATCCTAGCTTCAATTTATATACTTCAAATGAATAAAAATATAAAATTACTATGAGCCTGGCCTGGCCTTACGAGTAATTTTATTTATCTTTTACTCTGATGAGATGACTAAGATACAAGTAAATACCTAATTCAGTTAGGCATCGTGACTCGTGTTATATTTTTATGTCCAATTGTTTTATATTATACCTTACTCTGTGTTTTAGATTAAGTTTACTGACATTAAATTTATCTTTCTTATCTTATCTTATCCTTTTAACAACTAGAAAAGAGCTCATAATCTTTAAATGGCTGAAGATGTTTTCTTGGATCATAGCTAAGAACACTCTCGATTGTGACACCTTGCAAACAATAAAAACTAGATCAAAATCGGCGCATCCGTTTAGGAGCTACGACGCGACGCGACGATGCCACAGACAGACAGACATACACGTCAAACTTATAACACCCCTCTTTTAGTCGGGGGCTAAAAATGTGACTATATTACTTTTTCACGCTAGTTACGGTGGTGGGGTGTTAACTTCACCTTAGAAATCCCTCTCAAAAGCAACACCACTTACGTTAGTAACTATTTATTAATCTGTGACACCACCGTAAGTCCAACAATGGATTGCTGTAGTACAGTTATTAAATCAGTTACGGTCTAAAAACACTGGTTACTTTGCGTCTATTTATTGACTGGGTCATAATCACAACTCATGTAATACAATTAAAGCCTGAAAATAAAAATAATCTTGCCTTATTGCGTATTATCTATGAAAAAAAATTATAATGGCGGTTGTTGGCGGAATCCCAAAATATATAAGTACTAGCTTTCCGCCGCGGCTCCGCCCACGTTAACTGGTTTTTCCGTGGGAATGAAGCATTTTCCCGCGGTAAAAGGTAGCCTATGTTACTCAGGGTGAATGTAGCATTCTAATGGTGAAAGAATTTTTGAAATCGGCACAGTAGTTTTTCAGTTTATTCATTACAAACATACACACACATACATACACACAAAAATACAAATCTTTCCTTTTTATAATATTAGTATATTATATATATATGATATATTTATATGGCGCCCCCAGCTTAGTCTTTTTATATTTCTAGTCAGGCTTTGTATTGGCTTATAAATAGTTACTTTTTAGTTTTTTATTCATGAATCGTTCCACTGTTTGAAACTATTCAGTTTTATTTAATGTAGGACAGTAGTAATGTTACCAACCCAACCGCTCTAACCCCACAAATTATCTATTTTAACCTTTTTCCCTCTCGATAAAAAAAGAAAACATACTGACGTGAACCATTTCTACCTTAATTTTACAAAGAATGAGGGTTCTTTTTAGATTGGCTTATGTTTGTAGGTCAAGCGGGCGAAACGTTCAAACGTCCAGTGAAGCGGTGACCCATTTGTCGTTAGTTCTGGAAGTTTTCCGGTTGACCATTCAACTAACGAAAAAATACTCAAATAGCTTTGTAACAAAGATCCTTTTGCATATTTAGCTGCTATAACTATTTGCATTTCAGGCGATAGGGACTCGGAGAATTACATAACGGATATATGAGATTGTAATACTTTACATTACTGTCGATATTTTCATTTGTTCACTTTAATTGTTTGGCAAACGGTCTATAAGCACCCAAAACCACAATATTTAAAGAACAGATTTTTTCAAACACTCATCTTCTAAATGTCTTTCGGATTTGTTACTGTCGTGTTCATGTCATTTTAACCGCGCATTAAGATTAATGTTCTCACAACCATATTGAATTCAGCCCAGCTTTAAAGCTATTTTCTATATGTAAGAGTGTACGGGTTGGAAAACCACCATTCAGTTCGCCCAACCATATCTTAAACTCATAATTGCAAGCATCACTTTGATTGAAGCCAGCCCTTGGTTTCGTTTTGGCTTTCGCCTGCGATTTCTCTGAGATAATGACAGTAGACGCCATATTGGCCTCCATGATTGATGGGCCGCGTGCGCAGTTTAATTGCGAATGAACTGTGTGGTTAGAAAATGGGGAAATTTAGTGAATAGGTAAGTTAGAGCGTCGATTGTGTAGTAGCTGGCTGTCGATGGCTGTTGCAGCCTATTCGATCCACGTTTAAAATGTTAATTTAACTTTTGGACGTTTATACATCACTGAATAAGAGACCCCCCCACACTGCCGTCTTTAGAGCACCGTCGTCGTCGTGCGTCGCGCATACAATCATAGGCAGCAAGGCGACTGAAACAAAAGACGGAAGCTCGACGTCTTTTTTTTTTTTATTATTGACCTATGCTTGTGTCGAAAAGGTACGACCAATCAAGCTTCATCGGACTTGGGAAGCTCGACGTCGACGCTCGAAAAACGCTAGTGGGGGGGGGGCTCTTAAGCCAAAAATATTGTTTTTTTTTACTCGACCTAATTTAGGGTAGACGCTATTAGTCACTCAATAGGGACTAGCATGGTATGAGCTTATAACAAACTTTTGTATGTTTTTTGTTTATTTCAGGTCCCAAGAAAGCGAAGAGGCTGAGAAAAATTCAGACACGGTCGTAAGAGTTCCTCCACACTGCCACATTACTATCAAATGCACAAGAGAGGTGAGTAAGACAATTATTAGGTTTGTGAAAATCACTTGCTTCAAGTCCCAACTTTCAACATACCTACTAACTAAATTGGTATTTTCAGGCTGAACAATAACGTCTAACCTTTCCTTTAATACTACTATAAGTAATATAAAGTAAATAGTCTTAATGCTGACCTAAGGCTTCTACCTAGAATTAGTAAAGGATGATCCCCACGCTGCTATGTTGGTATGAATGAATTCAAAAGTAAGATTTCACAAACCATTTTCGACGTAAATCTAATGAATACTAAGGATCAGACTGCCCCTCCTGGTTGGTACGAGTATTAATGGATATTGTCTGATTTTACCCCCGACGAAAAAGAGGGGTGTTGTAAGTTTGACATGTGTGTCTGTCTGTCTGTGGCATCGTAGCTCCTAAACGGATGCGCCGATTTTGATCTAGTTTTTTTTTTGTTTGCAAGCTGTCACAATCGAGAGTGTTCTTAGCTATGATCCAAGAAAATATCATCAGCCATTTGAAGATTATCAGCTCTTTTCTAGTTGTTGAAAGGATAAAGTAACGGTTTTGTGTCAGGGGTTATTAAAAATTTTAATTTATCAGATTGCAGGTTTCAACGGCCTATCAGAAGCGGTCCGCCGCCTAGACTTCTCGTCAGCCGTCCGTGACGTCAGGAGGTTCAACTACATCTGCGCTCTGCTAGAACTGCTGTTAGGAGGCCAGCGATTGACGCATTTACCCGGAGCGGCACAGAAACTCTTGCTGTCCATGCTTGAGCAGTTGGCCGACCAAGGTGAGAAAACAATGTACCATCAATTATCTATCATTTCATTCATTCATTTTCATTTATTTATTTCTCAAACAAACATAATTTGTGTCGAAATATTATTACATGCTCAATAAATACAAGAATTATCGTCATACAAGAATACAATAAAAAGAAATTAAAACAGCTAAGTACCTACATACTATTGCTATAATATAACTAAATTAATAAATATCCAACATACAATTTTCAAAAACATTCCATATCCTATTCATCATCATCATCATCATCATTATCATCTCAGCCTGTAGACGTCCACTGCTGGACAAAGACCTCCCCCAAGGATCTCCACAATGATCGGTCCTGCGCTGCCCGCATGCGATTCATATCCATTGGACGGCCTGGTAGCCTAGTTGGTAGTACGTCTGCCTACGAAGCACAAGGTCGCGGGTTCGAATCCCGCCCAGGGCAAACATTCGTGTGATGAGCACTTGTGTTTGCCTTGTGTCTGGATGTTGTATATTTATATATATATATATATATATATATATATATATATATTATATATATGTTTATCAGCTGTCTGACACCCATAGTACAGGCTCTGCCTAGTTTGGGGTTCAGATGGCCGTGTGTGAGATGTCCCACATATTTATTTATTTATTATACTAATATTATAAATGCGAAAGTGTGTTTGTTTGTTTGTCCTTCATTCACGCTCTAACTAAGCAACCAATCGACTTGATTTTCGGCATAGAGTTAGTTGAAAGGATGGACAGTAACATAGGCTACCTTTTATCGCGGGAAAATACCTCATTCCCACGGGAAAAACTGTTAACGCGGGCGGAGCCACGGGGCGGAAAGCTAGTTTAGTTATAAAACACTTTCATATAGAGCATCCTGTACTTAGTAGTTAGTGCACAGCTCCAGAACCTAGCAAGCAATTTTATTGTAACTATTGGTTTCCACATTAAGTACATATATTGATGGAAGAACAGTGGTATACTAAGTATCATCTCAAAAAAACACAATGCTGTACAAGCTGTGTACACACACATCGATATATGAGTAGGTATAAATTAGAATTTTATTGTACTTTGGTTGCACAACCGCAATGTCGATTGGTCCTTAGATTGAAAGAAATAGCGTGGGAGGATCTGGTGAGAGTTGCTAGATGTGATTAGCGCAACACATACAAGTATAGGTACTAAGTAGATAATGATGCGGGAAGCCGCTAAATGCGGGCAGCGCAAGACCGATCGTCGTCGTGGAGATCTCTGGGTGAGGCTTTTGTCCAGCAGTAAACGTCTGAAATGAGGAGATAATAACTAGCGCAGCATAGATACCAGACAGTTGGCTTGCGATCAGGCGGCGTCGCCGTCGTGGGAATCGACATAAAGCCCGACCAAAGAAATAAAAAACCTCGCCATATCGCGGAATTTCAATGGAACTAATTTTATAAGGGAAATTGTTGCCATATTCGTAAAAATATACACGTGGCGCCCCCAGAGCAGGTTTCTTATTTCTTTGGTCAGGCTTTACTGTGAACAACTCCAGTTAATAATAAATTGTTTTTGACAGTGGCAACATCGAAGCAGAACCTGAATGCACTCCGGGCGCTTTTGGTCGCCCTATCAGCGTTGCGTGAATCGGAGCGACGAGCTTGCTGGGGCAGGCCTTTGGGGTCCCGCGCGTTGTGGGGCCACCACGACCATGCGATAGCCAGGATCAACCGCATCGCGAGCGAAATTAGTATACAAGAGGTACGGACACAGCCCACATACTTATGTCGTCACCCATCTTGTCCTGTCGCCTGCACGCGAGAGGACTTGATGAAGGCTACTGACGACGCTATTCGTGTGGCTGGTTTTTGGGCCGAGACTGTCTGAGTTTGCTGTCGACTCGAAAAGAAGAAGACCGAGGGGCTCGAACCTACCCTGAAATCGGGCTGAACAGGCCTTAGTCGACCACGCGAGCCAGTGCGGGTAGGTCAACTTCACACACAACCTTTGCATTACTTCGCAGGTGTGTGCGGGTTTCCTCGCGATGGTTTCCTTGACCGTAGGAGCGTCGAATAAACGTACATAATAATATCACTGCGCCGCCGCCGCCATACGTAATTTGTGATAATATGAATTCTAAAATCTAAAAAAAACCGTTTTAAAAATAAGATTTTAGGATATGTAAGGCATGAAACCGCAAACTTCTGAATGGAACTCCCGAAGCCCTTTTGAAAATTAATTTAATTTTTTATAAAATTAATAATGATACGTAATGGTGCCTGCATTACCAGATACCTTGTATTGCAAGGGCTAGTTTTGCAGTCCACAAAACATTGTGTACCTTATTTCTGTTTCAACATTTTGTTTTGTTATTTTGTGTACTGCAAATAAATGTGTTCTTATCTACCTACTTACCTATCTTATCTTACAATGAAATTAAATGGCGAGTATTCTCTACCGTAAGCTTATTGATGGGAATTTAACATACGAAGCAATTTAGATTTTATACTCTGCTTTTTTATTGCAGCCAGGGCCAGAGGTAGTGCCTAAGCTTCACGACTTGCCTGAAGAATGTATTAGAGAGATTTTATTAAGGATAGCGGATCACAGGGATTTAGAGGTAAGAACATTTCGTCATCACATCGTTACAACTTGGGGGCCGTCCATTATTATTAAGATATCACGTGTATTAATGTTTTCCAATTAAAAACAACCTGCAAACTTTGATGTCTAGGCACTTTTATCATAGTCCTTAATTTCAGAATAAAGATAAAGATAATATTCTAAAAATTTTAAGATTCTTTGTAGGTACTAAAAATACACGTGATGCTGGGTGGGGGGGGAGGGTAGTCTTAAACCTTCCACGTATCACCAAGGGGGAGGGGGGGTTAACAAATGCTAAAAAAGAGATCACGTGATTAATGGAATTGCTTGCTTGCTTATCGAGTGGGTTTCGAGGTTAACCTACCTCACAAACCCTGGTGTCGGAATTGTAGAACCGCCATGGTAATATAACGACTACATCCGTAGATAGTAGCCGGGACCAACGGCTTTACGTGCCTTCCGAAGCTACTGCCTGCAATGTCTGTATCATCTGATTCAAACTGAGGAAAGTCTTACAAAGTGATATTTGTTCGACGAGTCCCCACGAATGGGCAGGGATCGGAACCGGTTTTTCATATCACTACATAGTATAAAACAAAGTCGCTTTCTCTGTCCCTATGTCCCTCCCTTTGTACGCTTAAATCTTTAAAACTACGCGACGGATTTTGATGCGGTTTTTTTTAATAGATAGAGTGATTCAAGAGGAAGGTTTATATCTATAATACATGCATAATATACTCAAGAATAACCCACAATAACCATTTTCCCGTGCGGAGCCGGGGCGGGTCGCTAGTACTTGATAAATCACGTTAGTTCAAATCAAACCCTATCCGACTATAGCTCTAACTAAGTTCACTAAGGGTAGGTTTAGATATGGGGGAACATAATATGCAAAGCAACCGGCAGCTCTGGCCTTCGTCTGCCGCAAATACAATTACTTTAATAATTACAAAACCGATCTAATTCCGTTCTTTATCAAAAACCGTGTAACCAGAATGATTTTGGTTTGTTTCATTAAGTTCCATCTATTACCGGTTATTTGGGGAACGGAATTATATCGGATATTCGAACGATATTAACAGGTATTTCAAAACCGGTTTCGATCCTTGCGAATGGGGGCTGATAATATTGTGTTGTGTTTAGAACGCGTCATCAGCTTGGAGCGTGATGGCGTCAGTGGTGGGCGAGCAGAGGGTCTGGAGGGAGCTGGTGCACTTCCACTTCACGCAGCAGCAGCTGGACGCCGCGCTCAAGAAGCACGAGGAACCCGACTGGAAGAAGACCTTCCACCAGCTCAGGAAGTCAGTATACCCGCCATGGTCTAACAAAACAAGGTCTTCTTCTCCGACCACGTGATTTGACACAAGCCTACGTCATCATGCTGTTCTTCCTTGTCGAATAACACACATTCGACGAGAATAAACAGCATGATGAGATGACGTAGCCTTGTGTCAAGGGGAGGGTGTGTGTAGGTTTGTGTCAAGTCACGTGGTCGGAGTAGAAGACCTTGTTTTTTTGGACCATGATTCCCACATACACACTCCCGCTCTCATACAAATAAACACACACACTCACGCAAATACGAGTAGGTACATAAACTCTGACCAAAGAGATAAAAAACTTGCTCTGGGGGCGCCGCGTGTATATTTTTATGTTATGGCAATAATTTCCATTATAAAATTTATTTCCATTGAATTTCCGCAATATGGCGAGGTTTATTATTTCTCTGGTCGGGCACTCTGATTCATACACACGACGCCGTCCATTGGGGAATTGCATCTGGGTTTCTGGTGACCTGTTTCAGGCGCCAGTCTCCACATGTAGTCTCTAACTAAACTAACTTGAAATTACTAATGTCTTTGTCAGCGCAGTCACGCGCAGTGTACTATTTTGTGGAGTTAATATGTTTTTATTATTATTATTATTAGAGTATGGTTGTCCGCAGGCTGTATGGGCTGAGGGAGGACGCCCAGTTTGCAGAGACCCTCTCCTTGTGTCGTCATTGCAAGTGCCTCTTCTGGCGTTCGCTCGGACACCCCTGTATCGCTGACCAGGTAAAAACATCAATTTCTTACTCATTCATTTGTTCTGCAGCTTACACTAATATCTTCGGATACTTTTTTTTTATTGACCTATGCTTGTGTCGCAAAGTACGACCAATCAAGCTACACCGGATTTGTGGTAGAGCGGAAGACTCTATCCCAAAGTAGTCATGTACCGAGGCGTCATCCAAGTCCGGTGAAGCTTGATCCGTCGTACCTTTTCGACTCAAGCCACTACTATTATTTATTCTGTGCTCAAGCATAGGTCAATTAAAAAAAAAAAAAAAGTACCGAGGCGTCCATAATGTAAGCTGAAACTCTGTTCCGTTTGTCTATTCATGTAGCGGTAGGCACTTACTTTAAAATATAATGTGCCTTGTTGAGGGCTTAGACCTCAGTACAGATACAATATAATGTGTGTTGTACGCAGTGTCCGGAGTACCGCGAGCGGCTGCGCGAGGCGGGCGGGCCGCTGCCCCCGCACCCCGTGCCCCCCGCCGCCTTCCTCAAGTTCTTCTCGCTCTAAACTACTCCTGCAAGCTTCTAAGCTCCTGGTACTCGATCGATGTAAGATTGGATTTCATAGAGCTAATTATACATGTTTTACTCGATTGGTCATCCATGATTGTGTATAGGAACATAGTGAAATAAAACATCTATATCGATATAGTCGTCGACTGTGCAAGTACGAATCCTCAAATATTTGGGACAAGAGGAGAGAAAGCGATCATGCGGACGCCATTAGACCTCATCAGAGCTGCAATACAAATCTCCATAGTCCGGAGTTTCCGAGACGCCGTAAACCAGGACAAGTGGAGACGCATCGCCAGTTCTTCACAGTCTAAACTACTCCTGCAAGCTTCTGTACCCCTGGTACTCGATCGACGTAAGACTGCCGGAGTAGCCTGAGATTTCACAAGTGACAAGACATAGAGTTTTGTCGTGTATAGACGCTCATTCGATTAGACGAAATTTCAAATAAGGCAGGTTTCTTTTGGCACTTGGACAGTGAAATAAATGTGAGATTATTTCTTGTCACAGTGTTACATAAAAAGGGGTAAAGATGTTTTATTTCACGAGGGCGAATCGTCCATATGATAATTCTAATCGCTCTAAAATTAAATTAAAACTATACTCCTGGCTGAATTTGTAGAGTAGTTCCAATATCGATAGTAGCGGTACGATGTCGATATTGGCTGGCTATTTATCCAGTTGACAACACAGATACACATATCCTATTGTGGACAGATGATACAGTATTATACGAGGAACATTTCAGTTACAATGAACCCTATCGGAATTCTTCGTACGTACGGAGTTTGTCGTATAAAGCCGAAACAGAAAAAGAACATACGCATCGAATTGAGAACCTCCTCCTTTTTTAAAATCGGTTAAAAATAAAAGCCTGTTCTGGGGTAGTCTTAAATTTATGTTTCTGGCAAGAATCACCATTATAAAAAAATTACTTCCAAACATTAAATTTCCGTAGTGATTGGCTGAGAATTGAACAGTGTTGCCAGTAAATCCATTTGTTGTGTTAAGTGTTGCTATATTTTAGTTCGGTGATTTTACCCCTCTCTTGTTTTGAAAATAGTTTAATTTTCGACTTAAGAGTTTTTTTTAATTATAAAAATATTCTCTGTGAGTATTAAAGAAATTTTCCGAAATGTAAACCCCTACAAAATTATAAAATAAGGCAACTATGTAAAAGCCAGTATTATTGCAATAAAATATTGCCTAGTATACTATAGAAAGTGAAAACATTTCTATCGATTTTACTAATTTACGACTGAATAAGATCTCAGGCAGAAGGCCTATACAAAAAAGTATTTTTTTAAATAAATTGAATAACTATTCATCTAAAATTTTATTATAAATTTTTCACAAGTTTTATCAAACAATATTACTATTTCGAGTTACATTTCAATGGAATTGTTTTTTTTTAATGCATAGTCGGCAACAAGAATATTTTTTTCACCTACGATTTTGAATTTACATGTAGTGATACTAAGGGCCACATCCATGTTGATTTGTAGTGATAAACTAAATATATCTATTTAAAAATTGTAAATTCAAAAGTGTAGCATTTTATGTTAAAAAATAAATAAATAGAGTTTGGCAAATAAAAGTAGACATGAAAAAACGCGGCAAATTTTAAAAAATGATCGTGGCAACCTCGATTCTATGGATTTACCTAATTTGATAGGATTTTTTTTTCTATGTAACTTTGTTGCCAGTACAATGTTTTCCAATTTCATCGATTGGTCTACTTTCATTTGCCAAAGCGCCTCATTTCACTGGCGACAAAGACAAAGTCGTGCAAAAACGAAAAAGGACGCAGTTATGCGCAAGAGTGAGCGCGGTGTATTTGTATCTCATTCTAACGCATAACTGCGTTCCTTTTCGTTTTTCACGACTTTGTCTTTGTCGCCAATGAAATAAGTGCCAAACTCTACATCTAACGATAATTATAATTAATAACCAGTATGTTTTTTATTTATAGTACAGATCTAAATCTGTGGTACAGATACTTTGTGTGACTTTCTGCTTAGAACAGTGATAATTATAAGTTAACCAAAAAATAACCCATTCAAGAACTAAACCTATTTGTTTATTTAAATAGTTGTAAGATTAGTTTTAAATGTTTGTTTTGTTCACCTATTTTTGTTTACGCACTAATGCTTAAAATAATATTAATGCTTTAAAAAACTATGTGATATTTCCAAAATTTTATGAAAAAAAAGAACTAAGTGTGTTGTAAGTATTCGGTATTATCTTTGAGTGTTGTTTGTTATGTTTAAAATTATACCTAATTATTAGTATTAATTTGAACTTTCTAAAGATCTAAAGATATTTATTATACTAAAGATCTTTCATAGAACTACTTACCAATTTACCATCACGATAGAGTTGGATGGAACCATAGTTGGAACTAAAACCTATATCAAACCTCATTCCATAAGATTTTTTAAGTGAAAAAAGGTGGTCTTATGGCTTTAATTAATTTTATACATAGACGGACATCAAACATTTTGGCGGCTTTTTTGTAAATTGGTAACTATATTATTTTGTTTTTGCACTGTATTACGATAATTATTTACTTACTAAAATTACTGGTATGAATAATTTTCTAGTCTGCTTACACAATGTACAGTAGCCAGCACATGCGGCTGGACATATTGACCTTTAGCGCGCCCGTTTTCCGTAGCGGTAAGGGTGAATTTCGTAGTGCGAATGTCCAACCGCAAGTGCCGGCTTCTGTACAGTATTGTACAGTAGCCAGTACATGCGGCTAGGCACTCGCATAAGAGCTTCGTGACAGCAGAATTAGGCCAAGAAATATTATGAATATCGCAACTGATGTTGTACCTATCTATAAAGTACTATTGAAATAAGTTATAGAGTAAGTGTAATTGATTCGTAGTTTAAAACATACATTTCGACTGATTTTTCTTGAAATCCACTAACTTACTTATCACTATCAATAATTTAATTTGTAAGGAATTATAATGGCCTCTATTTACAAAATCACGCTCTAAATCGATATAGAGTCCGTGGATCCATCTCTTTTGTTCTTCTAGGAAAAGAAACGGACAGTGGATAAATAGTAGGTTTTAAATGGAATGGAAAAAAATCATTTGTGCTCCCTAACAAAGTGAAACTAAAGTCCAATCAAAGGCTTTTCTTTGAAAAGCGCAAGGGATAGAAGGATTTCTATATTAAGCATTAGAGCGTGATTTTATGAAATAACGTCAATATTTTCGCCGCAAAGTTCAGAACGGAACTAAATATAATGCAGCTAGGTAAGGAAAGCAATATTTTAATACAAAACTATTGGATAGAAGTTATTCTTGATGCTTGTTTCGTGAAATACTGTTGTAAAGGTTCAGTGAGTATCCGTCGCAATAACAAAGCGCCTAGAGGCTGTGGCTATATAATAATAATCAACTTTGTTAATGAAAATAAGTCTAATTTGTATAAAATATTGCCTTGATTGGGGTCTAAAAGCGTCGTTATTGACTTTGTAAAAGGGCGACATGCGGATGATTTAAATCCAATACATCAATGGCATAAAATCCCCGGTCGTGAAAATCACCAATTGAATTTTAAGGCGGCATGCGGCACCTCGAAAAAACTTAAATTCGCTGTAGAGGCGTGATTATCTGCGCATATTACAACTTAAATTTAGAGATTTTAGCGGCCACGGCAGAATTGAGCCCATTGCCTACTTGTACAAATTACGAAGATCATTGAATAAAAAAAAAAACATACGCGTCGAATTGAGAACCTCCTCCTTTTTTGAAGTCGGTTAAAAAGCACTACAATTTTAAAAATGCCGCCATAGGAAAACTATTATACGAATTGACCATTTTTATGATAAATACGTGTCAGCTCGCGTTAATCCTTTCGTAGTTCACTTTTCTAAAATGGCGCTTTTAGGCCGCTTGGTCTTGTTGCAAGTTCAGTACAACTTGTGCAGCCAAAACCGGACGCAAGGCAACTCTATAGTTCGTCAACGTCTAGCTTACCGCGCCCACGGGTTACAAACGTTGTCGGATCCGGGGGAGTATGGTCTCTACGGGGAAGCGGTGTGGCGGGAGGGGGAACGAACACGACGCCTTTAGCACAGAAAATAGATCCTTATAGTCTGTGTTTTAGTTGCCGTTGGTGCTACCTCGCCCCCGCCATTGCCTGTACCCCGTAGGCGAAGTACGCCGCACGATATTGACAAACTATAGTAATAATAAGTTCAATAAAACATAGTTCTTTGTCATTTCAGGTATGTAGTCATAATTGAACTAAAGTAAAAAGTTGTGTCATGTTTACAGTTCGTATGTTTAAATTCAGTGAAAATTTTAAATAATTAATACATTTAATTAAGTAAATTATAAGATTAAATTTATTCTATTGTGTGATAAATATCACTGCCAATCCTGACTCTATTTGCCCCAACCAGATTAGGTATTTGGAATAAAATCAATAATAATTATTATGAAATGTGCAGTAACTGTGATTTTTATAGTATTTGTCAAAATATAGTAGAATGTTGGATTTAAATTGTTTAATTAAACTATAATGTCTGATTTTACATGTGAACTTATGAGTAAATTAAAAGAAAGTGTTAAGTAGAATTGATTGCTATTTTTCAATTGCCTCAAATTGTATTTGCCTCTAGTGTGTAGCCACAGCCTGCAAAACATAGAAAATTATATCTAATTATAGTTTTTTAAGTCTGGTGACTAAATCTATGGTAAAATTGTTCATTGTAGTAGTGTAGTTGTTGATATTGTGATATTTTAAAATAAATATTAATGATATTTTAGTCTCACATTATGCTAACTTTTAGTGTGTATTTGTGACTCTTGGAAAAACTTCAGATTTTGTTCATTTGATGATTTATAAAATACTTATATAAATACCAAATAAGATAAATAAATACCAAAAAAACTAAATTAGAGCCAAGTTTGGCAACATTCTGTGTGCTCAAAAAGAAATCAAATGTGTCTGTCTACATAATCATTATTTTTTCATATCAAAAGGCCATCATCTAAAGTTTCTAAACAAGTTTTTCCTACAGTTGCAACTTAGAGCAGCATACTCACTCCGAAGTCATTTTGTTTTAGTTAATCTGTGATGTGTTTTGTTTGCAATGGTATTGTTTCAGACTTGTGTTCTCACTATTAGTATGTATTCTACATGGTATTTTGAAATAAAGTTATTTTGATTAAGACTTTTTGTAGTTTTGATTCTAAAATGTAGCAAAAACTTATAAAGTACAAGTAAGTTATTAATAAATTAATTGTGCTGAACATTAAGATTAATTGGCCCAGCAATTAAATTAAACCTGAACTAAAAAAAACTGCTATTTTGTTGCTTCTTGAACTAAAATAGAGTATCTATTCTGTGCCAGAAGTAGACAATTAAAAGAATTTGGTAGTATGAGTTAATAGCTATATTGGAATACACTTCATTCTTAAAAATATGGCTTTGTAATCCTTATCTAACATATATACAAATTGTACCAAAAATATTAGTGTTTTTACGCAAGATCGTTCTTCACCTTCTCACAGTGTCGCACTAAATCTTTCAGTTTGTAGACTAAATCTTGCAACTGTTGACTTCCACAAGTGAACCTGATATCGTCTCCTCCCTCCGTTTTTAATATCACAGTGTACAGGAGATTATCCGACCCAACTCCTGGGGAATTTGTGACCACTTCAAGTTTCCACTCGACGTCAACTATTTTGGGCAATGCATTAAATTCTGGCGGTTTGTTGGGCTCCATTCTTGGCACTTGTTAATTTAATTTAACTGTTGATTTACTAACATTTTGAAAGTAATTGTTAGAGCATTTCCTCGTTGCATTTTAGAGAAAAGTCTATCAGTCGGTGGGAGGAAATCAACCAACAAACAAACAACCTCTTTGACAACAAGGTCAACAAGTCGACAACAAAACGTCAACAATTTTTTTTATCTTGGTTTATGGCTTTTGCATCTTCGCCTTCGTCTCTTTTTTTTCTTTTTTGTAGCACTAGCTTATGGTTGTTTGTTCAGTTGTGTGGTAAAACATATTGTAAAAAATACCACGAACAGAAAAAGCAGTTTGACTGAATGGTAGAAATATTATTCTTTACTTGGCAATCCTGGCTAAAACGTTACAAAAACCAGTAGGTTATAGAATTTTACGATAAAAAGAGATGGACTATTCTTTCGCACTTGTATAGAAAGAGATATAACATTTAAGTAATGCGTATTGTATTTTATCGCTTTAAAATTTATTTTTGGTGATTGCGAAACGTCAAATGGATGACTCGATTTGTACTTTTTATTATTTATATTTTCATAGAAAGCAAATTTAAAGAAACATATTGTGTTATTATATATTTGGGACTGAAACCAATGATAATTTAAAGTGCCTTCAATAAATAGTATATGCCACGGAAATAAAAATCATAAGAAATCATGGAGGATATATTTCAGTGGTGTCGAGAAGGAAATGCTCTACAAGTGAGGGTTTGGCTGGACGATACTGAACATGACATGAATCAGGGGTGAGTTCAATCAAATTCCTTCGATATTCATGCATTAGTTGGCCATATGGACCAGTGGTACTTCTGTAAAAGGTATTGAGAGCACACGCCCACAAGTTTGTGTCATGGCCTTACAAAAATGTGTCAGCTTTTTGTAAATACCAGTGCAGCTGGTCTCCTTACTCATCAAGAACTCGTATGTTGAAAATGTAACTCAGAAAATGAGAAGTTTTTAATGTTGGTTATATCTTGTTGCTATAGTTAAAGAACAAACAATGAACTTGATAAGATATTCTCCAATTTAAAGATATGATAATGATATCTCATTTACATAATACGAGTTGTTTATAAACCATGCACTCAACATATAATTAAAATTAATTTACTAGTCTTCCTTCACTCATGTTGTTTCTCAAATTGTTACAAGAACAACTTTTTTCTTGGGAATTTTATGATACAGTACAGTAGATCTAAAAAAATCTATATAATGTTAAAATGTATTTAAAAAATACCTAGGTCTAATCTGATACAAACTATTACATTTATTTTTCATGTAAGTAGCTATGTGCTAAAGTATGACTGTGAAAATCATACTTTACAAATGCCTACTGGGAATCCAACATTTTTTCCTTGTATTTTATAGTTTAGGTAGGTATGGTATGTGGTGGGATGATATTATATGGTAGGTAAAATGAGTAATTGTATTATGTAGAACCAAGTTCAATTTGAACTGTTTTGATTTTGAGAAATATATCAAATTGTTCTAAAATTATACAAATTGCATTTTAAATCTAAGAATTAATCCAACAGTCTCATTATGTTCTACTGGGGAACAAAAAAGACAGAAGATGAACATGTTATACTATCATCATCTCAACCGAAAGACGTCCACTGCTGGCCAAAGGCCTCCCCCAAGGAGGGGAATATACTATACTAAACTGAAAATATAGTATCCTAAAATGTTGATATAAAAGTAAAAAGTCTGCAAATTATCAAAGTTAGCTAAGTTAAATAACTGAAATAGTAGAAATAAACCTTAACATGCATCATTCAACATCCACATATACTAAAAGTGTTAGAAAGTACTAAAAATAACAGGTCAACTTCTATCTTTTTGAAGTGATAAACACAATAGTTGTAAGATTTCAAAGAGTAGCACCACTCTTCGGCCTAAAGGTGTTTGAAACCTTTTTTTACTTCTAATGCTACTACTATATAAGTAATATGGTCAATTTGATCCCCTTTCTTGCAACTAGAAATATTCTCGAACTTAAATCACAAAACAGTGTACTATTAATATTCCAGTTTCTACTACAGCTTTCTCACCTGTTTAACACAGTTGGCAATGCTCCAGCTTCCTGCCTTGTTCTATGAATGTACCTGGTTACTCAATTATTGACAGAATTCAGTTGAATAACAAACAAATTAATATGAATGTGAAATAATATGTAAATCAATCAGGCCAAACGGTGTTCACCCCATTAGTCACATCTGTAACCTTTGTTTCTACTATTATTGCTAGAGGAGCAATAATTGTATTTCTTAAATCAATCGTTTTTGAGTAAAGTCAGAGGCTCTTTAGCATAAAATAATTTAGGAAAATATAACAGAAAAAAGAAGAGAACAGTTTCGAACATCAATAAGAGGTATGAATAACATATTTCAAAACAGACATTAAAAACAATATTTGTGTATTATGGCAGTATAATTTGTTATTCGAGTTTGGTATAAATAATACATACAAGGAAACTAAAAAAAAGTTTATGCTTTCAAAATGTAAGAAATACCTTACTAGCCATTGTGTTTAATTAATCTTTATATTCTAAATCCTTAACAATAAATATCATGGCTTTCTAATGTCGCGTTTACACACTTGCTGTGGCTGACGCAGCTATGTGTTAGAATGAGATACAAATACACCGCGCTCACTCTTGCGCATAGCTGCGTCCCGTAGGCTTGGCAAGCCACGGCAAGAATGTAAACGCGACAAAGTTCTTATTAAGAAAATCTAATCCGTCTCAAACCCTTTACAGAGATGATCACGGTTTCAGCCCGCTGCACTGGGCTTGCAAGGAAGGCCACCTGAAGATTGTAGAGATGTTGATACGGCGCGGTGCTCGCATCAACGTCACCAATATGGGCGATGACACGCCCTTGCATCTGGCTGCGGCGCACGGCCATAGACCTGTTGTGCAGTTGGTAAGTCCATTATATGTTGGTTGTGCAGTTGGTAAGATTATGTGTCGTACCAATGTGTTTTCATTTTCGAATTCATATGAACGTTTACCTGCACCTGAGAAGTAATTCAAGGGTTGTGTTTGAAGTTGCCAACCCGCACTGGGCCAGCGGGGTCGACCAAGGCCTATTCCCCTGATTTCAGGGTAGCCTCGCTCGAGTCCCTTGGTGGGGACTGGGGACATATATGAGCTGTTAATGATGAATGATTAATGATGTATAAGGATCAATTTATACTAGCGCAGAGTCGAAGCACAGTGAAGCGTCAATCCAAAACTTAACAAATCCAATCTTATGTCCACAGCGTAACTCACATTCACACACACACATTTTGAGATTTAAAAAGAGGCGCGCATTCTTCGAAATTCGCACGCGCGTGAACATTGCTTATTAAATTTGTATGGATTGACGCTTCGTTGCGCATCGACTCTCGCTAGTATAAATTGACCCTTAGAACGAACGTATTTTTTGGATCAGCTCCTCCAAAACCGCGTGGACGTGAACTTTATAAACGAGCACGGCAACTCGCCGCTCCACTACGCGTGCTTCTGGGGCTACACAGCCATCGCCGAGGATCTGGTGGCGGCCGGCGCGCTAGTGTCGCTCGCTAACAAAGATGGCGACACGCCGCTGGATAAGGCGAGGGGGCAGCTCACTCAGAGGTAAACTCAGGATATCTATCTTCTTCTTCTTCTATCTATCTTCTTCCTTTTCTTCTATACTATAATAAAACTGAAGAATCGGCGGGCGTGTCTGTACATTGATTTGTTTTTCAAAAAACTGATTGTAGGTGATAAAGGTAGTGTAGCTGAACACAAAAACACATGGTTTGAAAAAAAAGGTCTGTCTGTCTGTCTGTTAGTACACGCTAATCTCTGGAACTACTGAACGAATTTTTATGAAACTTTACAATAATATAGCTTATACATCAGAAAAACATATACTTATTATGTGCGCGGCGAGAAGAAAAACAAAAGACAATAGTAGTCCAATGAATGGAAATCACCTGACCCTTTTGGTCCTTTAACGCGTGGAAAGGATTGAGGCTTTAAATTGGGAAGAGTCAGCGTTGGCAACGGCAGATGAACGTTACATTTTAATAAAATTGTTTTGAATCCCTATGATTATTTAGTTTTATTATTTATTTGAAATATAATATAATCATAGCGAAATAAATTATTTCGCTCTGATAAAAAAAAATACCGTACCCATCGGCGGTAATAACTAATAAGGCTATTCCTCAAGTAAAAAATCCTGATAATCCAGATATCAAAATTACGATACTTCTACGATAGTTTCGATTTATGGTCCCATATTTTCGTCCTTTAGGCTGCACGATTTAGCGGTCCAACAAGGCCAGGACCTGAAGAAGATTCAGTTCAAGGACCAGTCGTGGCTGGGTCTGAAGACTCGCAGCCGAGACCCTACGCTCTCGCGCCATAAGGGCATCAACATCAACGAACTGGCACTCCACACTAGGATCACCGTTACACCCTCGGGTGAGTAACCTATGCCACACCCAAGACACTTACACATTTATTTTTGTTTAAAGAAGATTTTACAAAAACTTTGTCGTGTCGATATCAAAACTAATAAATAAATACAAAGGATTTATAGCCTGACCAAAGAAATAAGAAACTTCGCCATATTGCGGAATTTCAATGGAACTAATTTTATAATCTATACTTATTGTTGCCATAAACATAAAAATATACACGTGGCGCCCCCCGACTAGGTTTCTTATTTCTTTGGTCAGGCTTTATCATCATTTATTATATGTAATGAATGATATTAAGATTTGATATAACCTGAATTGCTAACCTGTCCTGTCCTTTCAAAATTATTCCGATTTTATTTTTTAGCGTTTAGTTTCCCAAACTTTTGTATATTTGTAAATACTTGAAACTGGCACAGCGAATAACTAGTGCCATAATCACATATGGTTGGCCGTTCAAACAACGTGACGTTCTTGTGTGAAGGACAGCACGATTCGCCGAAAGAAGGTTAACGAGATATTTCGGCGAACTGAGTTGTCGCTTCAGCGGGTCGACGCGACGTCTCGGTAAAAAAACGTCTTTCTAACAAATATCGGCGAACAGTGGTGACGATTCGGTGTTAGCCAATGCACTAATCTTAACTAAAATTTAACTAAAATTTAGTTAAGATGTGTCAGATGACATATTTAGCTATTCGGAACGCACGACTTAACTTAATTTTGTATGGAATCTGACAGGACTAAAAATAAGTTGAACTAACGCCATTTAGCTATTCGGGAACGACCATTCATCTGTCATTTTTAGTTCGTTATCTGTCATTTTTAGGTGTTTTGAACTTAAAATGGCCTTAATTTAGTTCAGTTTTTTTAGGTATAGACTTAATATATTTTGTAAGTTTTGAGGTTAACAAACTAGGAAATAGGGAAAAAATTAAATAGTGATGAGTTGCTTCAGCCAATCTTCTTTCGTTAATCCTGAATATTTACTGAATAGCTCATCCTCAGTCAGGTCAGCGGGGTCGGTTGAGTCTTTCAGCTAAAAACTCCATAAATCGTACAAGCAAGAGCATGCTAAGCAGAAAACTTTGGATTTTGCACCTTTCTTATGTCCATCGAATAAGGAACAGAATCGCAATCGCGTTGGCCCAGCTTAACCTTCACTTAACAGTACGTACAGAAGCCAGCACATGCAGTTGGACACTTGCACTACGAAATTCACCCCTACCGCTACGGAATACGGGCGCTCTCAAGTTCATAATGTCTAGCCGCATGTGCTGCTTCAATTCAATTCAATTCAATTAGCCCTTTTATCCTGAGCTCAATTTTCAATAACTTATATTATATCTCTCAGCTCAGTGTGCCTTCTGGCATAGGCCTCCTCCAACGATTTCCATTGCTCTCTATCTCTCGCGACTCTTCTCCAAAAAGGACCAGCTGTGAGTTTTAGCTCATCCTCCCATCTCTTGTATGGCCTTCCTCTTTTTCTTTTGCCATCCCTAGGGTACCAGTTGGTAATGATTTTGCTCCATTTTTCTTTCGAGCTTCTTAGCATGTGGCCAGTCCATCTCCACTTCAGTTGGTCTATCTTGGAGAGTACGTCCGTGACACCAGTCTTTGATCTTATGGAACTGTTTCGTATTTTGTCCAACTTTTTTACACCTATCATGCTCCTTTCCATGGCTCTTTGGCAGTGTGCTTTGGCACACGCACACCGCACACATGTGCTGCTTACTGTACAACAAATCGACCATATGTTTTTGTTATACGCAGAAAAAATATAAATTTCTAATTTCCGAAACTAAAACGGAACGTAACACATACTAAGATTCGTTTCATTGCGCGTGCGTTCGATTCACTAACGTTCACTTTATTGCTGATTAAGGTTGCATGACTTTATACCTTTGCCTTTCTGTTGAAAAAAAACATTGCAGGAGCGTACACAGAGCGAGATAATGTGTATCCGAACGTTAATCGTGTCAAGATTTGTTAAGTCCTGTCAAAAATGAACTAAAATTAGTTAAGATAAGGCGGGTGCAATACCGAATTATCCCCAGTGTCTCCTTCGTTCAAGGGTAATTCTATAGTCAGCTAGAGACTTCATAACAACATTAGTATGCAACCTGCAATGATCTTTCGTAGGGGAAACTTGGCGCGGGCGCTGGCAGAAAAACGACATAGTGGCGAAGATCCTAGCAGTGCGCGAATGCACGCCGCGCATACAGAGAGACTTTAACGAAGAGTTCCCCAAGCTACGGATATTCTCACACCCCAACATACTACCTGTGGTAAGTCATCATCATCATCATCATCACAGCCGAAAGACGTCCACTGCTGGACAAAGGCTTCCCCCCAAGGATCTCCACAATGATCGGTCCTGCGCTGTCTACATTCAGCGGCCCTTCCCAGATCGTTGGTCCACTTCGTGGGGGGCCCACACTACGTCTTTTAAACTGACTTTCTTTTAAATATACATTATTATTATATGGTATTGTGTCAGGTGGGTTGCTGCGTAGATATCCCCTCCCTCGCTGGTGGTGATATCGCAGCACATGTCGTGGGGCTCCTTACACGCGCTGCTCCACGGGGGTGCAGGGGGGCGGCGGTCCGCCTGGCGCACGGAATACCAAATAGTAGTCCCTACAGAAGCTGCACTAGGCGACATAATTCATATAAATTGCAACCCTAGCTCCGTTATAATAAAGTGCAATTCAGATCGCACGGCGCTAGGCGAAAAGACGAAGTTGCTGCACCTCTCTCTTGTATTGCGCCACTCTACGTTACACGTTTAGACAATGGGGAATTGGTCCTGGGTCGGCCCGAGCCCGCTCGGCCGGGCGGTAGGTAGTTATAGCGCGCAAGTACATAGAGTGACGGAGGCCTGCTGGCGGACAGCTAGTCACTTCACTACATAGTATAAAACAAAGTCGCTTTCTCTGTCCCTATGTCCCTTTGTATGCTTAAATCTTTAAAACTACGCAACGGATTTTGATGCGGTTTTTTTTAGTAGAAAGAGAGATTCAAGAGGAAGGTTTATATGTATAATACATGCATAATATACTTAAGGATAACCCGCAATAACCATTTTCCCGTGCGGAGCCGGGGCGGGTCGCTAGTAAAAAATAAATAGTTGAGTAGCAATATGTTTTTGCCAGGTGGGTTGCTGCGTATCCCCGCCTTCTCTAGTGGTGATATCGCAGCATATGTCGTGGGGCTCCTTACACGCGCTGCTCCACGGGGGTGCGGGGGGGCGCGTGGTGGTGGACGCGGGGGCGGCGGTCCGTTTGGCACACGACGCGGCGGCTGGGATGGCGTACCTGCATAGTCTGCAGAGGGATTATATACTGCCCACGTATCATCTCAACAGCAAGCATATTATGGTAATGTTATAATCTTATTTTATACCTATAACAAAATAAATAAGGAAATCTACCTGTATAATAAAAAGTGAAAGCAAGAAACTACTGACTGAGTGGCTTAAACTTAAATTATTTCTGATTTCTGATATTTCTGTGATCTCGGAAACGGCTTTAACTATTTCGCTGAAATTTAGGGGTTTTCGGGGATAAATAATCGATCTAAATAAAATTAGTCTTATGTTTGGGAAAACGCGTGTTTTCCAGTTTTCATGCGTTTTTCTTTTTACACAGAATATGGTCGCTAATTTCCTTCTGCCGGCCACCGTCCGTCTGGTCCAGCGGACGGGATGAAACGAGTGTTACGGGTTCGAATCCCGCTCGCTGACTTACTTTTGTTTTTCTATATAATGTTCCCAAGTAAAGCTTGGTCGCCTCGCCCTACTAGTAATTTATTAAAGCAACAAAATTGCATTTTTACTATATGTTCACATAAAATACAGTTATATTACACAATGATGTACATAATTAGTGTGATCTCGGTATAACTATTAATATTTAAAACAGGATATTTACCGTGGTATTTATTCTGTGTGAGTGCCCGATATTTTGATGCAGTTGTTTTGTTGTTCGATCTCCTTATTCCTAAACTAGGTGGTCCCTTATTTGTGGTGGCTGGTTTGTGTGCGTGGTCATTTCAGCATAAGAGTTTTAAGTCGATCGGCTCAAGAATAGCCCACACCCACTCCAAAAGTGAAAAATATGTTAATAACAATTTGAATTCCAGATCGACGAAGACCTAACAGCGCGCATAAACATGGCGGACGCCAAGTTCTCGTTCCAAGAGAAGGGTCGCATCTACCAGCCCGCGTGGATGGCTCCCGAGGCGCTCACCAAGCCCGCCGCCAAGCGCAACTGGGAGGCGGCCGACATGTGGAGCTTTGCTATACTACTGTGGGAGCTCGCCACTAGGGAGGTAAGCGATCACTTAACATGGCGGACGCCAAGTTCTCGTTCCAAGAGAAGGGTCGCATCTACCAGCCCGCGTGGATGGCTCCCGAGGCGCTCACCAAGCCCGCCGCCAAGCGCAACTGGGAGGCGGCCGACATGTGGAGCTTTGCTATACTACTGTGGGAGCTCGCCACTAGGGAGGTAAGCGATCACTTAACATGGCGGACGCCAAGTTCTCGTTCCAAGAGAAGGGTCGCATCTACCAGCCCGCGTGGATGGCTCCCGAGGCGCTCACCAAGCCCGCCGCCAAGCGCAACTGGGAGGCGGCCGACATGTGGAGCTTTGCTATACTACTGTGGGAGCTCGCCACTAGGGAGGTAAGCGATCACTTAACATGGCGGACGCCAAGTTCTCGTTCCAAGAGAAGGGTCGCATCTACCAGCCCGCGTGGATGGCTCCCGAGGCGCTCACCAAGCCCGCCGCCAAGCGCAACTGGGAGGCGGCCGACATGTGGAGCTTTGCTATACTACTGTGGGAGCTCGCCACTAGGGAGGTAAGCGATCACTTAACATGGCGGACGCCAAGTTCTCGTTCCAAGAGAAGGGTCGCATCTACCAGCCCGCGTGGATGGCTCCCGAGGCGCTCACCAAGCCCGCCGCCAAGCGCAACTGGGAGGCGGCCGACATGTGGAGCTTTGCTATACTACTGTGGGAGCTCGCCACTAGGGAGGTAAGCGATCACTTAACATGGCGGACGCCAAGTTCTCGTTCCAAGAGAAGGGTCGCATCTACCA
Source organism: Teleiodes luculella (assembly GCA_948473455.1). Lineage (NCBI taxonomy): Eukaryota > Metazoa > Arthropoda > Insecta > Lepidoptera > Gelechiidae > Teleiodes > Teleiodes luculella. The sequence continues at coordinate 14,243,919 of OX419593.1, forward strand.
GCCCGCGTGGATGGCTCGAAAAGGGAAAGAACTAAAAGGGACAGGTGATTGCCAACCTACATTTAGAGACGTCAAACATCGATTTTACACGTAGTTCGCACTAATTTAGCAGGCACTTTAAAACATCCCGACTAAATTAAGCTGAATTTAACAGCTGCGCTGCTTATTTTATAAATCATTCGTTCAAAATTAAGCCCATCCTTTTCGATTCCCATATGAATGAAAGAGACCAAAAACTTAAATTTAGAGATTTTAGCGGCCACGGCAGAATTGAGCCAGTACCACACACTTATTGGTTACATTACACTATTAATTCTAATTAAAACTACCTCAAAAACAATTCTACGCATAAGTACCTAAGTATATGATTGCCTTTACAGATCCCATTCGCAGACCTGTCCCCAATGGAGTGCGGCATGAAGATAGCGGTGGAGGGGCTCCGCATAACCATCCCCGCGGGCGTGGCGCCGCACATCGCCAAGCTCATACACATCTGCATGAACGAGGACCCTGGCAAGCGACCCTCCTTCGACATGATATTGCCCATACTCGAGAAGATGAGGCGCTAATGGAGCGAGGGGGAGGATAGTGAGGGAAAGGGTGAGGTATATCCGTGTTTACATGGTCCAAGAAAACAAGGTCTTGCAAATAGACCACGTGACTGACACAAGCCTACATCATTTCTACGTCATTTTGCCTATTCATCCTTGTCGAATGCGTGTAATAGACAAGGATGAACAGCGCAAAATGACGTAGGCTTGTGTCAGTCACGTGGTCTAACGGTTAAACCTTGTTTCCTAAGACCATGGTCAGTATAGGTCGCGGCACGAATCTCTAGCGCTGACCGTTATTCCCGCGCATGTTTCCCCATACTCCCCGCGACCCTGTAACTCCCCCGCGACCCTTATTTTAGACTTCTGCGCAATAACGGTCAGCGCTAGAGATTCGTGCCGCGACCTATACAGATCGAGATCCGTAACAATACTGGATGTAACACGAACAATAGAGGAGTAATGTAAAACAACACTCAAAAGTAACATAAAGTAACGGAAAAGAGTAATATAATACAAGAGTAACACAAATACCCAGGGGAGTGATATAAAACAACAGAATAGTAACACAAAACAACAATCATCATCATCATCATCTCAGCCGAAAGACGTCCATTGCTGGACAAAGGCCTCCCAAAACAACAATGAGGTGGTTAAAAAACAAAACAAAAATACTAATGGCATAAATCCTAAAATTTGTTTTGAATCGGTTTTACTCACTTATGGAAGATAGTTCTTAAATCATAAACACAAAATAGGTTTGTGCAATAATAGTAAAGCCTGACCAAAGAAATAAAAAACCTGCAATATTTTTACGACTATGGCAACAATTTCCCTTATAAAATTAGTTCCATCGAAATTCCGCAATATGGCGAGGTTTCTCATTTCTTTGGTCGGGCTTTACAACAATACACAATTAAAAAAAGTCTTGCAAAAAGGGAATCAAAGTGCCATGAAATAAATATACACGATAAAAATATTATTATAATCAAATTTAGGTTAATTTAATCTAATACCACTGAAAATCAAATCATAACTGCCAGTATTTTAAATCGTTGTCTAAAGGTACGACCACACTAACTGATTCTTTATTTAGTTTTAATATTCATTAACAACTTTTTCTTTAGCAGAGTAAGGGTTGCACTGCAGTGTACAAAATTTAATACTTAACGCATGCAGTGCTCTCTAGGTGCGATCATACCTTTATTAAATTTAGGTTGTGTTCTATCTAATTTAATTATTTTTTTACACATATTCATAATTTAAGAATTTTGTATGTACTAAAAATGTAATGTAAAATTGTGTAGACTTAGTTCCGTCGAACATTAATAACTACAGATTTTGTTTTATTAATCTGCATTTTGGTGCAATAATTTGAAAAATATATATCAGTGGATCTTTTAGGCTTTTCATGCTGTTACGAATGTACCGCTGCTGCTATTAAAAAATAAACTTATTTAATCCCATGAATCTCTGTTGATAGTACAATTATGTGTATGTTCTTGTGTGTGTATTGAAATCTATTTTACTACATTATTATGAAATTCATATATGATTTACATGATTCTTAGCTTATCTCAGCCATAGGATAACCACTACTGTCCACTTTTATACACATTCTTTACATTTTTATCTTTTTATTACAAGAAATGTGCTTATAGTGACTAGATGTGCCTTATGACGTCATGCCTAATATTTAATAATTTTAAGCGTAATTGTAAAACAAAAAAATATTTAACGACAATTTACCTAACGTATTTATCAAAGATAATATTTTTGATGTGAAATGTAACAACTTTCATAAAGTTGTCTAATGTACTAATTTTTGTAATAAAATCTTTATTTAAAAATGCGTCGTTTTATTTAGTTATCCCGACAAGCGGCTCCCACCTCTGATCCCGACACCACGCATGAGACTGTTGGCGTCATCTCAGCATCACCGTGATAGAATTTCGCGAATGAGACTAATAAAACCCCATAGATATCAGAATCTGTGGTAAAACCTGACCATAATATAAAAACGACCAGAAAAATAAAAAAAACCTGCTCTGTAGGCTTACTATGTAAGAAGTGACAAGCTCGAGAAGCTGTCAAACGCGACATAGTGACATTAAAGCCATAGTAGTTCTGTTAATATGTCGCGTTTGACAGCTTCTCAAGCCTGTCGCTTCCTTACGTAGTAAGCCTACTGGGGGCGCCAACTTTTGTTTGTTGCAACAATTTCCATCATAGAATAATTAGTTCGTAATAGTTGAATACAGTGATGGGAGTCAAATTGTTTAGAGAAAGTTTTCGAGTGTCAAGGACTGAAATGGGTAAATGGAAAAAAACAACTTGAATATTATAGTAGCTTAACTAACTAATCACAGCCGGCGAGAGCTGTTTAGGCGAAGTGCAATGCTCAAAACAGATCTCAATCTTAAAACTTTATTTAATTTAGTAAATACACTTATCTTAAAACAAGATATTTGAACTAATAATAATGAATAGTTAGTCAATTCATATTTCAGACGAGTCAGAATTTTATTAATAGGCGGAAAATTAAAATATTTTTCAATATATAATTATTTAGTGTGCATCTGGATTGAGGGCCCATTTTTTAAAAGTTTACAAAACGATTTGAGATTTACAGGGAATGTAATAAAGACGACAGGGGTTCTGCAGGCATGAAGGGTCGCCTCCTGCAGAGGCCGGGTTCTCTGTAGGGGTGGCGTGAATTTCTTTTGATTGCAGAAAATGGCTGCAGGACTCCTAGAGGGGATACCTCCACGTGCAGGAGGCCGGTAATAGTACAAGCGGATTCGTGCGCTTGTAAGATTACAGGCCACCTCTGGTGCGCCCGGGCAACAACAGTTAGCAACTGACCTATCGGGCTTTTTACTAGCTGTTGGCAAAATTCCCCTCCGGTTCCGTCGGGTTAGTGTGGGTGTACCCCGGCGGACTATCACATCCACCTGCGCTAGGGCCTGCGCAGTTGAGCGCCGTACACCTGGATGACGGAGTCCTGGGGGGCTGAGCTAGCGCCGTGAGCGGAGCAACACGCCCTCTTTGGTCCCGATTTCAGGTAAACGGTAGCCCTGTCCGCTAGCCACGGGCAGGGAAACGGTCAAGTGTCCCGTCAGAGGGCCACGGCGAGGGGTTGCAGGGGTCGCGGAGGGGGCTTCGCGACTGGTTGAAGGTCATGCTGACGGTGCTCGGCCAGGTGGAACGCCCGGTGGGTAGCGGACCTGCTACTTCACCGGCCACCTGCGCTTGGTGCCCGAGGCGCACCGTAGACCACCCTGGACTCCTATATCTCCCTGATAATCCTAACGGCTGAAGTTCAGTAGGCCGTTCCCAACGTTGCGGGCTCCGTGGAGGGTGGGAAGTCAGGGGGATGAATTTACATACTTTAACAACATGGCTAAACCCAGGTCCAATAAAAACACCACTGGTTCGTCGGGGTCCTCCGATGCAGCCATACAAGATGGGGCTTCTGCTTCTGCAGCGGTCCCGTCTACTTCTACGGCGTCGCCCAACTTCAGCTCGGGGGGTCAACCCAAGGGCCCGAAGACGGGGACAGCCAAACCCTTGGTTGAAGAGGGAGGGTCTGTAGGGCAACCTGTGGACCTTACCAAATCAACCAATACAGGGGGACCCGTAGTGCAGGCATCGTCCAGTGCCGGTCCATCCCCCTTCGCAAACTTTGAGCTTGCATGGCAAGTGGCGGATAAGCGGGGCAAAGCCAAAAAACCGCATAGCCAAAAGCCGAACCGCCCTCCCGTTCAGGAGACGGCTAGAGCGAGCTCAAATTTAAACAAGAAGCAGCGCAAGAAGGCTCGGCAACGGGAACTCAGAGCTGCTTCTACAAAAACTGGAACAGGTATACCTCCACCCGAGCCGGGGCCCTCCGGATCGGGCACCTTGCAGGCGGGCAACAGGAAAGGGGAAGGCTCACAAGACGGTGCTAACCGAATTGCTGACGCCGGAACCTCAACTGGAGCCAAGCCTGTGGGCAGGAGCCTGTCCAAAAAACACAAATCAGCCAAAAGGCCCGGGAAGAGGGATCGAGCCGCCGCTAGGGAGGGACCCCATGATGAGAGTATCTCTCCTCAGGGGGTGACCAAGAAGCCGCGGCTCGCTGCGTCTACCCGGACCCAAGCCAGCTACGCCGAGGCGGTCAGGTCGGAACTTGCTGTGGTTGTTACCACCGCAGGAGCTGGGGTCCTGACCAAAACGGAGGCTGACAGGCTGATTACCGAACTCCCAAGGCGGATCGTGCAGGCCGCAATAACGCGCGCGCCAGGAGAGGCAGGCCCGGTCTTCAAGGGTAAGCCCACGTACTCGGAAGGGTACCTTAAATTGTGGTGCGGAGACCGGAAGACACTGGACTGGCTCAAGGCGACGGTCTCGGAGATCACCCCGCCGCCAGGGGATACCCTGGTGGTGAAGGGGATGTCCGAAGTGCCAAACCGCGTTCGATGCGGCATGTTCATCCCGGACAAGGATCCTGGAGAGGAAGGCGTGGGCTCATATCGGAACACCACCGATATAGGGCACTCGCTGGACTTCCAGAACCCTTGGGCGGGATGCCAACACTGGCTGATACACGGTTTCGACCGCCAACCGGAGGGGTGGTTTATCTTTTTCTCCATACCCCAGGCCCTGGTCCCGATTTTGATGGAGCACGAGCGCAGACTCACGTGTGGGTTAGGCGCGGTGTACATCATGTTCCAGGGTCCTAGGGGTAGGTTCTATAAAGCCCCTCCGACTGAACAAGACACTGCACCCCGGGGTCTGACGATCACAGGGGTGACAGTGCCCGGAACAAGCGCCAGCATGGAGGTGGTGGACGGCTCTGAAACCCAAAGGGCAGAGGGGCCGCTCGCACCACCCAGCCCGACCACGGACGAGTTGTTGGACGACGGGCCGGACCGAGAATCTCGGAGCGAGCCGCCGTCCACCGACGAGGAGACGGGCGACATGCTGGCGAAACTCTACTTGCGGGCGGCGGGAGAGATAGCCAACAGCGATGGCGTGCCCTTCACCCGCAATTAAACTGCTGCAAGCAAACCTCCAGCACAGCCAGACCGCTACGGCTCAACTGCGGAGCTGGCTGGAGGACAACAACTGCTCAGCCATCGCCTTGATCCAGGAGCCGTGGGTCAGTGATGGCCGCATTAGAGGGCTCTTCAACACTGGAGGTAAGCTCTTCTTCTCGAACGATCATGCTGTACCAAGAGCATGTATTCACATTACTGGCAATCTGGACGCACAACCTCTTATGGAGTTCTGTTCCAGAGACCTCTACGCCCTAAGGCTACAAATACCGCAATCTCCATCGGGACTGACTGAAGTAATCATCGCGTCGGTCTACATGCATGAGAGCGATGAACCACCGCCTCACGACCTCTCAAGACTGGTGAACTACTGTGAAGCGAACGGGCTGGAAATCCTGATGGGAACCGACTCAAATGCTCATCACACACTATGGGGAATGGACACTTGCAACAACAGAGGTAAAACCCTTGTCGAGTATCTATTCACAACACATCTGAATCTCTTAAATGTAGGATCGGAACCGACATTCGTTACCAAGCGAAGCAGAACGATAATTGACATCACCCTTGCCACCCCCAAGGCGAGGGAGCTCGTCGATGGATGGCACGTGTCCAAAGAGGCATCGTGCTCGGACCACCGATGGGTAAGATTCAACTTATTGGTAAGTATACCACCAACTGCTCCTTACAGGAATCCTCGCAAGACAGACAAGCTCTTATTTAAGGAGGTTCTTCGCGACAAAGTCGCGGGACTTCCAATGTATGAGAGACTAGAAAACACAGCGCAAATAGAAGAACTGGTGCAGCGTGTCACCGAATCTTTGCTGAGCAGCTACGAAACAGCCTGCCCTCTGAGTACATCTCTCGGCGGTCCACCACACAAAAACAAATGGTGGGGCCCGGAACTACTGAGGTTAAAGGGTAAGGTCAGGAAGGCTTTTAACAGGGCAATGAACACTTCAGCAGACCAGGACTGGGATTCCTACAAGGAGACCAAGGCCAGGTATAAAAAGCGACTGAGGTATTGGAAAACAGCTTCGTGGAGGAACTTTTGCGACACCATCGAAAGCTTCGAACAAGCCAACAGGGTAAGGAAAGTCCTAGCCCAGCAACACAACCATGAGGCAGGGAGTCTTCGGAAGCCTGACAACTCATACACCAACTCTGCAGAGGAAGCCCAAGAACTTTTGCTGCAGACACACTTTCCGGACTGCAGGATGATTGAAAACATCAACTGGCAGGAGGATAATCACACACCGACAGAGGCCTGTTGGGAATACGCCCACAAGGTTATAAATGGAGATAATCTCAGGTGGGCCATTAACAGCTTCCAACCATTCAAAGCAGCGGGACCTGATGGCGTCTTCCCTGCCCTGTTGCAGTGGAGCATGGAGCTTCTCTTGGATAGACTGGTAGTCATCCTGAGAGCATGCTTGGCACACAGGTATATCCCGAAAGGATGGAGGGAGGTCAAAGTGCTCTTCATACCAAAACCAGGTAAAGGAGACTACACTAACGCTAAGTCTTTCAGACCAATAAGTCTTACGTCCTTTTTACTCAAGGCGCTGGAAAGGCTTTGCGACAGAGAACTGAGAGACAAGGTCCTCACGTGTCGGCCAATGCATAAGAACCAACACGCATACACCTCTGGTAAGTCCACTGAATCAGCATTACACATGGTGGTCAGCAGGATCGAGGAGGCTATACAAAATAAAGGCATCTGTCTAGCCACCTTTATTGACATCGAAGGGGCTTTCGACAGGACCAATTTTACTAGCATCAGCGCAGCCCTTCTCAGACATGGTGCAAACCCCGTGATGGCTGATTGGGTCAAGAACATGCTAAAAAACAGAGTGGTAAGATTCGCTAGAGGAGCCTCAGCAGCTTTAATCGCTAGAGGCTGCCCACAGGGAGGAGTCCTATCGCCCCTCCTGTGGAATCTGGTAATAAATGATCTTATAACCAAGCTCAACTCAAACTTTTACTACACGATAGGGTACGCGGATGATCTCACCATCCTAATTAACGGTAAGACGGCAGGAATTGTCTGTGATCTCGCACAGAGTGCCATTCGTATAGTGGAGGCATGGTGCGCTGACTTCGACCTATCCGTCAATCCTACCAAAACTCAGCTCGTGATGTTCACACTGAAGCGGGTGCTGGGCAACTACAGGCTGCCGCGGCTGCTTGGCACGGAGCTTCAACTATCAAGAGAGGTAAAATATCTAGGTGTTATCCTGGACAACAAGCTTACCTGGAACAGTCACATAGACAACAAAATAACAAGGGCAAGTGTCACCTTCTGGCAGTGCCGCAGGATGATAGGTAAAAAATGGGGACTCACTCCAAAGGTCATACTGTGGCTATACAGGACTGTGATCAGGCCAATGTTTTGCTATGGCGCGCTAGTGTGGTGGACTAAGTGTGACCAGACAACTGTCATCAACAAACTACAACGATTCCAGAGACTGGCGTGCATGGCCATCACGGGCTGCATGAGGACCACTCCGACTGCGGCCCTAGAGGCCATGCTAGGACTACCCCCGCTGCACCTGTTCATCAGACAGGAGGCGGCCTCCACTGCGGTACGTCTGAAGTCGCTAATGCTATGGTGCAACAAGAAGATCCCACATACGAGGATCCTCGACGAAGCCACTGAGGACCAACCATTACTCATGGCCCCTAATGACAGGATCCCCAAACAGTATGTATTTGAAAAAAAGTACAAAATACAGCTCTTTGAAGATCAAAACTACGAGGGTCTAAACCTAACAGACCTCAGAATCTTCACGGATGGCTCCAAAACACAGGAAGGTACCGGCGCTGGGGTCTTCTCAGAGGACCTTCACATACAGATCTCTGCACCACTAGGTATACACAACACAGTCTTCCAGGCGGAGTGTCTAGGCATTTCACTGGCTGTGAGGGCAGTGCTGTCCAGAGATGTGAAGGATCAATCCATCCGAATCCTGTCGGACAGTATGTCAGTTCTACAAGCCCTGAATAGCTGTATCTACACATCAGGACTTATTTACGAGTGCCACCTTGGAATTATGGAGGTATGTCGAAACAACCACGTAACATTACAGTGGATCAAAGGACACAGCGGCTCTCGAGGCAACGATGCAGCGGACGAGCTAGCAAGAAGGGGATCAGACCTGGTAGTTCTAGGTCCAGAGCCCATAATACCCATTCCCTCAGGTCAACTACGCAAAATGCTGAGGGATCGCACGAGGGAACAGCATGGCACCTACTGGGCTGAACATCGAGACTGTAGGCAAGCAAAGGAGGCTCTGCCGGTAATAGACCACCGGCTAACCCGGACCCTGCTCAGTCTGAGGAAAGCCCAACTACGGACCGTAACCAGCGTCATAACAGGTCATGGTTCTTTTAACAAACATCTGTTTACTTTAGGTGTCACGGACAGTCCACTGTGCAGAGGATGCATGGAGACAGAAGAGACGGCGGCCCACGTGCTTTTGGAGTGCCGGGAAACAGCCACATACCGGGCTAAACACCTCGGTACACCTCGGTCGATCCCCGAGGCCCTCAGGGAGGTCAAAGGCCTGCTGAGGTTCTTCGAGGAGATAGGGTGGCTCGAGTAGCAATCCCACCCATACGCAAAAAAGGCGCATTAGACGTCGAGTTGCGGAAATCAGCCCGTTCTTACCATTACCATTACCAATAAAGAATAGTAAAAACATGAAGCACAGGGTCACGAATTTCTTAAACATAAATTGAACTATGCCACTTAAGCCGAGCATCTGGATTGAGAGCCCAAGTTATTTAATCACCACAGTTTCAATTTATGTTTAAGAAATTCGTGACTCTGTGCTTCATGTTTTTACTATTCTTTATTACATTCCCTGTAAATCTCAAATCGTTTTGTAAAGTTTGAAAAAATGGGCCCTCAATCCAGATGCACACAATTTTTTCAACTTTCAAATGCCGTTTTACTCATAGACACATTTAAACACTACCTACACACTTTCAGGAACCAGTTTATCATAACATAATTAATTATATCCCAACTTAATAAAGACATAATATATGTTCCATTGAAGTAATTGTAGTTTTAGATGTCTAACTAAGATTAGTTGTTCTTTTTTTCTTCTTAGAACTGTAAATACTTTCTTGCTTGTGTGGATTTTGAAATGAAGGTAGTTAAAATAAATTTGCAAAAAGGACCTAAGATTAAATAGGTGTTTTTTTTAAGAGAGCAGTGCAAGTGCAAATGCTTTTCTGTTAGCCCTTTCATAGGTTTTGTACTATTTCTCTCAACTATAAATAAACTTTTCGCTCCAAACCCGTGGTTCACCCCATTTTTATTTCTGATAACCTCCAGCCTCTTACTCAAATATGAATTGACTGCACTTAATTTAAGTCTATTTCTTAGCGAATGTGATCTTCATCGCATGTGTGGGAGTGATCTTGAACCCTTGAAGAGCTTCTTTCGCGGCTGCTGATTGCATCTCATTCGCAAATTCAACAAATGCAATGTCATGTCTATTGGGTACAAGACGGACTTCTTTGAAACCAGGGAACCTATAAAACAATGGAAAACATGTTTATTTTACAGCACATTATTATTAAAAGTATAAAATTTTACATGTAAGAGGTTTAAACAAAAAGACAATGTAGGAGGACTTACCTGACCAATTATGTAAGTACATAGTTAAAGCCTGACCAAGAAAATAAGAAACCTGCTCTGGGGGCGCCACTATGGCAACAATTTCTCTTATAAAATTAGTTCCATTGAAATACCGCAATATGGCGAGGTTTCTTATTTCTTTGGTTGGGCTTTATATTTAAACAATATTGATCAAGTGTGATACTTACTGGTTAAACAACATAGACAGCATCATTTCTGATGTCTCATCTGGTAGATTAGTCAGGAAGAGAATCTGGTTCGGAGGTTGCTCAACATTGACGTTATTGAGGACACTGCCTTGACTAAAGCCAACGGCACCAGGACGTACAGCCTCTTTGTTCTTCTTCTTTTTCTCATCAGGGCCTTTAGGCATCTTAGGACGCTTAGGCCTTTCTTGGAATGTACCCTTCAATTTTGCAATCACGTCGCTGTCAGTTTTGCAGTACTGGATCCTCTGTAATACCACCATTGACATGTATAATATAACAGAATTAATGCAATAGTGATTAATTGTATTCTGTCTAACTGAAAGTAGAACAATGTTGCTCAATATAATTCAATTCAACTATTAGTATATTGTTGTTTACCATAGGCTTGTCATAAAACGGGAACCCTTGCATACTCCGTAAAGCGACTGTTGCGCTGGATATTTCTTTGAATATCACGAAAGCTTGGCCTCGCATTTTTAAAGTTTTTAGTGCCACTATATCTAAAATCTGTCCAAATTGTGAGAATATCGCGTAGAGGGATTTCTTCAACTCTTCCTTCTTGATTTTTTCGTTAAGATTATTTATGTAAATCGTGTGGTTTGGCCTGATGTCCATAGCTGAAACGAAAAAATTATAAATTTTGAGGTTATGTAGTTCCAGATTCGTCAATCAAAATGAAGATTAAAATGATTTAGATTTATAATCATCTTGACTCTATAAACTAAAAAAATATGTAATTCTGACCGAAACATTAATTGAAAAAGATTCTTTTTTAGACCAACAAAAATCTAAGTTACTTACTTGTGATTTTATAACCTCAAATAAGTAATAAAAAAAATTTAATGCGTTTAAATAACTAAAGGTTTGAGACTTTAGCAAAGTAACTGATTATTAACACATAAAATAACTATGCTCTATTCAAGAAATTATAGCAAAATTAATGCAAGAATGCAATTCACAGAACAGACGCCGACAAAGAGAAAAAATAATTAAATACGGGGGGGACCGGGGGACGCCGACGCCAAGCAAAATCAAGGTTTAGTGTGACCAGATTTGAAATGAAAATGAAAATTCTGCTAGCTGCTCATCCAAATTCTGCCAAAATCTGCTGAATGTTTATTTTTTCATATTTTTTCATCTATTACTAGATATAGCTTAAAAAAAATAGTGCTGAAGGTTTACCAGCATAGTAGACACAGTAGTAAGATATTATACAAGAAAAAGCAGAATTTCTTTAAATACTTCTAATACTACTACTGAAACACAACTCAAAAATAATTAAAATTCCTGAAAGTATAATCCTGCTAATTTTTTTGCACATGATTTTCAGAATTCTGCCAAAATCTGCTAATTTTTCAGATCTACGAAATCAACTCAGTCTGCTGCGTGCGTGCGACATACTGCTAGATCATAAATATGGAATCTAATTCTGCTAAAATCACAGAATTCTGCTAAATCTGGTCACACTGACAACGTTTTTTTTTTTCAGATTATTTATCCCTTATGGAGAAGACAAAGGGTTCAAAGCTCATACAGCCTAGTCTTTTGTAAGTTTCATTTCTTGTCACGAGTATGTATGGGATGGAATCATTGAAATGCAATGCAAGCAAGGCAGCAAAGGGTGGTCCTTACATTACATTCATTACATTACATACATTCCTTCCAATGACATCGGAGTTTGACGCGGAGTATCAAACCAACGAGTAAAAAAAAAACGTCACATTCACATTCACAACCTCACATTTATTTCTTTTGCCTTTTCATAATAAAGCAGCAGCAGCAATAAAAAATATAACCTTTCCCTCCCCTCTCTCACCCTCAATCATGCCCTCAATAAAATTTTTCGCGCGCTGTTTTGCAGCAGCAGGCAGATTAATTTGTTCATCATTTATCTTTTCCAACCAAAATGTTAATGAAATTACGTACGTGCTTTATATGTTAAATTCTGTACAGTTCAGCATCGTCCGTGCCGTGTGGTGCCGTGTTTAGACCAATAACGGAAGCTCTACCCTAGGAAGATTCAACATTTTACTAGACACCTGAAACAATGCACGATTTATTCGCTGATTTCGAGAGCGTTACCCCAGATTTGTGGCTAGCAAATGAGGAAGGATGGAAGGAGAAGCTCTTAAAACTTCCCAATTGGTCTCAGGTAAGAGTTCTCCTTACGAGAAATAATAAAATTGATAGCATTTTCTTTGTTTGACCTTCCCAATGACATAACCTTATCTTGAATCAAAACACAAAAGTTGACTAAAGTTGACTCTGATCGGATTCTTCAAACGACTAAGATTGTACCTAATTTTCTGATAATAACTGACGCCAATTTCACAATCAATTGTTCAAAGGCAGTAGTTCTCGCTTCTAGTAGCTCGAAGTTGACTCTCTGATCGTCTCCTTCACGATGTTTTTCAATATCAACGCGCTAGGCCGTGGTCCGAGACTCCCTTGAGCCGCCCCTAGACGCGTTGGTATATGACTTTTTTTGGGGTAGAGTCTTCCACTCCCCCGCAAGTCCGGTGAAGCTTGAGTGGTCGTACCTCTTCGACACAAGCATAGGTCAATTCAAAAAAATAAAAAATAAATGACACCCTTATAGATGCTGTTTGTCAAAATGTTTTTCTAAACTAATAGGTTCATTAAGTCTTAAGCTGTATGGTTGAATTTTTCAGATACCACTTATAAACTCGAATGCATCCCACAATCTAGCCGATGGAACATTAGTTCGTTTCCGAGGTATGGTCCAGGATATGCACAATCCAGAGTTTTATTTCGAGCAATTCGAAGTGTTCAACACAACAACGAATGAAGTGAAAAGCAAATCTGGGAAGTACAGGGACACATCAGATGTTTTGGTAAATTAAATACAGTACAGTACATAATACTTAATACCAGTCATTAGGATGCTAGTATTTTTACAAGCCATCTAGTTATTAAGGATTTTACAATAAGTTTAAGATACTAAATACTAAAATGAAGTCATGAAGAATTTATTTAATAGATACAAACCTCAAAATAAAGTTATCTATAATAGTTATCAATTACTAGTAAATTCAAGAACCTTTTTGCCCCAACGGCCGTCGGTTCTACGCACAATGAGCCGGACCGGTCATTGTGGAGATCCTTGGGGGAGGCCTTTGTACAGCATTGGACGTCTTTCGGCTGAAATGATGATGATGATGACAAGTAAATTCTTTAGTTGAATCTTTCTACTGGCATTTAATTAAAATTTTAATCTTCATAAATACAAATAATTTCAGGAAAATGAGAAAATCAACTATGCACAAAACTTAGTGAGTGCTCAACGTCAAACCATGGTTGTTGTGTCAATTCCTGGACTTAGCGACTGGGCTCAAGAGATTGAAAATAAGCAAAACTATTTGAAGCATTTAGAAGAACAGCCCAACACATCTAAGAGATCTACAGATTCTACAAAATTAAAAAGAAGTTATGATGAAACAGGTAAACCAAATACCTACTAATTATTAAAAAAATTATTAAACACATAAAGAAGACCATCTCAGTCTCTATTATATTAATAACTAGCTGATGCCCGCGACTTCGTCCGCGTCGACTTTGAAATTAAAAGAATTTCTTTATAAACAACATTAACCGTTTTTCCGCCTTCTGCTAGGATAAACAGGTTGTTTGGGTTACTTGCCCGCGAGCAAGCTACATATATTAATAATATGTATTTATTATTCTTATACTTTTTTCCACAGAAGATGGAGATGCCATGGAAGTGGTAGAAGAGTCTACAAATAGTATGAAAGAGAGAAAAACAAGTGAGAGTGAGACAGCAAATGGCAATGTTGTATCTAGAGAGCATTTATTGAATTTCCCACTGCCTGATGTTCCCAGCAAGTCTTGTATTGTTAAAGTAAGATTAAAATTATAACATTTATTTTATAATGGAATATTTTATTAGAGCCTTTGAGGAATTATTTTACTATGATATCTTTGAAATCGTGAAAAAATCTCTTCAAACATTTTGCTTTTTTTTTGCAAGATAAATGACAGTTAATATAGCTGATTTTTTACCTGAATTTCAAAGTTTGACTCACTTGCCAGATTTCGGACATGGCAATGGCAGCACCCTTAGTGCTTATTTCTTTCTTTTTGTAATAAATTAATAAAAAGCCGAGGGGTCGCCCCAGACGTCGTTGGAGCGACTAAATAGTAGAGATTGCTACCCAGACCTGGACTAGAGTGGTTGCCGACGGAGAGAAATGGATGGAACTGGAGGAGGCCTTTGTCTGTCTTTGGACAGAAGCCAAAAACACAAATATTGAATTGAATTGAGGCCTTTGTCCATAAGTGGACGCATTAGACGTCGAGTTGCGGAAATCAGCCCGTTCTTACCATTACCATAAGTGGACTCTCCATTTAAAATAAATTATTTGTTGTAATAATTGTTAATGTTATTATTATCTATCATACTAATGTTATAAAGAGGAAAGATTTGTATTTTTGTGTGTGTGTTAGCTACATTCACCTTGAGTAACATAGGCTACCTTTTACCTCGGGAAAATGCTTTATTCCCACGGGAAAAACTGTTACCGGCGGTGGAAATCTAGTTTTTAATATAAATAAAAGTCTTGATTATTATTATTAAATGTAACAAAAATATTTATAAAATAGTCAAAACAATATATCAAACACAGAGTTTTCGTCAGCTAAGTATATTAAATAAAAAAAATAATAAATAAATCATATTTTACATTCCAGGTATACAACGAAAATGATGATTTGAAAGTGAATGATATGATAGAAGTGGTGGGATTCTTATCAGTAGACCCGATATTATCAGGGGAGTTTCTCCCGGAGAGAGAGGATATGTTGGATCCCCGGATGGAGTCCCAAGCGGAGACTCTTACCCACCACCCCCCACCAAGCTTGGTGCCACGGTTGCATGCTGTGTGCATCAACAAGTTGGAACACTGCAATCCGCTGGTTACGGATACTTTTGATCAGGGTAATTTATTGTTTTGTCTATCTATTTTCTTTTGGCCTGGTCTGTTCGGGAAGAATGTTTTAAACCATACTATCCATTTGTCCTTTACGCTTTTACGCCTAAAATTATTGTGATACAAATGTACAGGGCGATAGATGATGCCATTGCAGGGGATATTTGACTACTTTTCCCTATGAGAAAACAAATCATTATATTTTATCTAATTGCATTTTATATTTACACGTGCTTAGGGGGGCGGGGGGCCGGGGGGAAACATAGAATGAATTGGTATTTTCATAGACATATTTATACATATTTCAGAAGCAGTACTAAAAGAAGCTAACAATGCTCGGGAACACCTGCTGAAGTCTCTGACGGAGCTGTTGCTGGGAGACCGGCTGGCGGCTGAGTATCTCATCTGCCACCTCATTGCCAAGGTGTAAGTGAACTTTCTGGAACTGAACTAATACCTCATTAACCTTTTAACCGCCAAGCATATTTTCTAAGAACTTGCTCCCACCGCCAGCCATAGAAATAAAATCTGTATCAATCAGTCAAAACATAAGTCTTATTTATGAGACGGCGGCGTTGTGAGCTCGATTTGGTAAGTCTTATATTTTAGACCATGGCGCTTAAAAGATTAATACAGTACAACTCAAAGGACGCCAAAAAACCTGCTAAAAAAAGCAAAAAAAAAAGGTGTATAAATTAAGCCATGTATTTATTAGGCAACATTTTGTTTATAAACAATGTTTATATTCCGTTTATTGAAATATATTTCCCTGGCAGGTACCTCCGGCAAGACACACTGGCTTTAGGCCAGTGTTGCCTCAACATCTCGCACATCCCCGCCTCGCAGCCGCGCTACGGGAGGCAACTCTACGACATCATCAAACAGTTCGTCACACACAGCTACTAC
The DNA here is from genome assembly GCA_948473455.1 of Teleiodes luculella. Lineage (NCBI taxonomy): Eukaryota > Metazoa > Arthropoda > Insecta > Lepidoptera > Gelechiidae > Teleiodes > Teleiodes luculella. The sequence goes on from OX419593.1 coordinate 14,260,242, forward strand.
CTGCCGCTCACTGTTGATAACATGAACACTATGACTCTGCTGCCGAAGTAAGTGTGTTTAAATAAATATATAATTTGGATTAATGAAGCCCGACCAGAGAAAAAGAAACCTCGCCATATTGCGGAATTTCAATGGAACTAATTTTATAATGGAAATTGTTGCCATAAACATAAAATACACGTGACGCCCTCAGAGCGGGGTTTTTACTTCTTTGGTCAGGCTTTAAATATATAATTTGGATTAGTAGGCCTGCCTAGTATATATATAACGTGTGAAAGAACTCGAGAAGTGTCAAAACGTGGCATTGTTACAGAAAGATAATTAGCCCCTCTAACATGCCCGGTCCATGCGTGACAGACATAATTTTGGAGGATATTTCAATATGGCGGGTTTTTTGACAGTTAATGTGCGACAAACTTTTGTCATAGCACTACATGTTACGGGGGCTGGTATGTACAAATCTACAAGCTCTTATGTCTACTATTTCTAGTTATGATTATGACAACTTTTTTGCACTTTCGAGTTCGATTCGAGTGTGAGATGTCGCACTTATTTATTATTATGTGGCGCCTCCAGGCAGGTTTTTTATTTATCTAATCTAGCTTTACATATTCTAACCGTATCATATAATTTCCAGAAAAGACTACGAATGCAACCGTCTAACGAGCGGCATCCTCCAGCTGCCAGCCGGCACGCACCTGGTGGTGGACGAGACGCGCATGCGCGAGGGCACGCTGCACGACGCCGGCGTGCGCAACGTCACCGCGCTCGGAAACCTCATCACGAGACAGAAAGTCGAATACGACTTCAAGTACTACAAGATGGAGTTCGATTCCGATGTCAATGTGTTGGTGCTGTCTGAGGGGAAGTCTTTGCTTCCGGTATGTGTAAAAAAAAATTGCTTGGGTTTCCGAGACGCGATAAAGTTGCCTTTTTTTCTTTTTTAACCCCCGACGCAAAAAGAGGGGTGTTATAAGTTGGACGTGTGTGTCTGTCTGTCTGTGTGTGTGTCTGTTTGTGTGTCTGTGGCATCGTAGCTCCTACCTAAACGGGTGCACCGATTTTGATCTAGATTTTTTTCCTTGTTTTGCGCTATTTCCAATTTTGTGACTAAACTAGGCAGGTATTTCACTGGCGACAGCGACAAAAAACGAAAGGGATTTAGTTATGTGCAAGAGTGAGCGCGGTGTATTTGTATCTCATTCTAACGCATAACTGCGTCCCTTTCGTCTTTTGTCTTCGTCGCCAGTGAAATAGGTGCCTTATTATTGAAGATAATATTTAAGTGTATAGTTTTGATACTCGTAACTCCTTATCAGTTTCAAAAAGAAAATGAATTAAAAAAAAAATCTGTCTTATTCTTCGTTCTTGTCTACTGTCTTATATGGTGAAATTAGGAAGCGCGCAAATATTCCTAGCTCTTTCTAATAATGAATTTTATTTATTTAATAAAAAGTAGCCTAAATCTTAATATTTTTCATTATTTAAAATAAATTCTGTTATTTTTGTTTCAGAGCGACTACCACCTCCCTCTGAAGCCAGAGGAATCGTCGTTGAGTATATTCGACGCCATCGTCGAAGCCGCGACTTACTATTTGAAGGAAGATATTATGAATTCAATAAGGACTTATTTAACCAACTTGAAGTTGGTTAAGTTTACTATCAGTGATAATTTACAGGTATTTTTTTTTGTATCAAGATTTACCGGCTTTACGAGAGAGCGGAGGGCTATACTCTACCCCAAGTAGTCATATCAACACAACTAGGGGCGGGGACAATCGTCTCCCATCCCCCCTCACTCTCCTTTTATCTAATACGGGCTACACACGTCTGCCGTGTATGCCGAACAGAGCAAGACGCAGTTATGCGTTAGAATGAGATACTGTTCTGCATAAAGGATAGACATGTGTAGGTAGCCTTATACTTTCCATATAACCAGAGAAATAAAAAAAAAACCTCGTCATATCGCGGAATTTCAATGAAAACTTTTGCCATAGTCGTAAAAATATACACCTGGCGCCACCAGAGCAGGTTTTTATTTCATATTTTCCATTGTCTAAGAAAACAAGGTCTTCCCATTAAACCATGTGACTGACACGAGCCTACGTCATTTTGCCTATTCATCCTTCCTTGTCGAATGCGTGTAATAGACAAGGATGAACAGCGCAAAATTACGTAGGCTTGTGTCAGTCACGTGGTCTATTTGCAAGACCATGTTTTCTTGGACCATGAATCGCACTATGTAATAAAACTTTGTGGTAAAATATTGATCACTTCCAATTCCAGTGTTAAATTATGTAGTTATTTTTTTCTTGCCTTATTGTCTTATTGTTTTCTGTGTTGTGATGTCCTACAAATAAAGTTTTCTAATTTCTAATAGATCATAGATATCAGAAATGATGAGATTCGCAGGCGAACTAGAGTCACCGACATAGCCCGAAGAATCGCGAAACTTAAGTGGCAGTAGTGGCCAGGGCACATTGCACGTAGAACCGATGGCGTTGGGGAAAAAAGGTTCTAGAATGGCCGCCACGCGCCGAAGACGTAGCGTGGGCAGGCCCCCCACAAGGTGGACCGACGATCTGGTAAGGGTCGCGGGAAGCAGCTGGATGCGAGCAGCGCGGGACCGATCGTTGTGGAGATCTTTGGGGGAGGCCTTTGTCCAGCAGTGGACGTCAACTGGCTGAAATGATGATGATGATGATGAATTTCTAATAATTTCAATTGCAGTTCGTGGAAGAAGACTTCATAGAGATGCGCAGTAAGTCGGACAGCGCCAACCCAGTGGGCGCGGACGACCTGCACCGGCTGTTAGTGCTGGCGCGGCTCGTGGCGCTCTCCCGCGGGCGGCGGGCGCTCAGCAAGGACTGCTGGGGGGCAGCCAAGGCTATGGAGGCCGAACGACTGCTGAGGGTCAAACACCGTGTTAGGGTTTAAAAGAATAATTTAAAGGCCACACTGCTGGGATGTAGCCAAGAGAACGACTGCAAAGAGCCAAAAACCGTGTTAGAATTTAAAAGAATAATTTAAAGCCCATTCTGCTGAGATGTAGCCAAGACTATGGAGGCCGAACGCATGCAGAGGGTCAAAAACCGTGTTAGAGTTTAAAATAATAATTTAAAGCCAACACTGCTGGGATGTAGCCAAGAGAACGCCTGCAAAGAGTCAAAAACCGTGTTAGAATTTAAAAGAAAAAATTATCCCGACCAGTAGGCTTAGTATGTAAGAAGCGACAGGCCCGAGAAGCTGTCAAACACGACATAGTGACATTAGAAATGAAATGAAATCATTTATTTTTTTAACTTTTGGACACTTTTGATCACTTAGTTAAGTCACAGAATACCAAATAGTAGTCCCTACAGAAGCTCCACTAGGCGACATAATTCAAATAAATTGCAACCCTATCTCCGTTACAATAAAGTGCAATTCAGATCGCACGGCGTTAGGCGAAAAGACGAAGTTGCTGCATCTCTTTCTCTCGCGTTGCGCCAACTCTTGTGCCACTCTACTAACACCTTTAGGGCTGTCGTCTTTGAGAAAATAAAACATCTGATTTATTAACCTATAAGACCTACCTTTTACTCAAACAAATGATGGTTCAAATAAACCAATGCTACTACTATTTACTAAGTAATAGTATTACTCGTATTATAATGTTTGCAAACTATATTTACTCGTCGGTAGGTAGGTAAGTACTTTAGTTTATGAAAATACGTCATAATGTTACTGTAGGTTTGTCAGAGAAAATTATGAGGACAAGAAAAGAGATTTAAAAAAAGACATCCGATCCAGTCCTTTTCCTTTTATTTTTGCATCCATAAACACAACAGCATTTGTCGTATTGTTGTGAAGTCATTTTCGTAATTTGAGCGAGCGGAGCGGCGCGTAATAACGACGCGTCACGCGCGCCCGGCGACTGTTCGCGTACTGATGTAGCTAGCCCCGCCTTTCATCGGCCGGGGCGATATTTCGCCCGTCATACCTATTTTTCCGAGTGAAACCCCCCTGGTTAAGTCAAATAAAGTTACATTTAGTGGCGAGTTCAGCAAAGATAGAGCCATGTAGTTCTGTAACTATGTCGCGTTTGACAGTTCGAGCCAGTCGCTACTTACATAGTAGGCCTACTGATAAATAAGACACCTCGCCATATTTTGCGGAATTTCAATGGAACTAATTTTACACGGGAAATTGTTGCCATAGTCGTAAAATGTACATGTGGCGCCCCCAGAGCAGGTTTCTTATTTCTTTGGTCAGGCTTTAAATTAAATCATCGCCATAATTTTAACTGAATTTTGGCAACACCATACAACAGTGTGTAAAATAAATGTTTCTGAAAATTAAATAGAATGTGATTTTGTAATGGAACAGTTATTGAACAAGTGTCAGCCTGAATATGTTTGTACTAGTTTGTAGAGAAGCGTGTTGTGTTTAACAAATTGAGTATTTTTTTATTATGAACTACTCTACATTATTTTTAAACACAAACCTAATTGGTGCGGCGTAAACCAATGGTACAATGCGCGCAGCCAAAGATGAGACCTGTCAGATGCTAAAGAGGGGACTTTGCGCTGGTAGATACAGTCGCTCGTGCTCAAAATAGTTAAACTAAAATATGAGATCGGATTAATAAGATATTTATTGTATTTCAAAATCGCTTTTATCGCTGTATCTACTACGCAGATATAACTGTGGTCCGTCACGTGATCAACCACGTGATCCGTCAAGTCTCATCTTTGGTTGCGCGCATTATACGAGTATTAGAAATAAGTGCAGGATTATACTATATTGTATTTTAAGTTTCAACTTGTCGTTCTTTTTAATAATAATATATAATATTTGTCTTATAATTTGAGTTTTTTTCATGTGTCTCGCTCGAGCGTCCAGAGGCAGCGCCGCTAAATTAGAGGCAAATGTGTCGAGGCCTAGCCCGGTCGCGCACTTAACTATGGTCTGTTTCATATCCGGGCAAAAGTACATTGACCTCTTTCTTTTCTTGAAAGTTATTAAAAATAATGTAACGCCAAAATGTCTCGCAAGGTCACACTCACACGCTTACCCCGCCGCCCTACGGCAGAGAGATGGGAGAGCCGCTCGGTATATGCCAAATCAGGGCTAACCACAGAACATTTAAAAGAGGTTAGAATGGCGATAATGCGCCGTCCGTATGAAATCCGGTGTCGCCGATTCCACCCCACCTTTCACCTCCACTACATCTGTACTTCAATAAAGATGAAGTTTACGCACATATTTGCAATTTCAAATCTAGCCAATCATAGCGCCGCTCAATCACGCGATTTCAAATGGAAACGAATCATACGCCTGCACGCACACTGATGTAGATTTTTATAGCTATGTGTGAGTTAGACAGCGTGATCGTTTCTTTGCTTTTTTTTTTTTTTTTTTTTTAGTTTCTTTCTCCCTTATGGGAAAGGCAAAGGGATCTAAGCCCATACAGCCTAGTCTTTAGTAGTTTCTTGCATTATCCAAGTTTAATGTTTTCATCTTCAGTCATTATTTCTTCAGTTTCATTTTGTCATCTTTAATCATTTCTTGTATCCATGTTAAACGTCTTCAGTAGTTTGATTTCTTGTTACGGGATCATTGAAATGCAAGGGTGGTTCTTACATTCCAATGATACTGAAGTTTAACGCGGGGTATCAAACCAGAAACAGCTAACCACTCATTATTTCTCACTTTCATTCGATAGTTCTTCTTTGACAGCACATTATCGCACTAATTCCACCATATTAACACAACAATTACCATGAAAAACTAATTTTTAAAAGGACGAAACAATGAACCCGCCATTTCCTCTCGATTCCCGCGTAAAACTCTCTCGTTTCTTTGCGTGAAGTATGAGCGTTTTGCTCATAGTTTTGGCGCGCCGGCCCCGCCCACATCGCTTTTCTAACGGTGTCAATGACCTTTTGTCCAGATTAATATGAAACAATCCATAGTAGCTGCTTGTAAATATAGATGGGCAACGTACCGGGTTTTAACCCTCATGAGAGTAATAATCCATTATTGCCCATTTTTGCCCGGGTTAAAACCCAAAAAGGTGGGCAAAAACTCAAATACACTAATTATGGTAATTCCAGTGTCTATTATTGCAATAAACATATGAATATACGCGAAAAGCATGGTTTAATTTTTAAAAATAGCCTACTACACTCGTTACAAAGGTAACTGAAGAATCTGCACTAAATTATTCCTACTAATATTGTAAATTTATGCAAAAGGAATTACTGTGTCAGTCTGTTTGATACGCTTTCACGCCAAAACCACTAAATCAATTTTGATGAAACTTGGTACAGAAACAGAACAGACCTTGGGGAAGGACAAAGGCTACCTTTTACCGCGGTAAAACACCTTTTTCCCACGAGAAAAAAGATAGCGGAGGAGGAAAGTCTTCATGAAACTTGGCACAGAGATAGAACGGACCTAGGGGATGGATATAGGCTGCCTTTTACCGTGGGAAAATATCTCATTCCCATGGGAAAATTAGTAGAGCGGGCAGATTATTTTGATAAAACTTGGAACAGAGATAGAATAGACCTTAGGAATGATATAGGCTACCTTCCGCGGGAAAATACCTCATTCCTACGGGAAAAGCGGACCTGCGGGGCGGAAAGTTTTAATGAAACTTGGCACAGAAATAGTTAACGGTGCAAAATCCAAAGTATTTACTTTAACGCTCTGTAAATATTTGTGGAAAAAGGGGTTAAATGATTAATATTGATCAAAGTGATTATTTAATTATAGGTCGTGTAGTTTTGATCAATTTTTTGTTTTAACCTGAAAAATGACAAATGACGAATCTAAAGTCACCAGTTCACCACTGGGAGCCCTGGATATCGACTTTGAAAGCAATCCGTTGAAAAACAAAAACAATCGAAATGGCGGCAATTTTTTCCAATGTTGACCAACATTTCAAAGTCGATATCTAGGGCTCCCAGTGGTGTCCAATAACGAATCTGAAGTCAAAATTTGTAAAAATGGCCACCATTATGTACATTTTTGTTACTGAACGGATTGCTTTTAAAATTGATATCTAGGGTCCCCAGTGGTGTCACATGACGAACCTGAAATTGGAAAAAATGACCGCTATTTTGAACTTTTTGGTTTCTGAACGGATTGCTTTCAAAATTGATATTTAGGGTCCCCAGTGGCGTCACATGACGAACCTGAGGTCAAAATTGCATAAAATAGCCGCCATTTTGAACTTTTTTGTTTGTGAACGGATTGCTTTCAAAATTGATATCTAGGGTCCCCAGTGGTGCCGATGACAAATCTGAGGTCAAAATTCGAAAAAATAGCCCCCATTTTGAATTCATTTATTTCTGAACGGATTACTTTCAAAATTGATATTTAGGGTCCCCAGTAGTCTCCAATGACAAATCTGAGGTCAAAATTTTAAAAAATGGCCTCCATTTTGAACTTTTTTGTTTCTGATTGGATTGCTTTCAAAATTGATATCTAGGGTCCCCAGTGATCTCCAATGACGAATCTAAGGTCAAAATTTGAAAAAAATGGCCGCCATTTTGAACTTTTTTGTTTCTGAATAGATTGCTTTCAAAATTGATATCTAGGGTCCCCAGTAGTGACCAATGACGAATCTGAGGTCGAAATAAAAAAAAATGGCCTCCAATTAGAACTTTTTTGTTTCTGAACGGATTGCTTTTAAAATTGATATCTAGGGTCCCCAGTGGTGACCGACGACGAATCTGAGGTCAAAATTGGATAAAAATGGCCGCCATTTTGAACTTCTTAGTTTCTGAACGAATTTCTTTCAAAAATATCTAGGGTCCCCAAAGTTATTTAATAACGAATCTGACGTTAGACTTGAAAAAATGGCCGCCATTTCAAACTTTTTTGTTAGATATCTTAGGTTTCCAGTTGTCTCTAGTAACGAATCTAACGTCAGAATCAAATTTTCCCAACCCCCACACTAAAAAGAAAGCACATAAAAGCAGCCATTTTTTCCAATTTTGACCTAAGATTCGTCACCGAACACAGGGAACCCTAGATATCAATTTTGGAAGCAATCCATTCAGAAACAAAAAAAAATTAAAAATGCCGCCATTTTTTTCCAATTTTGACCTTAGATTCGTTATCAGTCACCACTGGGGACCCTAGATATCAATTTTGAAAGCAAACCATTCAGAAACAAAAAAGTTCGAAATGGAGGCCATTTTTTCCAATTTTGACCTCAGATTTGTCATTGGAGACCACTGGGGACCCCAGTTATCAATTTTGAAAGCAATCCGTTAAGAAACAAAAAAATTCAAAATGGCAGCCAAAACTAATTTTGATCTCAGATTCGTCATCGGTCACCACTGGGGACCCTAGATCAATTTTGAAAAAAAACTGTTCAGAAACAAAAGAAGTTCAAAATGGCGGCTATTTTTTCCAATTATGACCTCAGATTTGTCATTGGAGACCACTGGGGACCCTAGATATCAATTTTGAACGCAATCCGTTTAGAAACAAAAAAGTTCAAAATGGCGGCCATTTTTTCCAATTTTGACCTCAGATTCTTCATTGGACCCCACTCTGGCTGGGGAAAATTAGGGTCTCTTGTCCTCTCCCCCCTCAAAATCTTTCCCACCTGATTATTAGTAATTTATTACAGGTAATAATTGTTCTGTGATAATCATTACTTTCCCTAAGCGCTACCATTTATTGGGAATTAAGTTTTTCCCGTGGTAAAACGTAGCATATGTCCTTCCCTAAGGTCTATTCTAATTCTGTGCCATGTTTCATAAAAACTTTCCGCTTGCGCTTCCATTTTTAGGGTTCCGTACCTCAAAAGGAAAAAACGGAACCCTTATAGGATCACTTTGTTGTCCGTCTGTCCGTCTGTCAAGACCCTTTTTCTCAGGAACGCGTGGAGGTATGAAGCTGAAATTTATATCAATTACTCAGGTCTACTGTCCCTTGAAGCTGTGAAAAAATCAAACTTCTAAGCCAACGCAATCAAAAGATACAGCCGTTTATGCCGCAAATTTTCGATACTTGCAAGGGAATCAAAACCTACAGGGTGCTTCCCGTGAACTCAGAATCTTGAAATTTGGTACGAAGCAACGTCTTATAGCATAGATAAAGGAAAAATTACGAAATCCATAAATTTTTAGTTACATCACATAATATATATTTTTTTAATAATTTTAACCTTACTACCCATTTCCTCATAAACGCGTAGAGGTATTAAATTGAAATTCATACCAAATACTCAGGTCTATAATACCTTTAAGCTGTAACAAAATCAAACTTCTATGTCAACGCAATCAAAAGAAACAGCAATTTAAGCTGCATATTTTGAAACTCGCAAGTACTCGCAAGGGAATCAAAACCTAAAGGGTACTTCCAGTCGACCTAGAATCTTGAAATTTGGCATGAAGCAACGTTTTATAGCACACATAAAGGAAAAATTCCGAAAACCTTAAATTTTTAGTTACATTACAAAATATATATTTTTTAATAAATATAAACTTATTACTTTTTTCCTCATGAACGCGTAGAGCTATCAAGTTGAAATACTTACTTAGTACTTAGTTACTTAAACGATAAAGAGATCTTTGTCTTAAATTTATGCTCCTCCATCTTTCCCCATTGTAATGTTATGAATTTCATTTTGCAATAAGATTACCATAGTTATGACTCGATTGTCGTAATGAAAGAACTTTGTAAACCTTGCAGGTTTGTACGGAACCCTCGGTGCGCGAGTCCGACTCGCACTTGGCCGGTTTTTATTCCCGAGGGAGTGAGGTATTTTTTAGCCGTATAAGGTAGCCTTTATCCATCCCCAAGGTCTATTCTACTCGTAGCTATCTCTATGCCAAGTTTCATCAAATTTTTTCGAGTGCGCAACCATTTTTCCCGTGGGAATGTTTTTTTTTCCTGCGGTAAAAGGTAACCTATATCCATCCCAAGATTTATTCTATTTCTGTACCAAGTTCCATCAAAGTAACTTAGCCCTAAACTGAGTAACATTGATATCTGCCCATTAACGAAAAACATGAAAATAATTTTCGAATTTTAACATTGAACTTTTCAATTTGAAGCGGCGCTAAACTGATCCCGAATTTGTATGTGTGACTAATTATCATAAATTAACAAATTCGAATGTTTTTCTTTATTTTTCACATTTCTGAGTTTTTGCCCACCAAAAAAGTGGATAATGGGTTATTACTGGTACGTTTGGGTTTTAACCCAGTTATAACCCGGGCGGAATGAAACGGGCAAAAACTATTGCCCATCTCTACTGTAAATGCGAAGTAGCTGCGTGGATCCCTTTATTCCCAGATTCCTCTTGAATTGCTTCCTCTCATGGCTGGTTTACACGTATTAAGTTGTTAAGTAGTTAACTAAATTTTTAGTTAAAATTAACTTAATTTTAAGTAACCGATCGTTTACACGCTTGTCTAACTTATGCACTCTTTAGTTCACTGTACTACTTAAGTACTTCACTAAATTTGTTGAGTTCACACGTAACTAAATGACAGTTTAGTAGAAAGCCACGCCTACCGGGGAATGCAAGCGGTGCGGGAGGCGCGGCTACTTAATCAAAAATAGACTAGATTCTATTTCACTTGTTCACTTAACCACTAAATCGTTTACTTACCACTTGTGACTAAAGAGCTCTTAAGTGGTTGTTTACACGCAAGAATTAAGTTAAAATCAAGTTAAAATTTAGTTAATTACTTCGTCACTTAATACGTGTAAACCAGCCATCAGTTAAAGGAGGCATAATATTCTCAGTTGGAAATGCCCCCTGCAAAATAGAGACCTCTTGGTTTGGTAAGCATCTGAATGAATGAATAAGCTTGCGTTTTGTTATTGCTTTGCTAAAGCCTAAATCCATGTGCCTGTCTGGTCACACCGGAAACGGATAAATAAAAAAGTAAAATGTCACAATGACGTGAGATGTGACGTGTAGTGTAGGTCGTATGTATTCATTCCTGGGGCGCGTTCAGTGGCTTCGTACGAGTGCACTCGAGCGCGCTCTGGTGCGCGCTCTAACCGTTCCGTGGCTCGGTGAAATTTTACCCTGACAGCTGTCAGAGCGTAGTTTCACCCGTTCCGTGGCTCAGAGCGAAACAACCAAACAACCGTCTAATGAGATGGTTAATTTTTACTCTGACAGCTATTTGACGTTTAAAGCTTGCAATTTATGTCAAAGTCAAAAGACTCAAAAAGCCCGCCATTTTGTTTCGTAGTTACTTTAGAATAATTTTGTTAAATTTGTATATCACAGACGTCTAATACGTCTGTAATGTATATAAAAGTAGAAAACAATTGAGACAGGAGAAGAATTTTCTCTCGTCAAATATTTGAGGTTATAAAAACAACTCGATCGTTCAGTGGCTCGGTTGCAACTCAAACGGGTTAAATTTTACCCAAACAACTACGCTCGAAGCCACAGAACGCACTCCGGTGGAAAACTATTGATTATTTTTATGAATGATATTTTGTAAATTACTTAGGGATACTCTTAGATATTAAAATGACGAGTAAGATTAAGTCATCAGACAATGGTCAGAAGGGTAAATCCAACGAGTCTTTGTGGAAAAAAGCGTTCGCGTCGAATCAAGAATGGCCGGATAAGGTTAGAATCGTAGTCACGAGATTCAGAATAAACACGTATTAATTTAATGAAAACGGATTAGTAATGTGTTTGGATGTTTCAGGAAGAGTTCCTAGATGTAATATATTGGATGCGACAGTTCCTGGGCATAGTTTTGGGCCTGTGCTGGGGCTTGTTACCATTGAAGGGATTCCTTGGACTACTTCTGTATGAATTAGTATATTATTATTTTATAATACATCACGAAACAGAACACTTCGGGTCCCTTTAAAGAATATGAGATTTTTTTAAGTCAAAGTTGAAAGTGCAAATATAAAACTGAACTAAAACAAAGGGTTGAAAGTGTGCTCTATTTCACTAGACAAAGTATTCATTTCTCTTGAATGTATGTTCTAACTAAACCAATTAGTCAAGTGTATCATTAATTAATAATAAATTTGATTTATCATTATGATTATTTGCATTTAACAAAACATCAAAGGTGACGAATGTATGCTAAACCCTTTCCACTGGTAGACAATGGACACTTTGTTCACATAATTTTACAATTCATTATAATATAAATCATTATTCTATCTTCATTACAGGTTTGTAATAATAAATGCAGCGGTGATATATTTATATGTGAATAACTTTCAAACAATTGATGAGGAGGAATATGGAGGCATGTGGGAGATAACTAAAGAGGGGTTCATGACTTCTTTTGCAGGATTTTTGGTAAGATCATAATTTTTTTATTTATAATTTAACAAACAACACATATTTTGCATGAGCTTTTATACAAACTTGATTTGGAGTTTTTGTTAAGGGGCTCCCCTATGCGAAGTGGCGCCGCCATCCGTTAAAAAATAATTACTCTATGAGTAAACAGTTTTTCAAAAATCCGGTAGGTCATTTTAAAGATTTGGTGTTTTAGGATATATAATAAATAAATAAAATAAGCCTTTATTACTGAATATTACATTTTTTGTTTACATAGTTCTTAAACATACACTGTCACTTTCAGTCTGCCCTTTGGCAAAGGCCTCCCCTCGAACCTCCCATAGATCTCTATCTCAGCCTTTATATCTATTTCGTTTTTGACTTCTCAATTGGGTGATGTCCATGTCCATTTCTTATTTATTTATTTATTTATTAGGATATATAGAAGCCATCAACTCTGTTAGTTTGAGTTCGATGAAGTTACAGATAGAAAATTTGCCAAAAGTGGCCGTTTTTAGCAAATTTTCTATCTGTAACTACAGCGGACTATAATAAATACAGTTTATGGCCGCTATATATACTATAGCACGCCAACTTGAAAATGACCTACCGGATTTTATAAAAAATGTATACTTCGCGGGTTATTATTTTTTAACAGACGGCGGCGCCACTTAGCATAGGGGAGCCCCTTAAAGAATAAAAAGAATTTTATTATGAAGATAATAGTCTGCTGAGCCGAGCTGAACATTACTTTTTGACTAGATTTATATACTTGAACAAAGCAACTGCAATCTTTTCTATGTACAAAATGTTTATTTTTTTATCCTAGTATGTTCTAGGGATGTACTATCAGCAAAGTTCCCGCTAGCCCAGTTTAGAAATATTTCCCTTGCACGCGACGATCTTCTCTAGCCCCGCCTTTTTGTTTTATTTACCAATTACCGATGATTTTTGAATTATATTTCTGAAGAAATGAAGTCTTAAAAAAGAATGCTCATAGTTGAGTATGTCAATATAACGTTTATGACGGAAAAAAAAACAGCAAGGCGGGGCCTAGCATACTTTGTCTCGAGCCACTGCACACAATATTATCCCTTAAGGTGGGCTAGCGGCGACTTTGCTGATAGTACATACCAACCGTTTTTAAATGCATATAACTCTAGATATTATGGTTGTCTCTGCATGAACAGTTTATTTGTATTTTTTATTATTATATTATTATTTGTATTTTTTTGTTTTTCAGGTAACATGGATTATTGTGTACACAGGTCTACATGGCAGTGAATTATGAGACAAATGACTGGATGGAATAACTGTTTGTTAACCATAATTTAGCCAATGTTAATTGCCAACTTGTACAAATATCAGTGTTATTATCATTTTAAAGTTTGGTGCAGTTATTTTGTGTCAAAAAATGGCAGGAATTAAGGAATTATGTAATGGTAACACTGTTTTCAGCTATATGCGCTTTCTGGGATATGACTTACGTGTAGTATTGAATTTTTATTTCAAGATTAGAGATGTAATAAATAAAGAGTTTATTATAAAGTACATTTGAATACCACACATTTGTGTGATGAGCACTTGTGTTTGCCTTGTGTCTAAGAGCCCTTTCATACGACCGATTTTATTCGGCGATTTCTCGGCGGAGCGAGATCGCAGCGAGCACGCGGCGGCTCGCGGCGTGTACACAACCATATTGGTATTTGGTATCGCGGCGAGACCCGGCGGTTAATAAGCTCGCTCCGCCGAGAAATCGCCGAAAAAAATCGCTCGTGTGAAAGGGCTCTAAGTGTTGTGTGTCAGCTGTCCGACACCCATAGTACAGGCTCTGTCTAGTTTGGGGTCAGAGGGTCATGTGTGAGATATCCCCACATAAATGATAAGAATAGCGCCAATCTCACTTAACTCAGTGAATGTACCCATATTATGTAACCTATTCTTTTAGATTTTTTGACTGCTCCCCTTGGTGAAAACTTGTAGTATATGCCAAGACAAGACCCCTCCCCCTTCCTTTAGTTTCCACATAGTCATTCATGAATATAATTTTGTTGAGCAAAATAATAATACATAATATGTAGTTGGTTCATATTCGTCTATTGCATATTATTTGCGTATACACTGGGCACCATATTCGACGAAAGAGCACGATATTTTCTCGGTGAAAACCTAACCCGGTTCCTGTGACTGTACGTAGTATTTAGAGACCCCCCCCCTCCCTAAACGTATGGTATGATGGCGGGCCTGTTTCCGCAAATCGACGACTCTGACTTTTTGCGTACGAGTCAAGTAGTATGGGTACGTTCCCTAATGTGAAACTTGTACAGTAGCCAGCACATGTAGCTAGACACCAATTACAGGTCTCACTCTTACTGCTTGAGATAATGGTGCTCTCAGGTGCAAAGTGTCTAGCCTCATGAGCCAATCTACTTGCTGTTAAATTTTTTATATTAGTAATTTGCCATTAGTAAAAATAATTTCCATCCTTATTTATAGCCCGACCAGAGAAATAAAAAACCTCACCATATTGCGGAATTTCAATGGAACTAATTTTATAATGGAAATGTTGCAATAATAATAAAAATATACATGCGGCGCCCCCAAAGTAGGTTTTTTATTTGTTTGGTCAGGCTTTAATATGTACGATCATACGAATGTATTTAATTTTGTTAAAATTAAGTCCTTTTTGTTTAAGACCTTTTGATACCATTATTTTTTGAGTTTTCAGTGAATGTCTTTGACTATAGTCCATTGGTGAAAAATAGTATGGCAGAATAGAGTAGCCGTATATTTCTCCGACTCCGCCCGCGTTAACCGTTTTTCCTGTGGAAATAAGAGGTATTTTCCCGCGGTAAAAAGTAGCCTATGTGTTATTCTGATGTATAAGCTAGATTACTGTAAAGTTTCATTCAATAGTTTTTGCGTGAAAGTAACAATCACATCCATCCATACTCACAATCTTTCGCGTTTATAACAATTATAGGTTTACCAGAATCTGATGTTGTAAAGCCCGACCAAAGAAATAAGAAACCTCGCCATATTGCGGAATTTCAATGGAACTAATTTTATAAGGGAAATTGTTGCCATAGTCGTAAAAATATACACGTGGCGCCCCCAGAGCATGTTTCATATTTCTTTGGTCAGGCTTTACAACAACCAATCTGATCTATTTTAATTGCAGTTTTTTTTAT
The DNA here is from genome assembly GCA_948473455.1 of Teleiodes luculella. NCBI lineage: Eukaryota > Metazoa > Arthropoda > Insecta > Lepidoptera > Gelechiidae > Teleiodes > Teleiodes luculella. The sequence continues at coordinate 14,275,722 of OX419593.1, forward strand.
GTCTACATTGTAATATTTCGATTCAGTTTTAAAATGATTTTGAATAAGATTATATTATAGATCTATACAAGGTCGATTAGTTTAGTGTGATTTTGCATCAAATAAAAATATTTCAATTTTAAAATCTTGCAAGAAAATGTCTTTGTTTAGTTAACATCTAAATATTTTTTGTAAAATTTATGTTGGTATCAGAAGGTTGGACAGAAATATAATAAAATTATAATATTACAATCTAACTGCACTGTCATACTTATATCGGTATATTTAAAAATACCAACACAACCGACAAATATGTTTTTCGCCCCTTTGCAATGAAAGTTTTGTTAATTTAAGTAGCATAATATATGATAAATGATATTATCATTTCGTCCTATAATCAAATTTTAATTTAGGTAAGTTACAGTACCTAAAACATCAAAATGTATACAGGCAATAAGGGTGACAACAGTGTTACCCTCTACAAATTAATTCAGCTCAAAGCCCATAATATATTTTGTGTATTTGTCCTGCACCTTGTTGCATTTTATACTTTAGAAAATATCATTGTTAAGTTATATCAATAATTTTGATATTAGCCCAATCAGTAGTCGAAGTTTCGATAGAATAATAAGTCATGTTTATTTTATTTATTTGTCGCATGTAAAGAGTGAAGTGTAATGAATTCCCGTTTTTGAACAAATATTATAATGAAATGTGGTTGATTTGAAAATAAAGTTTTTATTATTTAACAGTTTGCTTTTGACTATAATTCCTACAATAGAAGTACAGTAAAATAATTTGAAATAAAGCAGTAGTGGCGCGAAAAGGCGCAGACTTTCGCATTGGAGTGTGTAAATGACAACTGCGTAGGTACAATATGAGTGAAAGGGGCGTAGCGATTTTGTCATCATTTCAGCCAAAAGACGTCCACTGGTGGACAAAGGTCTCCCTAATCATCGTCCTGCTTGTCCCACATCCAGCGGTTTCCCGCGACCTTCATCAGACAGTGAGTCCACCTTATATTTATAACAACAATTTCCAATATAAAATTAGTTCCATTGAAATTCCGCAATATGGCGAGGTTTCTTATTTGATCAGGCTTTACACACAGTTATTGATGAGCTCTAAGAAAAAAACAATTGCCAGTCTATCGTTTAATCATCTCTCCAAGTAACCAATACATCATCGGTTCTGTATCTCTGCATGATGGTGGCGTCTTTCATATCCATCCTCGCCCCCGAGGCGTGTGCCAGCAGTCCCGCGTACGCGATCATCACCCCGTTGTCGATGCAGAATCGCTCGTCTGTAGCGAACAGCTTCGCGCCGCGCTCTGCGCACATCACCCCCATCATGTCTTGGAGACGTTCGTTGCACCCCACTCCGCCTACTATTAGGACCTGAGAGAAGATATAAAAAATATATACTGAAGTCACAGGGAAAGGACAGTCTAGAACAGTGGTTCTTAACCTTTTAGGCATTAGCGACCATTTCATTAAGTTTCTGTCTTCCCAAGGACCACCCAGTTGGTTTATTGGTAATATACAGTGCTTAAATGTAAATAAATATAAATTTAGTAGATATGTCTGTAAATAAAACGCGTATAATTTTACTACTAACACCTTATTTACTTATTATTTTAAAAAATCTAAAATAAAGCAGTTCGCGTTGTGTCGACTCTACTTATCTCATCATGTCACGTCACTTGTTTACGATCACTTCGCGGACCACTTAAAATGCCTCCAGGGACCACTAGTGGTCCGCGGAGATTAAGAACCACTGGTCTAGAATATACACGCAAAAACACAGTGTATCAAATCTGCCATGCAGTTTCGGCAAAGGGTGAGAGGGTTGTTGGACCATTTCCCTTCAAAGTCTACTTTTCCAGATAAAAAAAAACTGAAGTCACAGGCGGCGGGCTACTTCAGAGAACGAACGCGATTTGAAATTTTGTTTATCGGATCTACTTTTTTTTTATTTATCCGGTCAGGATTCGGGAGATTAATTGAAAGAGTTTGGAGATACGCGATAGACAGGCAACCAGAAGTTGTGGTATAATTTATTACAGGACTAAACAGGGTAGGTAAATCGCTGTTGTAAAGTGCTGTGTAATCGGGATTACACTATTTGTTACGCAAAATACGGCAGCCTATTTTACGTCGAGTAACAAATCAACTGTATGTTTGTTTGTTTATGAATTATGTACCATTTAGGTATATCTTTGTGTGTGTAAACAGAGATATACACAAATACACACTCACACATACACATACTCACCCATAGGCTTCAATAACATGCTCATAAGTTTTAGTTTAATATTTATCTTTATATTAGGATCGAAAATGTAACTTATCATTAGGAAGGGCACGGCCTCCTAACACAAGCTCAACTTAACAGGAGACCCTGACAACATATTGTAATCCCTTATTGAAGAAAGTAAAGTTTATTTGTATTTGTATGTCGCATGCGACGCTGTTGCTAGGGTAAATGAGGCTTGACTTACTTCATCAGAGCCGCAATGCGCCATCGCTCTTTCAGTAATCTCCACCAACATTGCGAACACAGTCTCCTGCAGAGAATAGCACAGGTCATCCGGCGTATACTCCTTTAATAAGTCGTCGATTTTGTCCTCCATGTAGGACAGGATTCCTGAGAAACTCACGTCCATTCCTGAAGGTAAAACATATTTTATGACTTTTTTTCCTAATACAAAAGTAACTACTTAAAAAAATATATATTTGTTACATTTAATTGTAATGGGAAACAGGAGTCCTAACTAGGTAGACCCCATATTATGGAACTCCTGGTCTCTATCTAACCTCACCAAAATAGAAAACCTGAACGGATCCTTTAGGCGAGCTTGGTCAATTACTCAGATAGTCAATTTATATTAGAGGCACGCACGCGGATCCAATATTTAAAGGATAATCATAATGTTGAGCTTGACAGCGCCTTTACTACTATTACGTACGAAATAGAGCAACTAATTAGCGTGATATCCTGTTAAAAGTACTCTAGGTTGTTCAATCCAATGGGAAGTTTTCTAGTAGCTAATAAAGAAAAAAATACCTTACAAAACGGCTTAACAGGTGGCACTAGTAAATAGTGAGGTAATAAATGTTGAAGTATTGGATTATAAAAAAACATTCAAATTAACGAAAAAAATTAATCTCAGTCAGAACCATGCACAATCCGACAAAAAAGAAGTCAAAAATTTTACAATAAATCTCACTGTTCTCACTATTTTACTAGCGTCATCTATGGAAATCTTAAAGAACACTTTTATTTTTTATCTCAAGCTGTCAGAAAATCTCCCATTAGAAGGTTGCATTGAGTAACTATTCAGCCTAATAAGGGTAGGCTCGAGCCCTTTAGTGGAAAGGGAATGTATGTGATGGCAATGATGTAAGAATAAAAAATATATTGACCTTTTACACAGTATGGCAGTTGCAAATACTTTTTCCCCTTTTTAGCTGCTTGTTCTATGTTGTAACCGGGACTCGGTGCGTTTGATAGTTTTAATACTCTTGCAAACCTGTAAGAAATATAAATAAAAAGGAATTATAATTTTTACAGACCATATCACCATTTTGATAATATAAAAAAGTAGCAAATAGTCTATAGTAAACATACCAATTTACTAAATTAATAGAATTTAATGTAAGTAAATATAAATGTACAGATTTTTCTTTTGTGTGTGGCTTAAAGATTTTGGATGAATTTGCAAGTCTTGAGCGACGTTTTTTTGTAAGAAAATAAAGCCCGACCAAACAAATAAAAATCCTCGCCATATTGCGGAATTTCAATGAAACTAATTTTATAATGGCAATTGTTGCTATAAACAAAAATATACACGTGGCGCCCCCAGAGCAGGTTTTTTATTTCTTTGGTCAGGCTTTACATAATTTAAAAGAAAAATTTCAAAAGCAACATAGGGTTTTTAAATTCTTACCTATCCAGACAGTTACCCACAGCAATGTCAATGGTTTCTCCAAATATCCGGTACCTCTTCCTCGAATAAGCAATGATCTGGGTGTTGCCACCACTCACATACAAAACTGTTGGGTTGTTCGCTTTTGTTATTAGCCTCCCCATTTCTATATCTGATTAGTGAATTAAGAAAATTTTGAAAGTGTAATAAAATGTTCATAAAAATGATTATTGACAATTTTGATAAGTTAATGTACAGTAGCCAGCACATGCGGCTGGACATGTTGACCTTGGTAACAGCCTTATTCCATAATAGTGGTTAATTTCGTAGTGCGAATGTCTAACCGCATGTGGTGGCTTCTGTACATAAAAGAACTAAAGTAATTAATAATATTAAAAAATACATTAAATCGAGAGTGCAGACAAGAGTGAATCTAAGGGATTTTTTTTTTTTTTTTTTAATTGACCTATGCTTGTGTCGAAAAGGTACAACCAATCAAGCTTCACCGGACTTGCGGGGGAGTGGAAGACTACCCCAAAAAAAAAAAGTCATATACCAACGCGTCTAGGGGCGGCTCAAGGGAGCCTCGGACCACGGCCTAGCGCGTTGATATTGAAAAACATCGTGAAGGAGACGACGCCTGAGGGGCTCCGTCTCTGATTTTCAATTTTGATTTTGGTTTTGGCCGCGCCCCCGCCGCCGGCGGGTGCGGGCGTTGTTACCTGAAGGGTAATTATTACCTGAAGGGTATTTCACTACCAGAAGGGCATTCTGTAAGGTGTAATCTAAATTCTTTGACTGCTTTAACTGCATCTGTGATTTCGTCGTCATGTTCGGAAAGGGTATCTAAGGGAAAGATAAATTCTATAAAACAAAATCTCCTTAATTAAATTAGCTTGATTATTTAAGTCAAATAAATTTTTGGGGGAGGAGGGGACTAAAATTATCTTTATTTATGTATGTGATTTAAATATTTGAGATGGAAATTAGTTTTATTTACCCTTTCTCACAGGCTCTGCTTACTCCAGTGCAATGTATTATGTTGAAAAAGGATACGTCCAATACAATGGTTAACGCCTAAAATGGGCTTGTTCCACAACAAAGCGCAAGTTCTGGCTACAATAGCACACACTGATAAGGGTGCACCCATACCAGGGCCTTTAGTATAGCAAACCACATCTATATCCTTTGGATCTACGCCAGACTGGTCTAGGGCTTCTTTAAGGACCTCATGAATGTTCTGCTGGTGGTGTTCCGCAGTTTCTCTTGGCAGAAAGCCTATAAGAAATTTTTTTAGGTTATGTTCATAAAATTATTGATAAGGATTTTTTTGTATCTGAAGACCATTTTTCAGATTATTTATTTGTATTGGACGTAGATTTCATATATAAATATCAGTTAAATCTGTAAGTATCGATGAATATATAACATTTAGACTGAAAATCGCTAATAAACATAATAACCTTCGCCTGGTGGTGTAATGTACGTCCGGCGGCAGTTAGCCAGAATTTCTCCATCTCTAACAATACCAACACCAAGTTTATTAGCACTCCCTTCGAATCCGATCGCTATAACCATTTTATATAATAAAATATTATAAGAAAAAACAGTTAAACAATTCTCACGATGTTGTGTTTACAAGTTGTTGTTTTTCATTCATATTCAGTGTTGCCAGTATGATTTCCCAAAAAAGGACGGTTGGCTTTCTGAAAAGGTACGGTTTTTAACTTCAAGGTACGGTTGGGTCGGGATACTTCTGCAATCAAGAACTAGATCAGTTTTTTTTCTTCGAGTTAGCTGTCTGGGACCATAAGTAAGTAAAAAAGCGATAGGGAATCGAACATAAAGAAACCTCATTTCAGTATTCAAAGTTCTCGACAGGGAGCGCTGGTATAGCCTACTCATATTCCATAGCGAAAACAAGTTTTTTACAAAAAAATTATGAAAATAATATTTTAGGAACTACGAAAATTCCATCTAAGTAATTTGTGTTTATATTTTAGTGTCAAATGTGACAGAAAGTTGAAGAAAGTAAGAGTCTCATTAATTTCTATAAGTTTATCGACAGACTGTAATAGTAAAATAATAATTTAACTTACCACGAGTTTAAAAATAAGTAACTTGCTAATTCATGCTTGAAGCTCCAATAGTTTCGATATGTGTCATTCTGTCTGTAGATATGCTTTGCTTCATTCCAAAATACTTAATACTTAGCCTGCACCCATGCTCAACTCAAGTAAATATGTAGTTTTCATTTCAATCTACAAAATTATTAATATTTTTCTGCAGATAAACATTTATCTATCTCGAAATTTCTTTTTGTTTACTGTTTACTTGTTGATACGGGTTGATATGTATCTCGAAATCATTAGTTTTCAAAATTTACAACTGTCATTTAGTCTTACACTTACAACTTTGCCTTCTTGCAGTGCAAACAAAAAACATAAAAATGCAAACCATCATCAACGTTAACTTGACTTAACTTTTCTTCTGTCTCGATATTCGTATCGTTCCTAAATCAATTATGTGACTATCCGAACAACACAACAAAATATTTACCTTTTTATGAGAAGCAAATTTTAATGTAAGCAAGCAAGAAAGCAAGCAAGCTATAAACAATATAACTAATATAATATTTTATAGAGCTATAAACTATTTAAAAGTAAATAATATATAACAGCCAAACCAACTGAACCTAAACGAAAATATATGTTTGAACAGCCTCCTCACTTATCATCATGTATAAAGTAGTAAGCCGATAGACAATAAAAAGACGAGATCAAATTATCCCTATGCCTATCGCACTTTTTAAAAATACATACTTGTGAGGGTGTGCATCTGGATTGAGGGCCCATTTTTTAAAAGTTTACAAAACGATTTGAGGTTTACAGGGAATGTAATAAAGAATAGTAAAAACATGAAGCACAGGGTCACGAATTTCTTAAACATAAATTGTAACTGTGGTGATTAAATAACTTGGGCTCTCAATCTAGATGCTAGGCTAAAGTGGCATAGTTCAATTTATATGTTTAAGAAATTCGTGACCCTGTGCTTCATGTTTTTACTATTCTTTATTACATTCCCTGTAAATCTCAAATCGTTTTGTAAACTTTTAAAAAATGGACCCTCAATCCAGATGCACACCTTGTGAGGATGAGGTATCTTTACATCGATCTCGGTTTCAGACTGACTAGACGCAAATTCAGAATGTGAGAAGGCGTTTTTTTTGTTTTTTACCCTTTGTAGTTTGTAGTGAAAAATAATTCGCTAATATAGAAAAGGTACGAAAAAGGTACGGTCTACACTGAGGTACGGTTGTGGTACGGTTGTGTGATGAATAGTACGGAAAACCGTACCTTTTGGTACGGTCTGGCAACGCTGTTCATATTCTTTCTGAAGGCAAAGTCTAAAGATCTGAGCCATACAGCCTAAACATATGGTTTGGTTTTTCGACTGATATTCTGTTTCTGTCTGGCTGGCTGGATCAGCGGAGAGGAGACACCGTGCGTGTGGCGGAAAGCAACTATCTCACTGAACCTTCTATTCCAAGGTGTCATATCATATCATATTTATATGTAAGCCTGACCAAAGAAATAAGAAACCTGCTCTGGGGGCGCCACGTGTATATTTTTACGAATATGGCAACAATTTCCCTTATAAAATTAGTTCCATTGAAATTCCGCAATATGGCGAGGTTTCTTATTTCTTTGGTCGGGCTTTACGGTAGGTAGTAAAGAAAGCCTGACCAAAATATTAAAAAACCTGCTGAGGGCGAAAGCGCCGCGCCGCGCACGGACCTATATATTTTTGTTGATGGCAACAATTTCCATTATAAAAATTAGTTCCATTGACGAAATATGGCGAGGTTTTTTTTCTGGTCAGGCTTTACTTAAATAGAACATCCAAAGATAACATCCATGCTTCCTTTATCCTACCGTTAACATACAGTGATAATTATGCAATTTATTTTTACAAGTAATGGATGTTCTTTCCTAGTTGAAGGAGTAATTTTTTTGCTGGACAAAAATAATAGAATACCAATTATTACGATCAATTACTTATTTTAATATAATAAACATTGGCATCATAAATTGTATTAATGTCATTCATAACTAATATACTATGACTAAGCTTGTGTAGCTTGGGTGTCGTCATTTACTTCATCAACGAAATCTGCTAACATATCTTCAACATTCAAATCTTTATTTCCAACTTTTTCTGTAGCACCGCTTTCAGACACATCACCATTTTGCAAAGGTTTTCCAATAGTATCACCAGTACCATTAACTTTTACTTCACCAATTTTATTGTCAGCTTCAGTTTTCTTGGCATCACCATTCGTGTCTTGAGAATTCTTCACGACTTGCCCGCAAGTTATTTGAATGTCATCTGTTTCGTTAGTACTAGGCAAGTTATCGCCATCGAGTTTTTCCAAAACAGGAACATTATCTTGCCCTGTATTAGGGTAGTCATAGGCAACTTCCATAGATAATGGAGTGTCTTCTTCGTCATCGTTTGAAACATTTAAAGGTAATTGTGTAGTAGCTTCTAAAACTGGAGCATTTGGAGGCAATTGTGTTTCAGCTTCGTACATTGATGTATTGTAACACATTTTTGAGCTAGAATCTTTAACTGATTGAGCAGAATCCACTCTATCTTCAGAAACACTTTTATCAATCCCTGCATTAGGCAGTTGCGTAACTTGATTATGTATATCATCTTCTGAAACATCAATAGTTAGTATATTTTCATCATTCACTCTTTCACTTCTATAACTTTTGAGACTTTCAGCCTCTTCAACTATTGGCACAATATCAACTTCATCATCGTGTGTTGATGCATTTTCAACAGCTTCAATGATGATTTCTACTTCTCTAGCGACGCTTTCTTCTGCGTCTGAGTCGTCACTGATTTCAATGCTGCATGCTGAATCGCTGCTCAAACTGATCTTGTCAGGTTCATCGACTTTGCGTTTCTTGTTAGAAGGTTCATCTGATATTGTTATGACTGCTTCTTTTAAGGCCTGTTTCGGCACCCTGTTAATAAAAAATATATAAAGATCATGGTCCAAGAAAACAAGGTCTTGCATTTAGACCACGTGACTGACACGAGCTACGTCATTTTGCCTATTCATCCTTGTCGAATGCGTGTAATAGATAAGGATGAACAGCGCAAAATGACGTAGGCTTGTGTCAGTCACGTGGTCTAATTGCAAGACCTTGTTTTCTTGGACCATGATAAAGATTAAAAGTGGGTGTAATTTTCTGCTTAGTCTTTGACGAAAGATTTAAATATTGTAATGGATTATATAAGATCACTAACTTGTCAGCTCCTAGCAATTCTTCTAAAGCGGCTCTGTTCTTCTCTGATATTTCCTTCTTCTTCTCTTCTCTGCTGGCTTCTGGTTCTTTTTGAATAGCGAAGCTGAGCGTAGGCGGAGCGCAGTGTAAATGCATTCTTATATCGAGAAGAGCTTTTGCGCAGAAATTTGATATCTGTGGATGAAATAATAAGATGCAATTTAATGTAACCATAATTTTTAATTTGATGTTATCATTGTTATTTGGTGTTTTTTTGATCAGATAGTTTGTGGCAAATTTTAAATAAGCAGCTGCATTTTGTGATGTTATTAATCTTATTTAGATTAAGCTTTGATTATTGAGAAAGGACAAGGTTCATCACTAGTATTTATGAAGCATGCCGTTTAATCAAATTTTACGCAGCGCAGGACTTCCACCAAAGTGTCCTCAAAAATGTGTTTAATACCTGAATAGATCCATGTTACAGACATTAGTTTATTTTGTATTCCTTTTCACAATTAAAAATATTTTTTGTTTAAAAGGGAACTCCAGTAACTAGTACATTTTTGTACTTTTTGTTAATGAAATAAATACTTTTTTTATTTTTTATTCCTACTAGCGCCACCTCCCGGTACTTGTATGAACTAACGTACTAGAACACTATAGATCAGGCTAATTTGCATCGCCTCGTGTGTTCCTTTCATACTACAGATACAAGTTCGAACTCGGAAGGCGAGATGTCGCTAGTACATATAGGATTGTAGATAGATATAGATTAGATATACGTAAAAATAGAGACAGATTCGATCAAACCTTCCAACGGTGTTTAATTATTACTCCCGTCTTGTCATATGATGACGTAGGCATGTGTCAAACTACGTGGTCCGACTGGAAGACCTTGTTTTCTAAGACCATGCCTTAACCCAAAAACCAAATTAAAAAGTCACCTCACCTCTGCATTAGTGTTGTTTATGGCGCTATACAGCTGCATAGCTACGTGTGTGTGCGGCGGCACTGTGGGCGGGGCCGCCTTGCGCAGTGCTTCTAACGCACGCAGCAGCGGGAGCGACAGGGACGGAGAATACATAGAGAGAGAGAAACAGCTGCGGACTAGACGCTCTTGGAATTGCTGGAAAAATACAAATGACGTTTAGTTATTGTTCGAGCGAGAGAGTAAAATTTCGTGAGCACATTGAATATTAAATTAAATTAAACGCGCTTGTTTTCCTAACGGGGTTAGTGTTTAAGTTTATAGGGAGCCCAAACTAAACTACCTATAGTAAAATAAAAAATCGTTTTTTTAACTAGCGCACGTCTATATCTCACAGAACCGCAAAATATATTTACGTACAGATTTTCGACCAAAGCTAAATAGCGAACAATTATATTAAAATAAAGATTTTAGAATTTCTTTAATTCTTCTTCTTTTCTTTTGTTTAAGTTTAAATTCCCGACCTTTACTTGATATCGCCAGAAAGTATAGAAGTGCCATAACTATACAAAAACATTTCAATAACTATGGATATTTAAAACAGAATAGTCCATTGCTGTACTAAGACGCGAGTTGGGGATAACAGTTGTTGGTTACACAGGCGAACACTGCCGCCTGCACCCCGAATTTTGTACCTTTAGTGGCCTGGGGGCTAACTCTTGACGGTCGATCCGTGGACATTAAGATCGGGCGTTTCGTACTCTCTAACGCCACACTAGCGCCACCTTGGTTTCATATTGGACGGATATTAAGTGAACTAAATGAAATCGGACATTTGTCAACTATTGGCGGCCAGATATTTTCAAGAGTAGCGGTCTAAAATTGACTTTGGGTTGAAATCGGTATCGATATTGATTTCAAGAGTAGAGCCCCTGTACGACATACGAAAGAATTAGTATTCTTTATTTTTAACTAAAAATCTTGTTAGTTGTTTACCTTGTGAATATCAGGCTTCAAGAACATTCCACAGACTGTGAAAAACACTTCTGCACACTCTAAAGCCGCGATCGCTACTTCTTCATTTAATTCTTCTGTTCTGTTAAAAAAAAGGATTAAAGACTTTACACTTACAGCTCATTCCAGACACTCAAATATCGAATATGATTTGGTTCTTTGAAGCGAACTCGAGAACTATATTTTGTAAAAACCCCGATCAGAGAAATAAAAAGTCTTTTTAAGGTAGCCGTTCGAATCGAGCAATAATAATGGACTTACGGTGATGGATTTAAGAATGAATTTACTCAAAAGTGAGTTGGCGCGACGACACAGACACCGGTAACGCCGCGTCACTCGCGTCACTGTCGCATGCCTCCAAAATCCACCTTAAATACATCACTTTAGAGTCCATTATCCTTTTTCGTGTCGCAGCGTCAGTGTCGCTGAATGCACATTTTTTTACATTACGATAAAAATATATAACACATCCGTAATATAAATATTTAAAATCATTTTCGGGCGATTTGAATCGGCCATTTTGGCGCGCTTGGTGTGAAGTCAGTGCGCACACGTCAGATCAGATGATACACGAGTTCAATGTTAGTTAGATAGACGTCGAGCTGAAAAGACTTGGATCTAGGACAGAAAAAATAAAAAAGAAAGCAGAATAGTACGTCGAAAGGGCATTGACATCACGTTTTCTTTCACCACCAATAGATTTCGTTTTGGAAATTTGCGAGGGAATTTTAAAATAGCTTATTTTTTTAAATATTAAATTGTACTATTAAAAAAAATTTAATTTTAAAAAACTAGTGTTATATATTCCGCGTTCGGACCGGATTCGGATTGAAAGTTTTTAAATTATTCTTGAATTAGATCAGAACGAATTTAGAAGAGAGGAATACTTACGCGGCCATTTTGTTTTTCTCTCCGGGCAAATGTGAGGATATGTTGCTCTCCATCATCATCGCATTAGCCAGTTTCCTTTTAGCTTTCTTGCTCAGATTCTTTGTGGGCTGACTGTTCATCTGGAAAAGTAATTAAAGTTGAACATACCTATTATATTCTTAGCAAGTATATTATTATTCTTAAGAAAATGCTTATTTCATAACTTTGTATTGTAATTATAAATTATGAGATGGTACGAATACATGCTCTAAATGCGATCGTAATATCTATCTATAAATCGAAGCGAAAAATGTAAATCATTGAGCTTGGGCAGGGGCCCCTGGGGTGCCCTGGGTATGGCCCGGATACCCAAGGAGATGCGGGTTTTATCCCTTATGGGAAAGGCAAAGGGTTCAAAGCCCATACAGCCTAGTCCATAGCACGAGTGAATGTCAATATAGGCCTACCAGTAGGCTTACTAAGTAAGAAGCGACAAGCTAGAAAAGCTCTCAAACGCGACATAGTAACATTAGGGGCATAGTAGTTCTGTCAATAAGTCGCGTTTGACAGTTTCTCGAGCCTGTCACTTCTTACGTAGTAAGCCTATAGGATCTGATAAATAGCGATTTTCACATGGAAACAAAAAAAAACATCTATCAACTGAAATTTCGAAGAATAGTTTTTGGTTTAGTTCAAATTTCCTTTAAAAAGTGGTGAATCAAAGAAACCTGGCTACCGTCAATGTCTTTTTTCTCTTCCCTTCCCCTATAATATTTTAACCTCTTATCTATTTTATGCTTAAATGTAGGTATCTTTATAACTTTTTCTGTGGGTTTAATACTAATCTTGTGTTGTCTTTCTTGTTTTAGATCCGGAAACCGATCATTAGTTTAAAAAAAAAAAAAAAAAAAGTTAACGTGAACTATTCATACCCTGACACTGGCAGAATTGTCTTTGGACAGAAGCCAAAAACACAAATATTGAATTGAATTGAAGCTAACCTGCAAGTGTACGACGTGTTTGGTGTGCGTGATATCGGCCAGTATGTGCGCGCATAGCTCCCCGTGCCAGCCGCGCGCGCCGCCCCGCAGCGACCGCAGGCAGCCTAGCCAGCCGCCGAGCAAGCTGTACGCGGCGCGACGGACCGCGCTGCCGATATATCCATACATGTTTCATTCAATTTGGCTTTCTGAGTTGTACAACTAACGAGTTGAATGAACAGATATTTAAAATAACATTAAATTAAAAAATTTGCGAACTGTACGCATCGCGACGGACCGCGCTACCGATATATCCATACATGTTTTATTCAAATTGGCTCTGTGAGTTGTACAACTAACGATTCGAATAAACAGATATTTAAAATAACGTAAAAAAAAATTAAAACCCCCGCCACAAAACTGTTTAGCGCGGCGCGACGGACCGCGCTGCCGATATATCCATACATGTTTCATTCAATTTGGCTTTATGAGTTGTACAACTAACGAGTTGAATAAAAAAAGAAATTTGAAAAAAATTACAGCATCCGCTAACAAAATTTTACGTGAATTGGTCTCGCGAGCTGGCAACCCCCATAAGAACGTAATATAAATAATTTATGTGGTATTTTATACCGATCGGTTTGAGATCATTTGAGAAATACAACTTGTAGACGAAAACAGACAAGGCCATTGACAGCAGATAAAGCCATTGGTGCCCAAGCTGTAACACTTTGCATTCGTAAATCGTCGTATTTTTAAACTAGCTTTGCGTCCCACGTTGAGTCTTGCTGTGGAAATGAGGTATTTTCTCGCAGTAAAAGGTACCCCATGTGTTATTCTGATGTCTATCCTATATTACTGTAAAGGAGACGTAAAAAGTGGTTTTTTATTCGGCCAAAAATTGAACGGATAAGTAGTATACCTACTTAGAAAGCTTATGTAAGTGGGTTTCAGGATAACTAATCAAATTATTTTATCGATGCTCCGTTTTCGTAAAAATTGCAAACTTGTTCAAGCTAAAAAGTTATAATGAAACGAACGATCAATGAATTTCCAAGAGCTATTATTCTAATATTATCTTTTTGTATTAAAATCTTACAGCCAAGTATAACGTTATTTTTATTTGTAGTCTTTTTTTTTTGCAGTAATTAATGAAAATAATTATTGAAGAACTTGAGGCCTTTTCGTTTCATTTTTAGAGAAAGCAAACTAGAAAAAAAATGGAATGTCAACGTGATAGATGACAGGATTGACAGGTATTCAACTGACAGTCAGAAAAATAACCGTTTTTTTTTAACCGAAATTAGCGTTTAGTTTCCCTACCTTGAAAATAAACTTGACAGTTGACACTGGCGCAAAGTAACACTAGCGCCAAAATCAGAAAAAAAGTAAAAATATCGATTAAATCTTAATAAAAATTAAGAAAGAGACAATAGATCATTTTTATACTATGCGCTATCTCTTTCTTAAAAAGCATTCACAGCAACTACGCAACAAAAAATCGGTTTGAAAGGATTGCCAGAGGTATAATTGTATTGCCAGATCTTAGGTTTATTTTTCTACCAACCAATATTCGAATCAATTTATAAAAAAAACGGAGCTTTCTTTATTTTTTTTCAAATGATCCTGATTATCGTAATAATATACCCTTTTACCCTATATGCGTAGAATACCCGTTCAATTTTTGAAATAATAAAAAACCACCTCCCATACAAAATTTTACATCTCCTTTCATTGTTATCCATTCCGTAGTTTATGCGTGAAAGCGTAACGAACAACCATCGTCACAAACTTTTCGCGTTTATAATCTTAATTTAGTAGGATTGATTCTCGTATAATAATAATTACTTACCTTGACTGCTCGCTAGGATTATCTGAACTCCACTTTAAAGTTTGCATAACGAATCTGAAGACTAGAGGCGAAAACGGAATGAGGTTCGACCCAAGACTGAAAAATAAAAAAAATACCATAAGATCAGTTTTTATGATATACAATTTAAAAAATATATTAATTCTTATTAAATACGTATTGCTTAAATGCACTATATTATGTTGTGCTGTTACTGTTTGTCGCAATTTTTTTTATGAATACTTAATCAATTTTACTATTTCGTCACTATACAATAATCATACTAATATTATAAAGAGGAAAGATTTGTATTTTTGTGTGTGTGTGTATGTTTGTAATGAATAAACACAAAAACAACTGCACCGATTAAAAAAATTCTTTCACCATTAGAAAGCTACATTCACCCTGAGTAACATAGGGTACCATTTACCGCGGGAAAACGCCTCGTTCTCACGGGAAAAACTAGAAAAACTAGCGGCGGAAAACTTGTTTGTTAATATGTATTTAGTAAACTCATAGTTAAGCTGACCAAGCTACAAGCGCGTCCAGAGTCCTCAAGGCTTGCGTCTTGATGGCGGCGATGTCCGCTAAGTGATGCGCAGTGTGGTCTCCGCTCGACACGCTGAGCGCTCGCATTACCACATTTAGGATCGTCTGCGGATGTATCGGCTTGGCTACTGGGTATATTTCACTGAAAATTTAAAGTTCACTAAATTTTACTTTAAATTAAATAAAAGAAAAAATCTGTTGTCATCATAAAAATAAAGGCTTACGACTTTTTTTCAAAAGCACCGTTATATCGAAAAAACTATTGTAATCCAAAAAAAAGGCAGATGTGCCCTTTAGCGGCAATATAATATGAATCTCTCTAGAATCATTTTCTAATTTTCTAAACTAAGTCTCTTTTCTACATCGCTTTTCTATTTTTATAATGTAAAAGATTCTGCTCGAAACACGGAAACATGAAAGCAAGACTAAAATAAATTCGTTCTCCCTTGCCGGATGTGCGCACCGGACATCAACACTATAATAAATGCATAAATACTTATATAAGTAGCTTCAGTGAATTTAAACGCAGAATTGAATAAATGTATTTCTATTGCAACTCCATTTAATGTTTTTAGAGCAGTAACTAGTTGTCAGTTTTTTAAGGGCCTGGCCACAGCTTCGCGTGACCTGCGACCAGCGGAATGTTGCCAGTGACCCATAGTCAAAATTAATATGAGAGAACTAAAGAGAAGCAGCAAATACTGCTCCTATAGATAAAACATAATGGAAATGAGCAACTACATAATAAGTATCATGTAATGCTACATCAATAGAAGAATTAGCTAAAATTACTCGTTATTTTTTTTCATTTCTAAAAATTTGGTAGAAAAATGTAGCACCGAAATTAAGAAATTGATTGAAAGGCATGAAATTACCAAACTAGTTCAATTTTCATGCAAAAAGTAATGTTTATCTTATTTTACAAAAAAAAAAAACTACTTCAACACTTTAATCACAAATAAGATTTAAAATACGCAAAAGTAACGTTTTGAGTCCTGTAATGCACGCACAGTGCTCAAAAATAACGTAAAATGTTTACAATACTAACGTTCTGGCAAGTTTCGCGCCGCAGGTCGCCGCCGCCGCGCGAAGCTGTGGCCAGGCGGTAAGGCATATTATGTTCGGGTGCTAGGTACAGTAAACACGTCACACAAGTTAATACTTACACAAGCATAGCTTGAATGAAGACAAATACGTTCCTCAGTCGAGTGGTAAGCAGAGCTTGTTTGTTCAAATTGATATTGTGTTGAGTTTTGCCTATTGTTGAACATAGTTGGGACAAAGCTACAGCCATAGGAGATGCGGGTGACTGTTGTTCTTTCTAGAAAATAAAATAAAAATTAAGTCGAGATCATTAGAGTAAACTCTATTCTCTACCATTCTCTTGGTAATGGGTTGCCTGGAAGAGATTGGTACATTAGCAATAAGACCGCCTGTTGAAACCCAATGTTTTCTTTGTATGTGTAATTTGTCTGTGATTCATGGTGTCAATAAAGAATATTTGTACCTATTGTATTGTATTGTAAACGGATAAGGGCACTGGTTTTATGCGCGGATAATTTATGATTGCCACAGTAGACAAAAACAAAGCAAAGTGAACTGAAGTGATAAAAAAACTTATCAAGTAATTTATTATAATAAGTAAACTAAATACCTGTATCTTGCCTGTCTGTTGGTAGATATCAACTGCATTAGGAAATATGGCTCCGAGGAGAGAGTGAACCGCGCTGCATAACGCATTCATCTGATCTCTCCAACAGGTCTTGGATGTGGCTGTCTTCTCTTGGGTGGGACGCACCTAAAGACAGTATCAAAAAGATTACATTAGTAGAAATGATACATTTTCCTTTAGTTGGTTAAAAGGAGATAAATAATTTAATTTCTTTTTAAGTACTAACCCTCTTATTCATAAATGTTGCTTGTTAAACAATATTTCTGTCCCTTTCTAACTATTAAATGTCAATTCAATTCAATATTTATAATTATGGCTTCTGTCATCTAAAATATCTACAATATTTCGTTTTATAGATAGATGTAGAATTTCCTCCCCCATTAATATTAAATCTCTCCTATCCTTAGTAAATACACCCTTTGTTTATACTCTATGTATTAACACAGAGTATAAACAAACAAAACAGAAGTTATAAATATATTATGAATGAAAAAGTTTAAACAACAAGAATAACAAAGAGGTGATTATTGCATAGTTGATTACAAAACATAAATTTACCTGCTGCAAAGCATGTGCACATTTAGCTGCCTCAATGACAATATAGTAGTTGGTGTGGTCCAAAAAATGTACCAAATGTGATTCAATGTTTCCTCTCTGTGACATGCAGTATTTAGGGAATCTAAAAAAAAGTAATTGTCTTGTAATGCATGAATATGTTTTAGGTAGTATTCTCTTATTGAGATCAATCCTTACTGTTAAAGTAAAAATAAGTTACTTTATGATAGTAATATTGTATTTCCATTTCCGCCGCCTATAGAGGGTGCTGTCATCCACAATTATTACAACATGGTGTTTTCTCTTGCTCCGAAGTTTCTTTGTTTCCTTTGACTAACCACTGCGTAGGTCCTCTGAAGCCCATAATCCTCAATACTTACTAATAATGGTGTGTTTATTTTAAATAGTGTCTTGGGTACAGGTTATCTTTTACTGTTGGAAAAAACTGTTTTCCCATGGTAAATATATATGTATACACAGGCGAAGATAAAAAGGTATTTTTTTATAAATTTATAAAAGTCCACACAATTTACTCAAAATATAAAACTTTTGTGAGCTACAGGACTATACCCAAGTATTAACACAGATAGTGCTTGCTTTCTATTGGAGAAGCTGCATATAAACTCGAATATCGGATTGCGATCGCGCGTCTACTGCCTCTGTTGGTACGGGATTTAACATGCTGATAACAGAGCTTTGAATGATATGATTGATAGGTTATATTTACCGGGTGATAACGCCTTCCAAAGCGTGCAGCCATAACCCGCAGTTTACCTCAGTGTGCTTAGATAACTGCTGAAAGAAAGGCGATAAAGCCTCCTTGATAGCCTCGCTGTTATTTGGATCCACATCTCGCAACTTATTTATTATATTTTGACCTGGACAAAAGAAAAAGTTGAACAAACTTTTGCAATGATTTTGAATGACAAGTTTTATTATTATATACTGGTACTTACTCATGGTAACGGCGGGCGACGTTTTATGAGAACTTTAACATTACTAAATGGAATAAAATCACTAGCAAGAATGGAATAAAATGATATGTAAATACCAAAGAGAATGTAATAAAACTAGCGTTTTATTGTAAATACGGCAAAAGGCAAAACAGCATGCATGCAATGCAACGCAAAAACAGGCAAATTCAATTCAATATTGCCAACTTTCAGCAACGAATCAAAAGTGACAGTTTAGTATTTTTAAATAATATTTTAAACTTGGACTACTAGAAATTTTGGATCAAAAGCAGTCAATCAGTCAGTCAGTAGCTGAGTGTGGTGTGTATGGGTTTTACGCGGGAATCAAGAAGAAATAGCGGGTTCATTGTTTCGTCCTTTAAAAAAATGTTTTTTTTTCAATGTAAGTGAGAAATAATAGCTGGTTAGCTGTTTCTTGTTTGCTACCCCGTGTTAAACTCCGATATCATTGGAACGTAATGTGTAAGCCAAGCCATCCTTGCATTTCAATGATGATTGATCCCGTGACTTACCTAGGCTGTAAGGGCTTAGAACCTTTTGCCTTTCCCATAAGGGATAAAAATAATTAAAAAACAAAACTGCGTGTGTGTGTGTGTGTGTGTATAAGTTTTTTTTTTTTAGTTTCTTTCTCCCTTATGGGAAAGGCAAAGGGATCTAAGCCCATACAGCCTAGTCTTTAGTAGTTTCATTCATTATCCAAGTTTAATGTCTTCATCTTCAGTCATTATTTCTTCAGTTTCATTTCGTCGTCTTTAGTCATTTCTTGCATCTATGTTAAACGTCTTCAGTTGTTTCATTTCTTGTTACGGGATCATTGGAATACAAGGGTGGTTCTTACATTCCAATGATACTGAAGTTTAACGCGGGGTATCAAACCAGAAACAGCTAACCACTCATTATTTCTCACTTTCATTGAATAGTTCTTCTTTAACGGCACATTATCGCACTAAACCCACCATATTAACACCACAATTACCATGAAAAACTATTTTTAAAAAGGACGAAACAATGAACCCGCCATTTCCTCTCGATTCCCGCGTAAAACTCCGTGTGTGTCTATGGCCACATGGCAGAGAGGTTGTGTAGTGTCAGTCAGTCAATGTCAAATGTCAATTGGATTGCGGGGGGCTTTTACGCGGGAATCGAGAGGAAATGGCGGGTTCATTGTTTCGTCCTTTTTAAAAATAGTTTTTCATGGTAATTGTGGTGATAATATGGTGGAATTAGTGCGATAATGTGCCGTTAAAGAAGAACTATTCAATGAAAGTGAGAAATAATGAGTGGTTAGCTGTTTCTGGTTTGATACCCCGCGTTAAACTTCAGTATCATTGGAATGTAAGAACCACCCTTGCATTCCAATGATCCCGTAACAAGAAATGAAACTACTGAAGAAGTTTAACATAGATGCAAGAAATGACTAAAGACGACGAAATGAAACTGAAGAAATAATGACTGAAGATGAAGACATTAAACTTGGATAATGCAAGAAACTACTAAAGACTAGGCTGTATGGGCTTAGATCCCTTTGCCTTTCCCATAAGGGAGAAAGAAACTAAAAAAAAAAATTTGCGTGTTGCTTGCTTGCTTGCGTAAACTTGCGTTTGCATTTTTCTGTTTATTTTCCCGTTAATCATTACAGTGATTAATGTGATTATATGCTCAGTGATCATTACGACGAACTGAGTAAAAACAGATATTGTGAAGGAATATAACAAGAGTTACGTGTTGCGATGGCTACGTTCGAAGACAAGCTTATGGGCGAGAAGTTGCAATATTATTGCAGTAGCAGTGAAGATGAAGGGGGGTCTGAATATGAGGATAGCAGGAGCGGCGATGAAGAAGGAAACGTGCCGACACCTAGCGTGGCCCCTACTCTACCTCCAGTTAACGCTTGGAGCGGAACTGCCACTAATACGGGACCCAAAGGCGTGATAGAAGACTGGCGAAGATTCAAGCAGTTAGAAGCAGAAAATCGCATCCAACAAGAAAAAGAACGCCTTGCATTAGCCAAGAAACTCACTATGGCTGTGAAAACGGAGCGTGAAGAAGCTAAGGACAAAGAAATGGAGGAATTAGAGGAAGAATTAGGCGATCTTATGAGCGACGATTTTCTGCTTCAATATCAGAAGAAGCGTATGCAGGAGTTGATGGAAGCGCTTAAAAAGGTACCCAAATTTGGTGAAGTTATCACTCTTAACACCCAAGATGAGTTTCTGAATGCTATTGATAAAGAAGACCACAATGTTGCTGTGATCATTCATATTTATAATGAGAGGAAAAAGGCATGTGAGACCATGGATGGTTGTTTAAATGTGTTGGCAAAGGAGTATCCTAGTATCAAGTTCTGCCGCATCGCAGTGGACATTACAGGTTTGAGCCGGCATTTCCGAGTTGATGGTGTCCCAGCTTTGCTTGTCTACAAAGGTGGCCAGATCATAGGCAATTTCGTTCAGCTTGTAACAGAATTGGGCTCTGATTTCTTTGCCACAGATGTTGAGCGTTTCCTTATAGAGTATGGGATGTTACCGGAAAAGTAGAACAGGAACTAATTTTAAATCAGGATTTCTTTTAAGTTAAAATGTATTAAGGTCTAGACTAGATGGTATTATTGTACCTTATAAAAGACCAAGAGGGCCCTATTTTTAAATTAAATTTTTTTTGGGACAACTCACACTTGGCCAAAATTAGGTAGAGCTGGTATATATACATATACTATAAATATACAACATCCAGACAAGGCAAACACAGGTGCTCATCACATGAATTTCTGCCCTGGGCAGGATTTGAACCCACAACCCTGTGCTCCGAAGGCAGGCATGCTACTAACAAGGCTACAGGGCCGTCTAGTACAATTTAGCTGATAAATGATGGATGAAGTGATCCATCTTTATACAAGTACATTGAGTTACAAATATACTTGAAAATTGTTATTTTGTTAAACAGGTTAGGTTTAGATAGGTCTAAAGGCTAATTAAATTAATGTGCACTGAATGGAAATGTAACTAACATTATTATTATTAGCCTACTTGATCCCACTGCTGGGCTAAGGTTATTATAACTAACATTATAACAAAAAAATATATTTAAATTTATGTTATATCTGAAAATTATAATCAACAAATTAGTACCATGTATAAAATTAAACTGCATAAAAATACTATTCATCTTGGAGATTGTCTATAATGCTATGTCTCTAATACTATAGGTATAGGTAACATGAAATAGTTTAAATAAAGAAAAACAGGTTCTTTAGGCCAAATTGTACAATAGCCACATACAGTTTTATGAAAAGAAATTAAAAACTGATCTTATTAGCATCACATTTAAATTTAATCATATTTAATACCGTTAAGTACCATATTATTAATAATAATTATGTAGAAGGATATTTTACGCTTGGGTTTTAAGCAAATAAAACCCATATGTGCATTAACATTGTGGTTGCATACCTAACCTACCTTATTGACAAAAACATGAATCAATGCATTTAGAAAAACTTTCCTGTTCTTTGTGTACCTAATTAATATTTAAATTAAAATGTATTGTAACAAAAACTGTGTGCTGAAGTGAAACCTACTTGTAATTTATGGATGAATGGCTAGATTATGGTAAATTAAACTTTTGATTGGCACCCAATGAGTCTTAATTACTGTAATGAATATTTAAAGAAGTATTAGGTTGAATAAGTTTCAAATGTACTTCCATTGAAATATGAAATTATTTCATATTGGCTAAAGAAACTATGGTTGGAAGTGTTGGAACCTACCAGCCAACAGGCGTAGATTGGATGTCCGTTTAAAAAATGGCAGGCTGAGATTAGTTTATATTGATTTTTTTTGTGTCCTAATCCATGGCTTGGTCAGTGACCAATGGTCACAAAACCCGAAAAGACGCTTTATGCTACCAAAGCAAAGTCTGGCAAAATATTAATTCATTTTAGAACAAAAACACTGCCAGTTGTTTATCTTACTGTTAATTCTAAGTCCTTAAAGTTAATTTATTTTAGTTTTAATTACATAATAATATTTTCAAGTACTTATAAAATTTTAATGTTTGTATTTTATTTTCATTGCAAACATAACTTCCGCCTAAACGCGAATTTGTATTAAGGTAAATAAATAAATAGTATTAAGTATTTTTTATTCATTGCAAACATAACTTCCGCCTAAACGCGAATTTGTATTAAGGTAAATAAATAAATAGTATTAAGTATTTTTTTTTTAATATCCTTCTTGCGAAATAGTTAAAATGGTTTCCTACAAAAAAATTACGCATTGCTGTAATCATGCTGTAACAAGTTTATTGCAACGCAACGTTTTCGATTCAACTTCCGGAGACGTAGTTATATTTCTTCTGAATTACCTATTCTATAATATTCATTTAAAACCTGACAAAAAAATAAGAAACCTGCTCTGGGGGCGCCACGTATATATTTTTACGACTATGGCAATAATTTCCCTTATAAAATTAGTTCCATTGAAATTCCGCAGTATGGCGGGATTTCTTATTTCTTTGGTCGGGCTTTATTTGTGTGTGTGGTATCAGAGATTGAGGCGCTATTCTCAGTGTTCTTCTTAATCAATCCATTGCTGGGATTAGCTAAAGACCTCTGTTGCGCTACATTGATTTCTCAGGAGTAGTAAAAAAATAAGATATTCAGATTTTTTGCCCAGCGTGTTAGATAGATAGACCCCAAATCAAGGCATTAATAGACGAGGGTACTCCAAGCGTCACCAATGATAAAAAAAAAAAATTATAGATGAGGTGTTTGGTATTTTTCCGTAAAAGGTAGCCTATGTCCTTCTCCAAGGTCTCTTTATCCCTGTACCAAGTTTTATCAAAATCGGTGTAGTGGTTTTGGTGTGGATGCGTTACAAATAGAATTAGGTACATTCGCATTTATGGGAATAAGTATAGTTCTGTGCACACCACACAAGAATAAGTTTCGATAAACAGGCTTTTACTTCGGTATTCATTATAATTAGTAGAATGCTATGCTTCAGACTGTTTACTTAATTGTAAATATTCGTTTTCCCCTTTGTTTTTTCCTGACGAGTAGAAATGCCTTGAGGCCTCGAGTTATGTATTACGTGGTATTACTATGTATGTACCTATGTGTATCATTGGAATAATTCTAAAAGGGAAAACACGTGGGAATCCATACCTTATGCATGCCATTTCATTGTTCTCTAGTTCCCATGGAATACTTACAGCCAGCAAAGAGATCTGGTTAGTACACTCGAGAGCGAGCTAAAAATTAAGGTCACAGATAAGGACTTTGAAAGTCTCGAACACAGAATGCTAACGTACTGTATCTACTAAATGTGTAGAACATTTGATATTTTGAATATTCTACATACAAGTAGTTTCTCATTTTTTCCACAGATGTTGTCTGTTAGCGTATATTTCAAAGAGAAACTCTGGTATATTTACTATTTATAAACGAAACGAAAAATTAAAATCATTGAGCTTGGGCAGGGATTTGAACCCGCATCTCCTTGGCTATCCGTCCGGGCCATACAGGCGCACTAACAATTATTGTACCACGTCTCCGTACAAGCTCAACGAAGTTTATTTCTTTTTTTCGCTTCAATTATAAATAGTAAAAGTAAAGTTGTCTTTTAAGAATCATTTATTACCTACTTATAATTTATTTCATTAAGCTAGTGATTTCCTATGTTCATATCTTATTATGTGACTCTAACTCTAAAATTGGTCTCAATTTGGCTTCAAGTGTACAAATGCAAAAGTTTTCACGCCTCTGAATTTTGGATAAAATGTGACAAGTAGACGGAAAAGTGTAAAGTTTTTGTTGCATGAGAGAAAAATATCAGAAATTCTTACGATAATGTACCCAGCCACATTTAAAAAATATATTAGTGGGCAAGTATTCTATTTTTTTGGTGACTGTACTATATACTTCTATAAGCGTGACGGCTCTATTGTAGCGAAGTTCGTTTAAGTTTAAACGTTCTTGGACTAAAAATAAAAACATACTTTTCCTTACAATATCGTACGTTTATTAAGAATGAGAGATATTTCTTAAGATACATTCATTATTCACTACAATTGTTCTTACTCCAGCATAACACGTTCTTATAATGTAAGACGTATAGAAATATTACATTTTTAAGGATTATTGCTTATCATTTATTTATTAAATTTTAACAGATTATTGCGTATCACATGTCATATTTAACCTGCCACTATGTATAGTCGATGCGAGATTTCCAGGAACAAAAGTAAATTTTTTGTTCCTTTTATGTTATCAATGAAATCTGTTCCAAATTGGAATATTTCCTCTCAATATTTTTTTTTCGGAATAGAGGGAAATATCTTCGTTTTTCATTAAAAACACTTACATTCAAAATTGAATTATTTATTTAAATTGGCCGACAAGAAAATCCTTCATAACCATTTAATTCATCTTCCCATCTGTCTCACTTCTCAAATACAAGTTAAATAATATTTTTGTTGGGATCATCATCATTAGAATCACTTAAACATAACCTAAAAAAGTAAATTCGGACTCGTCATATTCCTAATTCGTTACGTTTGGTCCCGTCACGGACCGATTCGTCATTTTCAAGATACGACGTATTTCATTTAAAAGTAAGAATTGTTTTATTGGTTCCTGGCTTTTAATTTAACCTAATTAAACTCATACCGCAGGTGATTATTGGAGTTCACCTGTAAAACTAACCACATACCGAACCACGACCTACTGAAACGTGTAGGCAACTTTTTATGACAAAGAGCCACCTCTCTGAAGTCAGAAGGAGATAAAAGACCCTAGAAAAAGCTCTATTCTTGCTCAGTGACTAAGCAAACAATGTAAGGCAAATTAATAAATAGAATCGACGAAAACGACTTATGTAGACTTATTTCTTAAGGAACAAGAAATTAAAATTCTAGACTCAAACAAAAGAATCGCTTTGATTACACCAAAATACATGGAATATTTGCAACAGGAATTTCGATTGGTATTTTTGACAATATTTACGCTGTTTTTATCAATCGTAAAAAGGGCTTGATTTTCCGCTACGGGCTTAGATTCAACTCCAAAAGCGCTAAGGTGGCAGCACTGACAAATTAACTTACACACATGCCGTAGTAACTGTAGTAATTGAATGCGAACGTGACGAGTTAGGAATTCAACGAATCCGGATTAAAAAATAAGTGAATTATTTTTTAATTTGTTCAGCACAGTTCAACGATCTCGCTAATTTCGACGCGCCGGCGTTTCGGCGGTTTTACCGGTTCGCCTTCATCGTCTTCCTCTATAATCTCCATATCGCTGTCACTGTCATCCTTCCGCGCCCTGGGCTTGGATGTCGACGGGCCAGGCTGGGGTTCCCCATTGGCTCCGTTAGTTGGTTTCTCAGGCTCTTTAGGAGCCGGCATAGGAGCATCAGTATCAGTGACTAACCTCCAAGATTTCTCTTCGTCTTCTTGTTGCAAGCGCACTCTGACTTCGTAGTTTTGAAGGAAATCGTCTACCATCAGAGCGCAGCCGTCTGTGAGCCCTATTTCTTCTAGAGTTTTCTCGTTGTTGTGGTCGGTTTCCCCTGGCTCTGATGAGAGGACGACCAGGCCCTTTCCTTCGACGGTGGCGTCTGGTGCTTGCATGTTGAGGCCGTCTTTGAAAGCCGTTGTGAGGTCTTTCAGGGTGAGCTGTTTGAGGTTGCAAGCGAGACCCACTTCGGGTTTGGGTGAGCACACGTAGCATTTCGGGTTTGGTGCGGTTAGAGCTGAAAAAAAAAAGACTGGTAAGCATTTTTTTGTATAAACTAAAAAAAAAATGATGAAGATGTCTTTCTTGGTTTCCCATTGAATGTGGGCTAAGCAGGATTGGTGTGTTGGTTAGTCTTGACGTCTTTCGGTATTAATGTCGATGATCAGGCGATAAACTGGCTAATACGTGTACTAAAGGATAAAAACACCACATAATCTTTGATTCAGTATTTATTTTTTATTTATTAAAAGCAAAATCTTGATAGAAAGCCTTGTGATAAACGAATTAAAATTCCGCACAAGCATTAATAATAAACTAAACACATTCTATGTGTTATTTATTAGCTATTATTAAGTATAATGAAAATAAATTATTATATTTTATTATACCCTAATAGGCTGAGCAAAGAGCGTCACAAGAAACAAGCTAAAACCTCGAAAAAATTTTTTTTTTTAAATTCAAATACTAGCATACATGTGGGTGGTCTATTACTAACCAAATAAGAAACGCAGTTAATTTATTCCTACATAAATATTATAATTGTTGATGACTGTAGCATTGTTTTCTCCGACTAGACAATAGCGCATATTGCATCGGATATCCTAATAGGCAATTCAATTGTAATAGTAATGATGAATCACATTCTGTCAATTTGACCACTCAATAACGTCGGCTGTTATTCATACTCACTCTATTCAGACACGAACAGTTGTCCCTTATGGTTGACCTTTGGTCGTGGCTAGACACTGGTGCACTGTTATATAGCCTCTGTGAGCTACATCTGCGACTATTACGTTGGCTGGGACAATTTTCGCTGTAATAAGCTGTATATGAAGACTTACTTCTTTCAGGCACAAACAGTTGTCCCTTATGGTTGACCTTAGGTCGCGGGTAGACGCTGGTGCACTGTTCTATGGCCTCTGTGAGCTAGATCCGCGACTATTGCGTTGGCTGGGACTATTTTCCCTGCAATCGCTGTTATAAGCTGTTTAGGAAGACTTACTTTTTTCAGGAACAAACAATTGTCCCTTATGGTTGACTTTAGGTCGTAGGTAGACGCTGGTGCACTGTTCTATGGCCCCTGTGAGCGCGGCCTGTGCCCTCAGTACTGCGAGACCTGCGACTATCGCGTTGGCTGTCGCTATGGCCGGGATTATGTTGCCTGCCATCGCTGTACACAAAATACATTTATTTTAGTATAACATTAAAAAAACCCTCGCCACGAAACCGTTTCTTGATCCTTTCAACAACGCTTGTAATGGGATATTTTGGTTTTAAGTCCTTATAGACCGGAGGGCTAGAAAAGAGCTGATAATCTTCAAATGGATAAGGATATTTTATTGGATCATACCTAAGAACACTCTAGATTGTGTGTGTTGTCCATGGTCTAAGAAAACAAGTTCTTACATTCGGACCACGTGACTTGACATAAGCCTACGTCATCATGCTGTTCATCCTTGTCGAATGCGTGTTAATAGACAAGGATGAACAGCATGATGACGTAGGCTAGTGTCAAGTCACGTGGTCCGAATGCAAGACCTTGTTTTCTTAGACCATGGACATTATTTATTTGACAGAAGAATACAACACAACACAATCGAGAGTGTTCTTAGCTATGATAGACCATACTACTACGGATGTCCTTTTTATAATAATGTAAAAATGTGTGCAATCTTGTAGTATGAGATAAATAAAACTAAACTAAACATGATAATGTGTACGTGTACTGACACTTGATCTCGAAGCGCGACTTGGTGGGTATGTTGAATATGTGCGCGCGTATGTTGGCGCAGGCGGTGACGAAGTCCATGGCGTGCTTGTCGTCCTTGTCCCACACCAGGTGGTCCTCGGCCGGCCGCCGGCGCAGCTCCTCGCACAGCGCCGCGCACGACGCAGCGAACACCTGATTGGAGGAAAACCAAGCAAGTTATGATCTAAGATATAGGTTACACGCTCATTCCGGCGTCAGTTCAGTCCATCAGTCTGCTCAGAATGACGAGAGAATTATCGTCTAACCGGTTGACTGACGGACTGATGGGTATATTAGTAAAGCCCGATCAGTAGGCCTACTATGTAAGTAACGACAGGCTCGAGAAGCTGTCAAAGCGACATAGTGACATTAGAGCTGTCTATATGTCGCGTTTGAGAGCTTCTCGAGCCTGTCGTTACTTACATAGTAGGCCTACAGAGAAATAAGAAACCTCGCCATATTGCGGAATTTCAATGGAACTAATTTTATAAGGGAAATTGTTGCCATAGTCGTAAAATATACACGTGGCGCCCCCAGAGCAGGTTTCTTATTTCTTTGGTCAGGCTTTAACACACATTTCTACGGGTTTACTCCATGATTTAGTTTTAAACTGAGCTTACCGATATTTCGACCGAGTTACACCGATCATGGTCACGGCAGAACTGAACTAGATAAGCTCAATTTAAAACTAAATCTTGGAGAAAACCCGCAAAAATGTGTGTTAGTGCAATCAAGTTATGTTGTTACATTTCACTGTAACTTAAATTTAATAACATTAAATTAAAAATTTAAGAAACCCCTGCCAAAAATCGTTACTTGATATATCCTTTCAACAACTAGAAAAAAACACAACTTGTGGCGTTCTAGATCACCACTCCCAGATTTATATGTTCCGATTTCTGAGAGCCTCCCGCCTGGACATAGACTGCCATGGCCAATCTGGAAATATTTGAATAGGCTTCGGACTCGGGTTGGCCGCAATAAAGAAAATATGTTCAGGAGGGGACTCTCGGAGAGCCCAAATTTGGAGTGTGTGTGTGTGGGACGGTGCAGTGTATGGCCCCCTGGCGTCCAAGTGTGTGTGTGGGACGGTGCAGTGTATGGCCCCCTGGCGTCCAACTTTTTGACTTCAACTATGATTGCTCACCTGCGCACACTCGTGCACGGTCCACACGCGCTGGTCGGGCAGGCCTGCGTGCGGCGCGGGGGGCGCGTCCCGCCCGGCCAGCTGGCCCCACACCAGCGGCGTGGGCGGACGACGCTTCTTCCATAGGTTCTCCATTGACAACAAGTACCTAACATACAAATATACACCTTCAATCTTAAACAATTAAACTTATTTTTGTTTTCGTTAGTTTGTAATTGCTTCAAGTGGCTTAATACACCGTCAAAAATTAAAACCAATAGCATATTTTTAATATTATTCGCCTCAAATTTTAATAGTAGTAATAGACGGTAGTCGTAAGACAGAAGACGAAAGGGACGCAGTTATGCGTTAGAATGAGATACAAATACACTGCGCTCACTCTTGCGCATAACTGCGTCCCTTTCCTCTTTTGTCTCCCGTGAAATAGGTGCCTTAAACCATGGTCTAAGAAAACAAGGTCTTGCATTCGGACCACGTGACTTGACACACGTCATCATGCTGTTCATCCTTGTCTATTAACCAGGGATCGGAACCGGTTTTTCATACACTTGTTAAATCACGCTAGTTCAAACCCTATCCGACTATAGCTCTAACTAAGATCACTAAGGGTAGGTTTAGTCCTGGGGGAACATAATATGCAAAGCAACCGGCAGCCCTGGCCTTCGCCTGCCGCAAAAACAATTACTTTAATAGTTACTAAACCGATTGAAACCGATATCATTCCGTTCTTTATCAAAAACCGGGTAACCAGAATATTTTTGGTTTGTTTCATTAAGTTCCATCTATTGCCGGTTAATTGAGGAACGGAATTATATCTGTTTTTCGAACGATATTAACAGGGATTTCAAAACCGGTTTCGATCCCTGGGCTTTATACGTATCATTTCTTAATTGACCATTCCACGTGACCATTAGGCCGCTACTCTTAAAAATATGCCTATAGAAATTGCTACTTAGCAATAAGGCCGCTTACGTGTACACTTTGCACACGTTTTTGTAAATTTTGCACTGTACTGTTCTGTGTGCAATAATCCCTTCAGGTAACAACGCCCGCACCCGCCGCGAGGGCGCGTCCATAACCAAAATCAAAATTTAAAATCAGAAACGGAGCCCCTCAGGCGTCGTCTCCTTCACGATGTTTTTCAGTATCAACGCGCTAGGCCGTGGTCCGAGGCTCCCTTGAGCCGCCCCTAGACGCGTTGGTATATGACTTTTTTTGGGGTAGTCTTCCGCTCCCCCGCAATTCCGGTGAAGCTTGATTGGTCGTACCTTATCGACACAAGCATAGGTCAATTTAAAAAAAAAAAACTGTGTGCAATAAAATAGTATTGTAGTAACCTGATATCGTCTCCGAAGAGCTTGGTAAAGAGTTTTTCGGGGTCGTAGTCGGTGTCGGCGGCCCAGGCGCGGGTGCTCTTGCGCTGCACGTTGCCGGCCGCCGTGCCCGCCGACTGGAGGGCGGAGGCGCCCGCGTCCCCCGCCGCCTCGGGGTCCTCCGTGTCCGGGCTCACATCCTACATTACAAATACATCATAAGTCCGGTGAAGCTTGATTGGTCGTACCTTTTCGACACAAGCATAGGTCAATAAAAAAAAAATAAAAAAAAACAAATACATCACTACATAGTATAAAACAAAGTCGCTTTCTCTGTCCCTATATCCCTATGTATGCTTAAATCTTTAAAACTACGCAACGGATTTTGATGCGGTTTTTTTTAATAGATAGAGTGATTCGAGAAGAAGGTACAATAACCATTTTCCTGTGCGGAGCTGGGGCGGGTCGCTAGTTACAATTTTACTGCGGTAAAAGGGCACCTATTTCCTTACCCAAAGTCTATTCTATCTCTGTACCAAGTTCAGTAATCAGTTCAGCAGTTTTGGAACCTATTAAATGCAAACAAACAATTCAATCTTTTCTCTTTATAATACGAGTATAGATGAATTGTTGCCCAGGGGGAAGTGGAAGAATCTCTTAAAGGCCCTATGTATCCCCTGGGTACCCTAGGATTTCAAATACAACAATTATTGCATACCTGATCAGGGTCTTCCTCTCCAAACAGCTGGTTGAAGAGATGTTTGGCCCACACAATACAGTGGATGGGTTCAGACGGAGTGTTCCTAATGGTGCAACCTGGGAACGTCTTTTGTGGAGCCTTTGGCTGGCATTCGTAGCACTGGGTCACTCCGTATTTGATGAGTTCCACCTAAAATATTAATAATATTATTTTTGATAACAAAATATGTATAGCAAATTTTTTGATGTTGAGTTGCTTAGATAGGCCTTCTTTTACCTTACCTCTGGTTAGAATAATTACAACAATGACAATTTATATATTGGATTTTTAGGATTCGAAATTTCAAGGATTCCAATTTTGATAGAAGATTTTTTACTTTGATTGCAAGCAGTAAGTTCAATTACGAATCCTGTGAAGTCTCAATGCTTTTGTTAGTAAAATTGCCATAAAAATGTATGTTTAGTGATGTCAAACATCCATGTTAAAGTTGTAGATGTTGGTTTTGTTAACTTCAAACTTTTTCTAAACACCATGTTAATTTCATATGTGAGGATTTATTTAAAAAATCACCAAACATCATCTGTTAAGAAAGTAATAAACTATGTAAAATGTTTTACAAAATTTTGGTAGTCTCAAGAATCATCAAATCAAGGGCCCCGTAGCCCAGTTTGTAGTACGTCTGCCTACTGAGCACAAGGTCGCGGGTTCGAATCCCGCCCAGGGCAAACATTCGTGTGATGAGTACTTGTGTTTGCCCTGTGTCTGGATGTTGTATATTCATATATGTATGTATATCAGCTGTCTGGCACCCATAGTACAGGCTCTGCCTAGTTTGGGGCCAGATGGCCGTGTGTGAGTTGTCCCACATATTATTATTATTATTATATTATTATTATGACTAGCATATAGTATAGCATACCTAAGGTGGAAAATAATAATATAGACCATAATTCTTACATTGAGCAATTATGTACAACTACTAGAGAAGACACCTCTAATACATCCTATGGTCCAACATTGCGGCAACAGGAGGCGGGCAGATTGCATGGTGAGACATCCAATCATACTAATATTATAAAGAGGAAAGATTTGTATTTCTGTGTGTGTGTGTGTGCGTGTGTGTGTGTATGTTTCTAATGAATAAACTCTAAAACTACCAAACCAATTTCAAAAATTCTTTCACCATTAGAAAGCTATGTTCACCCTGAGTAACATAGGCCATATTCGCACGGAAAAAACTGTTAACGCGGGCGGAGCCGCGGAGGAAAGCTAGTTCATAATACAATGAGTGCAGTTTTTGGGTGTCTTTACTATAATATATGCTAGTGCAATAGTAGTTAAATGATTTCTCACCTGCCCAGCATACCCAGCAGTACCGGTCTCGATGAGAGGAATGCGAGCAGCGAGGCACATACGGTTCACATGGTTACGGGCTACACGGTTGTCCAGCGCATTCAATACGATGTTGAACTGCTTGAAGTAGCTTACTCCATAGTCATTGCTGGAATAGACAATATTATAATTTTATATACAATATTTATATTTTATTTTACTCCCAGTTTTAAATTTTTATTGGTAACAGTAATATAATAATAGCTACCCTGTTTTAATATTTTAGGTAATAATTAACATGTGAGTACCTTTTTTTTGCCATTATCTATTTGGTACATGAATAGACTAGGCCCTGCAAATAATGCAGCATTTGACCGACACCATAATATATTTGTTTTGGTTAATGAGTTTGATTGATGACTTTGCAATGCATACAGTGAGGGAGAGAATAGCACATAAGAATAAAAAAGCTCAGAAGACGGCTCTATGTCTATGACTCTTACTAAATTTTCTGATATTTATCTGACTGGCACACATAACCTAAAAAGAATTTTTCCATACTAACCTAATGACGCTGTCGTGGTGAGCTACAATCGTCACGTTGGGGTTGAAGCTCAGAGCGCTCTCCTTAGCCACCTGGGCCTTCGATTTACCAACATGCTCTTTGTGAAACAGAAACTGTCTGTTCAGATTGCTTACGTCAATCGTATCGAGGTCGATCTGGGGAATTTACGACAAATTACATTTGAAAAGTCTTAAAAAAATATTACAGTAAAAGCATCTGAAGCCTATTAAGATCCTTACGATTTCAATATAAGGAAAGCCGGTCAAAACAAGGTTCTTCAATATCTCGCAGCCAATGCCACCGGCACCGACTACTAAGATCTTGGAATTGGCGATCGCCTCAGTTAATTTCTCATCAAAAACGCCCGCTACCCGTGCCACCATGTCTACGATTTATATTTCTTCACTTTACTGCTCAAATTTGAGAAAGAATGGAAAAAATTCACAATATTTTGCAAAGAAAAAGCCACCACCAAAGCGAAAAACACGCATAGGCAATGTTGCCATATGGTAAGGACGTGAAATCCGCATTTTCATTTAAAAAATCCGTATTTACCATTTTAAATGAAATTCTTTATGAAATCCGTATAAAAGTGAAACTCTGATTATTTATAATATGTATCTTTTTTCATAATTTTTATGTCTAAATTAATATTTAAGTCAAAATAGGGGTGATATTTTGTATGTACATGTATGACAGATAGGTAGAAACTATGATTACTACGAATAAATATCAGAATATTAATATTATGCTCTATCTATGCTGTAAATCCGTATACATCAGTTATCCGTATTGAACTTCGGAAATCCGTACAAATACGGACAAATCCATATATATATGGCAACACTGCAACAGGCGCACACACACACACACACACACACAGTTGGATGACTTAACAACTGTCAAAATTGGCGTCTGAGCGTTCAGAAATTTTCCGGTATATAGGCATAGATAGTCCATTGCAGTAAATAGGCATACATAAAAGCTCATTATTATTTCCGTAGGTCTTGGGCCATTAATTATTTTTTCTCTTTGCTTGGGCCCCCCGTCCCCAGACGCCAGTAAACAATGGACGCTAGGTTCATGAACATGAAAAGTGTCTTAATTAATTACTGAACGAAAAAAATTTTTTTTTTTTTAGTTTTTCATAGCACTAGTTTAGATACACATTTAAATGCCAAGTTTTAATTTTATAAATTATCGCACAGAAGGAAGGCTCTCTAAAAAAGTATAAATGACTGACAGACGGTCAAAAATGATATAAAAATCATACAAAAATAAACAAAATTTACAAAGTACAAAATTTTTTGTATTTATAAATATAAAATAAAACAAAATGCCACCTAAAAAAGGTGAAAAAAAGAAGGCACCAGGCGTAAATTTACTGGCTGTTGGGAAACCACCAAAACCCAAGAAAATTCCACCACCACCGGCCTGTTTCAGACCTGAAGAACTTCAAAGGTTTAAAGAAGTTTTCAAGCAATTTGATAGACTCGACGTTGACAGGGTACCTACACTACCTACTGCTATTTAACCGGTCAAAACCCTTTCAAATTAGGTTCATGTAGGTAATCTAACACGAAGGGTATGGCGAACGATCATATCACTTCAAACCTATACTAACCGAAGTAGGGGT
Source organism: Teleiodes luculella (assembly GCA_948473455.1). NCBI lineage: Eukaryota > Metazoa > Arthropoda > Insecta > Lepidoptera > Gelechiidae > Teleiodes > Teleiodes luculella. Next base: position 14,310,501 of record OX419593.1, read on the forward strand.
GTCCTGAACTCGCGTGCTCGCTCGCTACGCTCGTACCCGCCTCAGAAATTACGCAACCGAGCGAGATTCGGCGGCTGAATTTACGTACCGACGTATTCGGCTGATACATTGAGGCTGATAATGGTACATATACCATACGCGCCGAACTTAGTGACGCGGCAAAATAATGTGAGCTCCATAGCACAGTCCATAGTGTGTTTTGACTCACTCTATACCACTTTTGGCAGATTTTTGCAGTCAAAAGTGTTTTTAACCGGTTATCCCATTTGGGATGCGTGGGTTCGAGTCCGAACACGTACCAATATATTTTCTATTTCCGAATTTATTTGTCCCTACGTAAAGATGAAGAAAAAAAATCAAAGCTTATCGTGAAGTTGACCAATCTGTAGGTACTGAACTGAGTCAGCGTGGTCGAAAAGGCAATACAATACAATACAAATATAAAGCTAGACCAGAACAATAAAAACTACGCCATATTGCGGAATTTCATTGGAACTAATTTTACAATGTTATTTGTTGCCGGAAACATAAAAACGTGGCGCCCCCAGCGCAAGCTTTTTATTTTTCCGGCCAGGCTTTACTTTATTGTCACCAAACAGAAATACAACACAAAAAGCCTAATCACTCTAATCATAAAGGATACAATATTTTGAAAATTCTTGATCCAGGTAAAAATAACAGACATTGGCACTATGCTGCGTTTCATCGGCTTCAACCCGAAAGGCGCCGAAATAGATGAGGTTTTGAAGAGATTCCTCGAAGATGAGTTCGTGGACATGGTCCAACTACACGAGTGGTATTTCATGATCGAAGCGAAGAAGAACATGGGTGATGACGTGGAACATGACGTCGAGATGGCCATGGCTTTCCTAGGTCACGATGATGAGGAGAAACCTACAGGTTTGTTTTTCTTCATAGACCCTGTAATTTTATTTATTTATTTATTAACACACAATTAGAAAAGGATAATATAAACCATTATATACAGAAAATGCAGAGATTGGTTAAAAACTATCCACTAATAAATATCTGCATAAATGATTTTTGATAGGAGCAGCCCAAATAGACTAAAAAGTCTGTGCTAGGGTTAACTACTTCATGAACAGCTTTTGAACGACTTTTAATTTTGTCCCTATTTTATCTGCTTTACATAGCGTGTTAGCTTAAAAAAAAAGTACCAAAAATGTTTTAATCATCACTATCACTACATAGTATAAAATAAAGTCGCTTTCTCCGTCCCTATGTCCCTATGTCCCTTTGTACGCTTAAATCTTTAAAACTACGCAACGGATTTTGATGCTGTTTTTTTTAATAGATAGAGTGATTCAAGAGGAAGGTTTATATGTATAATACATGCATAATATACTGAAGGATAACCCACAATAACCATTTTCCCGTGCGGAGCCGGGGCGGGTCGCTAGTTACGATTATAAATTCTTCTTCTTCTTTGCGAGTCGATGACAAACCCTAAATATTTGCGGCCCTATTATAACCGAATTAATTCAATTAAATATGATACATAATTTAAGCTCAATATGTAATGTGCGAGAAGCTCGAGGAGGTGTTAGAACGCGACAAAGTGACGTAATAGTACGCATTAAGCGGTTAGCCGCAGGAGGCGGTTGCAGTGGCGGTTGGCTACGCGGCGGCGCCTAGCCGTCAGTCAGTAGGACCTCAGGACTTCTCGTCTAAGAAAACAAGGTCTAACAAGAAGACCACGTGACTGACACAAGCCTACGTCATTTTGCGCTGTTTTATCCTTGTCTATTTCAAAGTGTTTTCGATTTTCGAATTCATATATTACGTTTATTCGACGCTCTTACGGTGAAGGAAAACATCGTGAGGAAACCTGCACACACCTGCGAAGAAATTAAAAGGTTGTGTGTGAAGTTGACCAACCCGCACTGGGCCAGCGTGGTCGACTAAGGCCTCTATTGGAGGAAGGACTATTGGTGGATTTTTTCTTCACGCACCACTCATCTTCCAAGTGCATTTCTGTAGGCCTACTATGTAAACGCGACATAGTGACACTAGAGCCGTAGTAGTTCTGTCAATATGTCCCGTTTGACAGCTTCTCGAGCCTGTCGCTACTTACATAGTAGGCCTATTGGTGGAATAGCAGACGGACCCTTATATTCTTATACCTAACTTCTAAAATCGCTCGTATAGAGATCATAAAACTGGATACACTTTTCGAGGAGTTACGCAATTGGGGGGAGCCCCTCTCTGACCTGGAGCTGGCTGATTGGCCGAAGGTGGCGATAAAGGACAAGACTTATATATTCGAAACTGGTGACTTCGAGTACATCAAGTTCATAGACCACATGAACGCTAAGGATATAAGGTTAGTGTACAAACAAAAAAAAAACAATTTTCCTGAGCTACTCCGTGGGCAGGTCTCTTTTTTTCTTTTTGAATTGACCTATGCTTGAGTCGAAAAAGTATGACGGATCAAGCTTCACCGGACTTGCGGGGGAGTGGAAGACTACCCCAAAAAAAAAGTCATATACCAACGCGTCTAAGGGAGCCTCGGACCACGGCCTAGCGCGTTGATATTGAAAAACATCGTGAAGGAGTGGGCAGGTCGTATTTGTCGCTTGACCGATAGTCGCTGGAGTAAGCAAATTCTGCAGTGGAGATTGCGTTTTGGCAAATGAATTTAGTATGAGTTGCTTCCTGGCTAGGTAAAACGACAAAGTACTGTACTACATATCGTACTAATATTATAAACGCGTAAGTTTGTAGATGTATGTTTGTTACTCTTCCACGCATGAATGAAATGAATGGATTTTTATGAAACTTTACAATAATAAAATAAGAATAAGAATAAGAACACATTTATTTGCACCACACAGAACAAAATGTACAGTAAAAATACAGGAAGAGTAACAAAACAAGCAGGACAGACAACAATAACACAATAAAAATAATAAAAATAATAGCTAAATAACTAATAATAATGACTTGCGGGGGAGTGGAAGACTCTACCCCAAGAAACTAATAATCTTACTTTTTTCACAGATTCCTACCAGAACCGATAAACTACTTCAAGCTTGATCAGAAGCAGTTAGCAGCGCTGGCCATGGAGAAAGCGTTTGAAGAGAGGGAGTTGATAAAGAAAAGAGAAGCGGACAGGATGGCCAGAGAACTAGCCAAGAGACAGAGGATGGTAGAGCAAGGTCTCTTGCAGCCTGAGGAGGCAGCACTGCCTGTGACTTCCGAATTTAAAGAGGCTCCCAATCCTTTTGATCTCTTGAGAGCTGGCATCTAAGAAATGGGATCTTTTTAAAGCTTTGTCATTTATTCAGGACAGCCTAAAGCGCTTCTGGTAGTGACTACTGAATACCCTTCAGGTAACAATGATACCCGAATCTGTCAGTGGGGACGCGGCCTATTCCTTAATAATATGTAATATGTGGTGACACCTCAACACGGCCATCTGACCTCAAAATAGGCAGAGTCTGTATATGGGTGTCAGACATTTGATAATCATACATATATAAATATACAACATCCAGACACAAGGCAAACACAAGTGTTCATACACGAATGTTTGCCCTGGGCGGGATTCGAACCCGCGACCCTGTGCTTTGTAGGTAGACGTACTACCAACTAGGCTACGGGGCTGTCGAGGAAGAACCCTTCAGGAGTCGTCTCTTGAATAGAGAGTGGGGTACCTGCCTCTTTCCTTATTTTCCCCGTACCAATGTAAGTAGGCCCAGGTCGAGTTCTTCTGGTTCTTGAAGCGTTATATATGTCACCGTAAGAATATAAAAACCGTTAGATTACAATCTATCTCGCGAGATTGTAAACTATCGAAAAATTGTGAACCAAACATACTGATTACAATTTAACTGATCATTTTTCGATAGATTGTAGTCTATCGAAATTAAACCATCAAATTGTGAAACGGCATAGGATAGAACACATCTCGCGCGCTGATTGGTTGATCGTCTTATGCTCTGCGCCGCCATATTTGTTTGTTTTTTCGTTTATTATCTAATGTAAACAATCTGTGTTTAAGTGAATTTCCATTAATTTCGTGTTGAAAATAACTCACTGCTTTATAATAAGTTCTATGAAATTATTGTGTAAGTAAATGAATCCATAATTAATCGAAGAATAGTAGTTTGAACGATAAATGAGTTAGTGTTAGTCTCCAAAAATATACGGGTCTCTCTCAAAAAAGTGGCACCGCAACCTGCCGCACGGTTTTTGTTAGATTTTTTATTTGTTTTTGGCTTTTTACCCGTAATGTTAAACATATATTACGTAAAGAGACACATTACGTGAAGGCCAGCTATTCTCATGTAAAATAAATTTACTGATCTTGTGTGACGAAAGTTTGTAACATCAGTTTCACTTTAACCTGTCGTGTCCAAACGCCATACAGTTAGTTTTGAGCATAATTATGTCGATAAACTTGAACGTTTCTGTACAATTTTAGTTATATAAGGCATTATAGTGAAATGAACACCGATGTACAGTAATATTTATCTTAAATAATCTTCTTTTTGAAAAGTTATGAATGATTAAACTTTGTCCGGCGTTTTTTTCTCACCAACCTGCTTACTTACATTCGCACTCGTAGCACCAACACTATCAATCTGACACCCTTCCTTCTTACCTTACCTTAACCAGTCGTTCACTGGCTAAACGTCTAAGAAGACACCTGCGTTCTGTGTTGCCAAGAATTTGAGAAATCTACGACGATTCACTCAAATCTGGGTTTTGTAACAGGTATGTCCTCTTTTTCCTGTGAATATTTTTCTTGTTCCTTTTAATATTTAAGTATCAAATTGGTATTAAATTATTAGTTAAGTAATCTATTGTAATATGTGTAATTCATTGCTCCGTGCAGCAAAGGGTTAATTTATATTAATTTTTTTTCGTCATATTCTCACTAACCAGTGCCTATTTAACCTGCCAGATTTTGCCAGGTGAAAGAGGAAATATACAGGTTAAAGAAGTTTCTTATAAATAGCAGGGTTTTCAGAACGTGCGTTTCATCCTTTTATTATCATTTAAGCCAAAAGACGTCCACTGCTGGACAAAGGCCTCCCCCAAAGATCTCCACGACGATTGGTCCTGCGCTGCCCGCATCCAGCTGCTTCCCGCGACCCTCAACAGATCGTCCACCTTGTGGGGAGCCTGCCCGCCCACGGCCACGCTACGCCTTCCGGCAAACCGTTTTTCCTCAACGGCCCTCAGTTCTACGTGCAATGTGCCCCGCTTACTGCCATTTAAGTTTCGCGATTCTTCGAGTTATAATGGACACTTTGGTTTGTCTGCGGGTCTTATCGTTCCTGATACGGTCCATCTCTATTGCTCTCTAAGTGCCTCAAAAGCCTCCAAATCCTATCGTGCGACCACGACTCGGGTCCGTAGATCATCACTGTCGACACAAATTGGTCTAAGAATTTTGACTTGAGACACTGAGGTACTTGGGAAAAAAGATATTGCGCAATTTTTCGAATGCTGCCCAACCTAGTTGGGGTCGACGATTGACCTCCTTCTCGAAGTTGAATCTACTACCTGAACTGTTTTCTCTAAGTAGACGTAATGGTCTACAACTTCGAGAGATAACTGTTATTAGAGGGGCTACTACATTGGCATTCGACATCGCTTCTTCATGTACATCTCCTGACTCACTGGCTAAGGTCGTGAAGCATTGTGCTGTGGTCCTCGAAGGTCTTAGACATGACTTTGATATCGTGGTGTCCTTCCTAATCCAATAGCTTAAAGACATCCTCCAATGTAGTGGTGAACGTTTCGTTTCGAAGAAACTACGTCTCCTTGTCTCACACTCCGCTGCAGCTGGATTGGTCTGGAGTTCTGGTCCAGGACTGACTGAGCTTGCGGTGTTGTTCCTTTGAGGATGACGAAATTAAATGGTTTTTGGAGGGCTTTTAGGACCGGTGTACCACTAGCCTTCATAAGCTCAGCACCTAATCCGTCGTCACCCGGCGCCTTGTAGTCTTTTAACTGTTTGAGAACCATCCTAATCTCATACAGACCGACGTCCGGGATGTCTTCTGTACAGTGCTGGATTAGCCTAGCTTCAGTTTGCAGCTTGGTTGACAGGTATCCTTTTCGTTGTGTACAGTTGTCCATAGAGTTCCTCAATTTCTTGCAGTAGCTCAGGCTTAAATGTCACAGTTCTACCAGCCGCAGTCTTCAGCTTCATCAATTGGCTCTGCCTAGTGAAAAATCTCTTGCGAACACTTTGAAGCCTTGTTACGTCAATGGCCCTTTAATCCGTATTAAATAGGTGAAGATTGCGAGGCAGAGACTTTGAGATCTGCAGGAAGCATAATTTGCGAATTCCAGGACCATTCTCCGTCTTTCTTTCATAAGCCTGATCGTAGAATCAGTAATCTTTTCATTTCCTTAAAGAAATGTTCGATATTTGATATTTCAATGCTGTTTTATAAATATCTCAACCTTTTAAGCTTTTTGACTTGATATAGGTCGATAAAAACATACATTTATCATCCCTTGTTATACCTTATTATTTATTTTTCAATATTTACCTACTTTATTAATCAATATATATGCAAAATCTCACTAACCTGTGCTCGTTCTCCGCTAACCTGTCCTAAATCTCTTTCACCTGTAGACTTCTTTTTTCTGCAAGCTCTCAAAGGCACAATCATTTAAATATTGCGTTCCCTCTTACATAATTGTTTTTAGATGGGGGAATTCAATTTATTTTTATAAAAAAAAGAGCAACTCTCAAACTTTTTTGAAAATGTGAAAATTTTTCGCACTTTTTTGAGAGAGACCCATACCATAATATGATATCAAAATTACTGATTAACTGCTAAATAATAGATAAATAATTGATGTCAAAATTCTTGAATTTTATTTCTCATAAATTAATTTTATTCCCAACTGTATGGACATAGAACGGCCTGCTGTAAGATCGACCAATCAGGAACAACCTTTGGACAGTTGACAATTTAACGCGCGACAGATTGTGATTTAACTGTTTTACTTCGATAGATTACAATCTACCGAAAATTAATGCGTTCAATTGTAATCAGTACATTTAGTTCACAATCTTTCGACAGTTTACAATCACGCGAGTTAAATTGTAATCTAACGGTATTCACAATTTTACGGTGACATATATAAGCTTAGGCCAATTAAAAAAAAGTTTGACCTTGAATGTATGGAAATATAATTTTCTGTTTCACGTAACAGGGAGTGCTCTTAACGCCAGTCTTGGCTAAGACCCCATTTAGAAACATAATAAAAGAACATAATTTTACTTATTGGTTTTTAAAAAATATGGCAAGGAGTAAATTGTAAAACAAAACGATAGTATGATTTAAACTTAAAGGTTTTGCAGATAAACATATTTGGCTAATGTATTTAATATAAAATTATACCTTTGTGGTTTCGAATAAAAGTAGTTTTATTAACAAACATCTAAACTCATAAAAATAAATTTTGACGTTTATTTCCATTAGTGTAGGGGCTTATTGATCTCATCCACAAATAAAAGTACCCTAGAACATTCTGGAACCGACCTTCAAATTATTATTACGAGTGCTTATTACGTTAAAATACAGGAAAACCATCCTTATGCCTAAGTAATAGAATTTGAAATTTACTACTAATGATGATATGTTTTTAAAAATAACCAATGTATCAAAATCAATATTGAGAGCTTTCATGGTTTTAATCTACTAGTCTTGCAGTTGAAGTCGATTTCACTGCACAAGTTTTATTTTAAAAATTAACAAAAACTTTTCCAAATAAATCAAATCCATTTTGTTCACTTTCCGTTAGAGCGAAATAAAAAATCTTTTATAAAATTAAAATGGACACTAGATTTTGGAGAAAGATTTTTAGTACAGATTTACTTTATTCATGCAATATTTTGTTCGGCAATTACTTTGGTTTCTCTTCATCAAAGTTCGTTAATTTTTCGGCGAAATTATATTGCATTTCGATTGCCGTGTTATCCATACTATTCAAATTATACTACTTTTGTCCAACCGCTTTATTTATAGAATTTTTTACTTATTTGTTCGTAAACTTATGCACTGCGGGTAGAGGAACAATTGCGTGTTTAAAATCGTTTTCGAAAATCGACCAAGAGAAGGCGTTAAATGGGACCCATTTCAAGAAAATAGTGACTGTCAAGCATATAGTGCTGATCATGTTAGTAATTCGAATAATTTTAACAAGTTTACACGGTCCTAAATTCGTGGAAAAGCCTGTACAATTTGTTTGTTTAGGGTATCTAGTATTTTCTTTGGATTGTACGTACTTAACGAAGATGATAATTTTTTTGAACTTGTATCATCGAATGAAACTCCTGCGCACGTCGTTAAAGTATGAATTAGAAAAGTTGAATGAAGTAACATTGGAACAATCTGAATTGTTAATTAATAATATCAGAACTCATGTCAGGGTTTATTCCGAATTACTGGACGGCTTGGAAAAGGCGAACGTGGACATTCACATTTCCGTAAGTATCATACATCAGCATATATCATACATCAGCTTTTCGTAAGTAACTCCTTACTTCCCGACCCGACCCCAAATAATGGGGATGGGGATAGGATAAGGAGAAGAGAAACAAGAAGATCATACGTTTATCGTAGGGTGAAAAAAGATACTTGGCGATTGGTTGGTTTCATTTGCGCGGCTAATGTCCGAAATACAAAATGTCTAGCGAAGAATTTTGTCCAACACAAATTTTTTGAAATCTCTTGATTAATAGAATCTAATTAATAATTTATACGAGAGTGTAACGAAACTTACATATTCCCAGACAAGTTTTGTCCAACGATGGACTTATTCTGGCTAAAATGATAAAGTATTTAAAATCAAAATTAGGTAAGAATTAATATGAAGTACACATTTCTAGTTTTATCTTTTCAGCTACTAATATTGCTGACAAGTTTGTTTTATAAAATGATGGACACGTCTTATTGGTATATTACTGAATATATTGAACACGGAGTAAGTACAAATAGTTCTTATTTTATATTAATTTAAAGTCTTCATTTATATATTTATAATAATTTAAATCATTACCTATTCAGTGGTTAGTTTACCTTTGTTGATACCTTGATAAACCAGATTCAAGTGAGTACAGCTTTTCTTTTGAATTGAGTTGCGTAAAATCTATAAACTTAGCCTAACCCAGTCTAGGCCATGCGTGGGAGTGGAAGGCTCTACTCCGAAGTAGTCAGAATAATTTTGAAATGAGGTATGCGTCATTATCACGCTTGCGGCTCACCAGCCCTTCAAACATGCCTGTCCACGCGTGACAGACATAACTTTTTCGTGCGTATTTTCTTATCCTATTGGAGGATATTTCAATATGGCGGGTTTCTCGAGCGACAAACTTTTGTCAATGAACTGCATGTTACGGGGCGGCGAGCCGTCAGAAGTGGCTGTAGATTGAAGAACACCCAATAGGGAAGTGTCCTCGGAAAAAAGTAATCGATTCTAATTAATCCCTTTGTTAGATTATCGAAAAAAATTTAACACGTATTTTTTTTTTCAATTTGACGAAGATTTACCGAATCAAAATGTATGAGAAGGATACTATGACGTCACTTGTTTCGTACAATTTGTATGGCGGCGTGTCGTTACTGGAAATTTCAAAGTGCTGTATCGTCGGCATTTTTCGTTTGCCAGACGAAAAAAAAAATACGTGTACATTATTTTTTAGTAATCTAACTGACGGACTAATTAGATTTTTTTAGGACACTTCCTCATTGTAGATAAATAAGAACGCAGAACAGTCACTGGTTAATTAATATTTATTTACAAGGGAAAGCGGTACAGATATTAACTCAACGGTATAAATTAAATTTATGCGAATTCTTTACGTAATAACAAACATTAATAAATTCGGCCATCAAAGCCGGAAGTTAAGGGAAGACTACAAAATAAAAAAAAAACAACGGACGAGGATGACGTATGAATGACGAAAGAATTCCAAAATTGAATTTAGACGAGAAAGAAATGGAAAATGTGGTTGCAAAGCACTTTGTTACAATATTATACCAACGTGGCTAGGGACGAGGAGAGAGAGCCTCGGACCACAGCCTAGCACGTTGATACGATAAACATCATGAAGAATGTCGACTGAGGGGCTCCACTTTTATAACTAGGTATAGATCGCGTCACGTAAAAACATCGCTGGCAATCAAGCCCGCAGTCATAGCCCCTCCACTTTTTCCAGCGTTCTTTTTACGTGACGCGATCTCTACCTATATTGAAAATATTCAACTTATACAAAGTGACCGGTCACGTCACGTGACTTAAGTTATATGAAAAGCTGAATTTTAATTTTGAGATATTAACCTAGAAAGTCGTTCAGTTTCCACTACCATTATGTTGCTGAAAAACAACCAGTTAAATTTCACGGTGCAGTGTAGGTAGCAGAAAAGTTAGAAAAGCGTGGTATATTTAACCTTTTAACCGCCATGGTCTGAAATATAAGACTTACCAAATGGAGCTCACAACGCCGTCGTCTCATAAATAAGACTTATGTTTTGACTGATTGATATAGATTTTGTTTATATGGTGGGAGTAAGTTCTTAGAAAATATGCTTGGCGGATAAAAGGTTAATGAGTTGTATTATTGTTTTACAGAGATCGTTGCCTTTTGCGGTTAATGTTCACTATCCGATAGCCTTTGTAACGTTCATATCAGTAGTCTTGGAGATGGCAACAAACGAAACGAGAAAAATTGAAAAACGCCTGAAGAAGAGAATCGCCTTCTGCAGAGGTGCGTATTTATTGTTCTTCCAGGTAGTTTAGGTACAAGTTTTCTGTTTTATCTATATTAATACTAGCTGTTCGCCCCGCGGCTCCGCCTGCTCTCAAGGGTATGAAAAGTAGATGTTGGCCGATTCTCAGACCTACTGAATACGCTCACAAAATTTCATGAGAATCGGTCTAGCCGTTTCGGAGGAGTATGGGAACGAAAACTGTGACACGAGAATTTTATATATAAGATTATAAAGAGGAAAGGTTTGATTGTTTCAAAATTGCTCCGAAACTACTGAACCGATTTCATAAATTATTTCACTGTAGGGGTTGCACTATCCTCAAAGCTTAATAACTTCATTAGAATTTGACTTCGAAAAGTGATGTGTATAATCTTACTTCGAATAAAAACCTTTTGATTTTTTTTACTGTAACACAGGCTACAATTTATAAAAGATAATAATTAGGGAATGTTACTAAATCTCCAATAGTACATTATAAATAGTGTAAAAAAATTACGTAAAATATTTATGTTTGGAGATGATTATTTATTACGGCACGTACACTAAGCGGACTGTCAATGTAAATCGTGAATGTAGCTTTCTAATAGTGAAAGAATTTTTGAAATCGGTTCAGTAGTTTTAGAGTTTATTCATTACAAACATATACATGTTACGCTCAAAGATCGAAAACGCTCAGTGAGCGGCAAAATAGCTCACAACGCGTTGTGGTCACAGTAAAACATCCACATGGCGAAATTCGTGTTATGGCTCTAATGAAAATGCGCACGACGCGTTGTGGCAATCACAGAAATACCAAATAGCGAAGTTCGTGTCGTGGCTGACATGCTATTCGATCTCAACGCGTTGTGGCAATGAAGAAAAGCCATGACGCGTTCTGAGCATTCATTGTTTTAACCATATCACGACGGACAGGTTGTAAGTAACTTGTCGGTGTCGGCTTTTTTAAAGAATTTTAAATTGTCATAAAAACATAAAATCCCTAATTATTTTAAGTGAATTATAAGTAATTTACAAATGATTAATATTTTGTGTTCAGTAATTTATTACTAAATACGTAGATTTTTTAAATACACCTAAAGTAATCTCAATAATAACAAATATCGCTTTATTTTATTTTAATTTATATAATTATATTTAATAAGGACAAACACGTTATGCAGTGTTTTTATAAAATAAAATATATTTCCTAAGGACATCTACCAAAACGTTTCCAGCCTAGGCCTAGTAGGATCCATATCTGAAAGTAGTGTGCGTCGTAATCAAATAATATTCCAAACGCGTCATGGCTTTTATTCATTGCCACAACGCGTTGAGATCGAATAACATTTCAGCCACGACACGAATTTCGCTATTTGGTATTTCTGTGATTGCCACAACGCGTCGTGCGCGTTTTCATTAGAGCCATAACACGAATTTCGCGATGTGGATGTATTACTGTGACCACAACGCGTTGTGAGCTATTTTTCCGCTCACTGAGCGTTTTCGATCTTTGAGCGTAACATACACACACAAAACTACAAATCTTTCCTCTTTATAATATTAGTATGATAATAGTATGATAGGTATAATAAGAAAATCTGCGCGCTTCGATTCGGACTTGGACCTTATTTTCTTAATCTATAACAAGTCGTAAAAAAATAAAAGTATATTTTTCAAATGTGGAAGTGTTTCTAGATCGGCGCATGCGCTCGGAGCTGCAGCACGCCGCGAACGTGCTGTGCTGGAAGCCGCTGCGCGTGCGCGTGTGCCGCTGCATCCCCGTCGGAGCGACCACGCCCCTCGTCTTCATCGGCTTCTGCATCAACTACGTCGTTGTCATGCTGCAGTTCATACAAATGCTTATGCACCACACTAATAGCCCATAAAGGCAGGGCCTGATTAACCCTTAGACCTCGTTCACGGAGACGCGTGGCTTCGCGCGTCGCGTGTGGCGTCCCATACTGTTTGAGATTCAAACGAGGTCTTAGGCTAATTAGGCTGCAGCCTAGGGCGCTAGGATCGGAGGGGACGCGCTAAAATAGTGTCTTCGCACTAATCTAGCATCATTGCATCTACCCTACATATTTCAAATAGAGTGAGACAAAACACTAAAACTAAAAGAGCTTTAGAATCCCTGATTTCAACAATAAATTTTGAAATTATAAAAAGCATAATTAGCCTAGGGCGGTCAGGACTCTTGAGCAGTCGTTGCATAGAGGTCACGTTCATTAGTAACACTATGGTTTTTTTCATATTAATCCGGACACAAGGTCATTCTTCTTCTTCTTTTAGAGGTCATTGACACCTGCAATAATCCGGACAAAAGGTCATTCTTCTTCTTCTTTTAGAGGTCATTGACACCTGCATACAATGCGCACATTTTTTTTCAAATGATACGATAAAGTTATTGGAAATTATCGCAAGATATGTAATTTGCGGCGGGGTGAGCGTGAGACCTTGTCAGACATTATGGCGTTACATTATTTTTAATAACTTTCAAGAAAAGGAAGAGGTCAATGAACTTTTGTCCGGATTTATATGAAACAGAACATAGCTTGTTCTGCCTACTCGATCCACGGCTGGGCAAAGGCTCTGTACTTTGTACTCAGAACATAAAAAGAGATGGAGCGATGGCTCGGAAGTTTTTGAAACAGCTGGCTTGAACATGCCAGGAAAAGAGAGAACGATTTATTTGTATTGTTAAGTGTGATTTTTACACGTACACAGAGTTACACCTTTGCAGTGCACGGCTCACCTTACCCTTGCATCCATACTTGATATTTAATTAGATGTAAGCTTAGAATATAAATAGAAAACATTCTGGGAGGGATGGAGTACGCCTAATCGATTATGAACCGTACGTAAGCACGGATATGAACAGTCCGAATATCTTCAGCGCGTTCGTTTAGTATCAAAAGGTTATCGGAGCTGATTGTTTATCCCGGTGAAAATAAGTAATATAATAGGTGAACATTTTGAAATGTGCAGTGATAAGTTGCAAACATGACTCGAGGAATAAATCCAAAAAGAAAAATGTAATTGATTTCACCGCCCATACAACATCTGCTTACGCTTGACATAAAGGCAGCGGAGCGATGCGCGTGCTCTATGTATATTTATTCTCTAAGGATAAAGATAGAGATAGAGTACTCGATATAGTCTACGGTTTCGAAGCGCACACACGTTTTCATTTCACTGATACTCGGATCCCATCATCGGATCTTATAATATATGATTGAACACTATCGCAAGAAAAATGTGTTTTTATTAATGTTGTTTGTTTTTCAGTAAAGCCTCATTTACGCCTTACGCATTACGGGGCAACATCATGCAACGGTATTCATTGCAACAGTATCGCATGCCACATAATTGATAAACAAATGTTATAGCAAAATGATTTGAAAATTATTAGGCATAGAAAAGGCTGCCGCATACCGCAAATATTTTCTATTTGTAGCATACCACAATTATGTAATTATGTTGTAAGTGAGGTTTAATCTTGTGTACAATAAATCCACACTAATATATAAATGCGGAAGTGTGTCGTATTTTAGTTCTTTGTCCTTCCTTCACGCCCTAACTAAGCAACCAATCGACTTGATTTTCGGCATAGAGTTAGTTGAAAGGACGGAGAGTGACATAGGCTACTATTTACAGTGGGAAAATACCTCATTCCTACGGGAAAAACTGTTAACGCGGGCGGAGACACGGGACGGAAAGCTAGTAATAAATAAATGATGTACCTACTGTTTGTATGAGAGAGCAAGACAGATTATTCTGCCCATTACCCACGCCGGCTGAGGCGTTATTGATGTTTCTCGACTGCTTTTAACATATTGTACACCTAAATGAACCGTGGGGCGAAAAAATAACTCGTTAAGCCGCCTACAAGCTACATTACACAAAATTCAAGTACAGTGAGAGTACATTGCGTAGTTTATATGGCAAATATTGAAAGGTTCATATTTGAGACTAACTGGCCACGCAATAAACATAAAATTCCATTTGTAACTGGTTACTTGCTTCGCGTAATGATTATGGAACATTTGTTTGTTGGCTGGAATGGAACAAGTTGTTATTTCTTTTGGTTGGTTCAATGCTCTGTGAAAAAATGGTATTAAGTACTCAGACAGAAGAGCGTTGGTTGCCCAGTGGCTAGGGTTGTGTGCTTCCATAGGCGAGGGTTCAAGCCACGGGGCGTACCAATGTGAATCCAATTTTTTTAAAATTGTAATGTAGGGTATTCGACGCTCTTACCTTTCAGGTAACAATGCCCGCCGGCTGGGGCGCGGCCAAAACCAAAATCAAAACTATAATCAGAGACGGAGTCCCTCAGGCGTCGTCTCCTTCACGATGTTTTTCCGTATCAA
Source organism: Teleiodes luculella (assembly GCA_948473455.1). NCBI lineage: Eukaryota > Metazoa > Arthropoda > Insecta > Lepidoptera > Gelechiidae > Teleiodes > Teleiodes luculella. The sequence continues at coordinate 14,325,616 of OX419593.1, forward strand.
ATCAACGCGCTAGGCCTAGGTTCGAGGCTATCTTGAGCCGCCCCTAGACAGACAGTACATGACTACTTTGGGGTAGAGCCATCTGCTCCCGCGCAAGTCCGGTGAAGCTGATTCGTCGTACTTTTTCGACACAAGCATAGGTCAATTAAAAAAAGACGCTCTTACATTAAAGGAACACATCTTGAGAAAGCTTGCAAAGAAATTCAATGGTTGTGTGTGAAGTAGACCTACCCGCAATGGGCCCGCGTAGTCGACTAAGGCCTACTCAGTTTTCACCCTGACTTGACTCGATTAATGGAAGTAATAGTCCAGCAATAAAACAAAGCAACATTGTACAAATGGGCGGCCTTATTTATAAGTAGTAGAAGTAGTATCAAAGCGTCAGTGTGCCATTCATCCGCAAAATAAAATCCGGTCAGTATTTTAATTAAAACGTTTAGAAATAATATACAACAGCCGTTGGTTTAAGAAGACCTCGGATTCTTTGTATTTTTGCAATCTCAACTCTTGCAACCTCCAGCAGTCTTACACTTTAATAGGGGGTAAAGTTGCGTTTGCAGCCCCGATTCATGCATACGGAAAAAAAATAATTAGATGACCGATGATTAGTAGTCTAGCGTACGGTCGCGGTCTAAAAATGTTTACCAGTTTTCAAATTAGATTCTTTATCACACTGTTTACAATTTACACTAAAATCTAAAATGCCATATCAAGTTACTTATTACCTTTTAAAAGTTATAAGAATCGATTAGAACAAAGAGATTATTGATCACTTTTTGAAGCATTCATTACACTCTTAAGGCTATAAAAAGGTTCAAAAGAACTTGAAAAGATGGAGCTGGTGTTCACTTGTAAAATGCGATGATTAATGTCGTTCGCAGCTTATTAGCACAGTATTAGGTATTAATTTCAGTCGAAAGATATTAGGGAAGCCTTCATAACGACCGGTGTTGCAGTGATCACTCACTTACATTCAGTGACCTTCTCCAGTTGATTGATAATGTAAAAAATTAAAAAATACGACAGTGTTTTTGTTGTTCTGTTTCTTTGTCCTTCTGTCACACTGAAACTAAGTAACTAATTGAAAATAAATGGAGGGCTGGAGGTTGACATAGAGTACTTTTTACTGCAGGAAAATATCTCATCCCCTTCATCACATTCATTAGTTAAGTCAGTTAGGTACATACTCTTTTGTGGCGAGTTCAGAAAGGCTGTCTTCTGTGGAGAAAATCTCGCCGGAAGAACCTCCACAGGCGTTGCATCTTTTCAAAGAATTTTACAAAATTAGAAATTATTATTTTCTGCATGCACTTTATGAGTGCAAACGAAATATACAATTAGAAGAAGGCAACCAGTCAAAGGTAGAATAACTAAACTAGGTATATAATATAACCAATCAATCTATCACACACAAGCACAACTGGCAATCGACTAGAGCAGACCAGTCCTCCCAAGTCCCAAGCAGCACCCGAGTTTGACGCATGGCAACAATTACAAATTTTGATATGGATGGTGTTTGTTGAGATGTCTATCGTGAGAAATAATGGTAACAAAACAATTACTTTTGGCCAGAATCGCAGCCCACCAGCGAGGTATTAGCACTTCTCGTTCACTCCAGAGCACTCTCCACTCAAAACGAATTTTTATTTTTATTGGAAAATACCTAGCCGCAGCTTACTCCAACTTTGTTTGACCTTTCACTAAACGAATGGGAACGAATGAACTGGAAATCGAATGGAACTAGTCGCCTGTAACATATTTTACCTGAAAACTGATTAAAAATTCGCCCAACCGTTCATTTCATTTATTTTCACGATCGTGTATTCGAAAATTAGTTTCCATTGGTAGCTCTATTGTTTGAAAACAAGTTCTTTAGTTTTTTCTTATTTTCATTTTCGTAAATAGAAGTTATGACGATTTTTAAACAACACGGTACGTTACGTTCACACAACAATTAGTTAAGTAACAGGTTTTGACTGATTTTCTTGCTTGTATTTTTTGTACAAAAATAAAAGTTACGTCCCCTGTGAAGTTTCTTTTCTACAAAAGACCGCATTAAAGATAGAAGCAGCTTCCAAGATATAAAAATAACGTATTTTATAATCGAAGCGAACACTGAAGATCATTGAGCTTGGGCAGGGACTTGAACTCGCAATTAATAGTATACGCTAACAGGCGTCATCTGTTGAAAAAGCAATAAACTAAAAATAACATAATTCCAATTCGCTTATTCCATTATTATTTTTCAGAATTATAAAAATATTATTTGATTAGCTGCTCTACAATTGCCTACGATCGAGGGTAAACAGGCCTTAGTTCACAACCTTTGACAAGTAAGCCACTAGACATACTTGTCTACTAGCCACTGGATTAATAATTTTGATTCCATAATAGGTACTTCATAAAAACCAAATAATTCTAGCTGTTTCTCTATTTAGCTAGTTACAAAAATTTGGTATACATAGTTAATTTAAGTAGTCTTTATAACATGCTATTACGTTTCTTTCATATTGGCTACGTAATGTACTTCCAATTGTTAGCTTCGTGGTACCATCTGAGCGGTAACGCGTATTTCTAATAAGTCATTTGCAGCTGTTGCCATCTCTATATTAGAAATGGTTTGTATGTTTTAGATGTGCTCCTTACAAGTTACACACGATTAATTATATCTACTCGAGTTAAGGAGCAGACTAGCCACAGAAGTATACATGGCTATCTTTTTATCAGTGCACATATTTTAGGCATAGATAAAAGAAAATAAAAAAACACGTTTCATTCAAAAAAATCTAAATATTGCCATTTTTATGCATAAAATTGGTATCAAATTTTGTATGGGAAGAATATTAATACGCGCTAATTTTCTTGATACTTCGTATAAACACTCATTGGCATAATTAATTGGACACGTATTCTGGCGTTTTTTGAAATTCGTTCCCTAAACGGGTTAAAAATTGTGTCATAATTTAAAAAAAAAAAAAAAATTTCGTCTCATGTGATCTAGTAACGATACTGACTGTATACATAAAATATGTGCACTAATTAAAAATTAACCCTGTATAATAATTACTAGTTGTACATGACTAGTACCATTGATTTACGAGTAATAATACTCGTACAGAAAATTCTGAGATAAAAGAGGCCGCAAGTCTTTGACCTGTGTTGGTAAATAACTATCTTATGCTGTGTTTTTGTTTTCGTATTCTTGACAATGATTTATGGAAAGAGAATAAAGAGATCTGTACATTAGCAGTAAGGCAGGTGTCTTATAAAATTTTAAATGTATTTGTTCTTTGGAGTGTCTGTCTGTCTTTTTTGAACTAAGTTGTACAAAAAACTGCATAAAGAGTAGTAGAAACAAATTATTTATTGGTACAGCTTGCCAAAATGTGACTCCAAACGAATTTCTAACGTCCTTTGTGATTCCATAGTAGTAGTGCTACGAATGTGCTACGGGCTACGAATTGTAGCAGCTACGAATTAAAGCTCGTAGCAGTTTCGTAGCACTACTTTTAATAGGTAATGAGAAATGAGTATGGTATGAGATCAAACACAGTCGGTTAAGTAATGTAGTGCTTTTATTCGTAGTTAATAATAATATTCTTGGAAATATTAAGGAATTTTCAAGTACATAGTAATATGAGAAATAATAATACAGACTAAATATAAGATATACAAATATACTTTTTTCTAACACAAGTATATTTCATAACTCTCTGGAAAGCCCGCGACAAATGCCTCTATTGATAGGATTTATTACATAAAAACATCTTTTAATTTTTTTTATTTATTTATTAGTAAGCCAAGTCACACAATACCTCTAAGAAATATACAATGCTGTAAAAAATAGTCAAAGCACTTGACGACGACTGTTACTGGAAATAATTTAACTTTTCTGTTTACTCGATTTTTGTCAGAGCTAAAAAAACAAGCGAATAAAAGTTTCCGCAAAACAATGCACTGTGAATTGACGATCAATTGCGAGCCAACGAGCTCTCCGAAACACATAACAATAAAGTAGGATATGCATGAACCGGCAAATTGAACGCGACCCGATTACTTTATGAATCAGACGATTTACAACTACATACATACATCCATACATCTATTTAATTCTCGTATATTTTCTCGTCACAGTTTTAGTTCCTATTTTTTCCGAAACGGCTTGACCGATTTTGATAATATTTTATATGAATATTTAGCAGGTCAGAGAATAGGTTGTTATCTATTTTTTATATCCTTAAGTAAGCCCTTAAGTGATAATGGTGGTCCATAATATTGGATGAATGGTGATTTTGGATGCTTTTTGGCCTTCAACAGTTCACTGCTAGGCTATGGCCTCGGCTCTCTTTTTTCTGGTCCACAATTTCCAAGCCTGGCAGGTGGGTTGGGGATTGCAGTTGTGGTCACTGGTAAAAGCCGCGGCCAATCATAATCGTTACCTTTTTCACGTCGACAAAGCTTCTGATATGACGTCATTAAGTGTTTAAAAACCTATGATGAATAAAGAAAGACTTTGGGCTATGTTTTTACGTATTTACGTTACCTTGGGAGAAAAGAGTAGGAATAAATATTCACTACTTAATACTCTGAGAGAAAGCTCATATTACTTTGACGTAATCTTGGAGTATACGTATATCGTAATGTTTAATTATTCCACAGAACCATTAAAACGTTTCTAAACCTTCTGACGTATGACATGAAGGTAGAAATCCATCAGACCTTTCGCCATTAAATTTTCAAACACCGAAAAACGGATGATTCTCTCAACCCCGTTATAAAATTCAACAGCGCTCGGCGTGAAATTGAAAACACTCTTTATCACAATTAGTTAAGGGTTTGTTTCGTTCTTCGTCTAGTGAAGTTTTCGTTTTGCCTCGTGGCTTCAGAAAGAGGAGATTATATTCCCCGGAAAATGGGATACGTTCGTTAGGCCATTACTATATTGAGTAGGATTACTTTATGTATAAATTAACTAGCTTCCCGCTCCGTGGCTCCGCCCGCGTTGACTGTTTTTCCCGAGGGAGTGAGGTATTTTCCCGAGGTAAAAGGTAGCTTATATCCTTCCATAAACTCTAGTAGGTGTCTGTACCATGTTTCATCTAAATCGGATCGTGGTGTGAAAGCGCAACAAACAGAAAGGCAGACAGAGTTATTTCGCCTCGACGTCAAAAAATGATTTGTGAAATCTTACTTTGAATAAACACTATTTGACTTTGACTTTGACTTTGACATTTATAATATTGGTAGGGAAGTAAAGATAATAATTTATTATAATTAGAAATGAAAAAAAAAGAGTAGTACATTAAAATCACACGAAACTAATAAAGATTTATAGATGAATACTTACTTGATATACCGAACAAAAAAAACATCACCCGTTCTGAAGTGACGCGCGTACATCCTTTTCATTCAGCGATTATTTTATCTACGCTATTTCCATACCTAAAGCTCGCCTGGTAGAAATTGCTACCCTAGCTATAAGGCCACCATTTGACTCTTCCGTTTTGTTCTGTTTTTCTGTATTGGGTGTCAGTAAACTGAATAGTATTGTATTTTCTAGGTTTCAATGCGTAATTGTGCCTCAACCTGTGTTCCGAAACATGTCTAAGGTTTTCCAAAAAGGGCCCCCAACCAAAGTTACAACGTTATCAAAACATCGCATTAAGTTAGCATCCAACTTAAAAGGAAAAATATTTCCACAAAAATTATGCAAATTTTATTTACCTACGAACGCACTCCGAAACGGAATGGAATTATAACTTTGGACTTTAACTTACTTTATTTATGGCACCAATTCGCGATAACTTACTTTTTATCGTCTATCCTTCTCCATTCTATGATTAATGGAAGAAATAGAAGGCGAATGAATGATTTATGTGTGATGGAAACTGAAACTATAAGAAGACAGAGCAAGATAGATGAAAGCCGCTCTAAGGGGCATATTACATTATCAAAGATCTTTGATCATATATATGATCATATATTTGATCCTATTTATTTGACAATTTAAGTCATATCTATGTATTACACTATAAAAGTTCTTTGATCCTATCTCACGTACTATTGTTTCGGCATTTGACAGATTGATGACAGGTATTGACGTTAGGGTTACCAGATCTCAGCGAATTCGAAGACATCGTAATTTTTAGTATGGCTTGTTTTCTGTTATTTAAAATTTGGACAGCAAGATTATGCAAGTATATAATTAGAAAAACAATTACATTACAATATTTGAAACATATTAACGAACAAGAAATTAAAAACTCTTTGTTTTTATATTTGCTTTTAAATTCCGAGTAGAAAAAATAAAAAGTAACTGGCAACACCTGTTTCTATGACCGTATTGGATCCAATCTAACAACAAATGTCAAAAATCTATGATCAAAGATCAAATTGAATCATATGTCTATATTACACTGTCAAATATCTTTGACTCATAGATCTTTGAGTCTCTTTGATCAAAGATCTTTGATAATGTAATATGCCCCTAAAGAGATTTTTTTAAACTCCGACGAAAAGGAGGGGTAGGTATTATAAGTTTCACGTTTGTGTGTGTGTCTTTCTGTCTGTCTGTGGCATCGTACGTAGCTCCTAAACGGATGCGCCGATTTTGATCTAGTTTTTTTGTTTGAAAGGTGGCATAATCGAGAGTGTTTTTAGCTATGATCGAAGAAAATATCTTCATCCATTTGAAGATTTTCAGCTCTTTTTTAGTTGTTGAAAGGATCAAGTAACGGTTTTGTGTAGGAGACATATTTAAAAAAAAAATAATGTAATTTATGGCACTAACTTTTATCTTTGTGCCAGTGTTAAGGAACAAGCAAAAGAGCATACATAAATAAATTTGTAAAAAAAACCGTTTCTCCCATGAAGGAAGAAAAATGTTTGTTCCTTCATGTTGTCTCCTAACTCTGTTAATTGTTTAAAAAAACAGATCAGAGCGCTGTTTGATTTTGATCAAAGCCTTTTTATCATATCCTTTGTAATAGAATAGAAGCTACAGTATGCGCGCGGGTTGAATGCAGAGTGAGCGAGCGAGTTGAGCTAAGCTATTAAGCTACACGTAATTTTTTTAAATAAAACTGATTATTCTCTCTGTTACCAGAGCATAATAAAGAAACGATATGCAAAGTTACATTTTAAAATACCTAAATATAAGATAAAAAGCAGTTGAAGTGGCAGTGGGCTGGTCATATTTGTCGCAGAACCGATAATCGCTGGAGTAAGCGGGTTCTGCAGTGGAGACCACGCCTACGTAAACGAAGTGTAGGACGCCCCCCGGCTAGATGGAGTGACGATCTGGCGCGCCTTGGGAGAGGCCTATGGACTGCCGCAGGATGTTAATGATGAATGATATATCGAGAAAGACAGTGAAACGCACTCTGCATTCAATTCGCGCGCGTACTGTAGCAGTAGAAGCAAAGCTAATAATAGGTCAGCGGATTCGCTTGTAGCGATGTGCTTTTAATTAAGTGTTGGCCGGACTGCACTCAGCCATCCGAAGTGGGGTCAAAAATACGTGCGAATTTTCCTCATATACTGTACAATCACTACATAGTATAAAATAAAGTCGCTTTCTCTGTCCCTCCCTATGTCCCTCCCTTTGTACGCTTAAATCTTTAAAACTACGCAACGGATTTTGATGCGGTTTTTTTAATAGATAGAGTGATTCAAGAGGAAGGTTTATATGTATAATACATGCATAATATACTTAGGGATAAACCCACAATAACCATTTTTCCGTGCGGAGCCGGGGCGGGTCGCTAGTATAATTATAATGATATCATAAACTTACGCTAGAAATTAAACACCCAAATCCAAATAAATATTGAATCTATTGATAAATAAAAACCTGCAGATTTTGAAAATACTCCAGTAGGCTTACTATGTAAGAAGCGACAAGCTCGAGAAGCTGTCAAACGCGACATATTGACACAACTACTATGGCTCCAATGTCACTAAATCACGTTTGACATTTTCTCGAATTTATCGTTTCTTACATAGTAAGCCTGCTGTCCTAGCATAAAGTACTGTGACAAGATATTCTCACATTTAACTGTCAAAAATCTGCGAGAGACCAGCCATGTTTAATTTTCTTCCAATAAAATGAGACTATTAAAACGACAAAATTATGTCTTGTCAAGCTATACCTAACAGCAACACTATGATTTCTTTTTCATTAATATTGTATTTTAAAAATAATATGAACTGTTAGACATTTATTTATAAGACATGCACCTTTATCATGCAGTTCTTCACTGATATAGTATTAAATGAATTTAGCTCACTTTACCTCGGGAAAAATGTTTCTTTACGGGAATAAAAAGGTTAATCCCTTCTTCTCTAATAATATTATAAATGCGAAAGTAACTTTGCCTGTTTGTCCATCTGTCTGTCTGTCTGTATTTAGTACGCTTTCGCGCCAAAACCAATGAACTGACTTTGATGAAGCTTGGTATAGAGATAGAAGCTAGAGCTTGGGAAGGGACGTAAGCAATTTTTACTGCGGGAAAATACCTCATTCCTACGGGAAAAACTGTTGGCGCGCGCAGAGCCGCGGGGCGGAGAGGTAGTGTTTTTATAAACGCATTCTAAAATGTGACTTAACAATATATACAAAACAGTACAGATTTATACAGTATTTACCAAAAGCCATTAGCGTAAAACTTTGTCATTCAGCATTCAGGACATTTAGCAAATGGGTTTCGCAAAAATGTTTTCGCTCTCTAGACAGTATTCAAATGTCAATTTACAGAATGTTTCAAACCTTTCCCCTTTTTGTACCAAAAAGAGAGGTGTTACAACTTTGACGAGTGTGTCTGTCTGTCTGTGGCATTGTACAGACAGATAGACACACTCGTCCTAAACGGATGTGCCGATTTTGATCTAGTTTTTTTTTGTTTGCCAGGTGTCACAATCGAGAGAGTTTTAGCTATGATCCAAGAAAATATCTTCAGCCATTTGAAGACTATCAGTTCTTTTCTAGTTGTTGAAAGGATCAAGTAACGGTTGTGTGGCGGGGGTTTCTAATTGAATGTTATTACCGACTTATTATACCTTATCATGCGGGAAGCTACTTTTACCTAGAGAGTGCTGTTATTATATGCCGGCAGTGAAATTATTAGCTTTACAAGGTTCTAGTCTAGTAGTAGTAGTTTTAGTAAGTATAAAAGCCCGTATGTTTCGAAAGTTTTATGCAAAGAGGTGTAAATAGATCGATCACCGGCGCAGTAATTCCCTAGTACTTATTATGCAACATCATCTGAACGCCGTTTGCATTTTAAGCGCTTAAATTAAGCGCTATATATTTTCAGCTCCCATTATAAAACTTTTTTTAATGTGAAACTTATATATAATAAAACAGGTCGCAAATCTGTACATAGAAAAAAATGCTTAAAACCGAGTCAGGGGATGTAAGAAGTGATATAAAACATTATCCTGTTTTTTTTCCAATTTTTTGTTTCTCTGTTTGTCTGTTTGTACGGGCTAATCTCCGAAACTACTGGACCGGTTAAAATGAAATTTTGTATGGTGCTACCTTATATCCTCAGTCAACATCTTAGATACTTTTTACCACGGGAAAATATCTCATTCCTACGGGAAACTGTGCACGGAAAAGTAAGAAAACTACGCGGACGGTACTATAATATTCGGATCGTTGCAAGTGGAGGGACATTGCCCTAGGAGGAGGGAGTATGTTTGTAGTCCATATTGAATTTTGCGACGGTTCCATTTATATTATATACTAGCTGTCCGCCCACGGCTATGCCCGCGTTGTTTTTTTTATATATTTTTTTTATTTTCCGTGGTAAGAAGTATCTAAGATGTTGACCGGGGATATATGGTACCACCATGCAAAATTTCATTTAGCTAGCTTGTACAAACAAACAGACTGACGGACATTTTAAAAAAACTTGTATAATTGTGTTCAGCTACACTCCCTTTATCACCTGCAATCAGTTTTTTGAAAATTGATTTTTCAATTACCATTATGAATACACTTATTTTTAAATACATTTTCAACACCACTTTCATTATTTAATAAATAATATAATTCATTTAATTTAAAAAGTGTGTTTTCCCTTGTCTTCAATCAGGTTTCTTATAATATAACGATTTATCTATCTATCTTATAATAAGCAAGACATAAATCCTATCCAATTTTAGAGTAATTATTACTAAGGCTTTTCTAAACTTATGCATTTATGAGTTTATTGACATCGTTTCATTAATCGCCAGTATGTTTACTATGAATATTAAATATTATTGTCATTAGTATTCGAACGAATCAAGGATGTTATAAATTACTAGTTGGTAGTACTTACGAATCCTTGGAACGAATATCCAAACACTTCAAATTGATTTTTTTTTACTCGTTTTTAAATGGTGGGCAGGTACATATTCTCAGTTGATACGAATATAATGGTGACAAATCTTATTTCAAATTTCCTGTTGTTTTGCTTTTAAGCCAGAGATTAAAGAAATCAATCGTATTTTATATTTTAATTGGACAAAAATTCCACTGGAAACCCAGACTATAATCAAGTGAGCAAAATAAATCGAATTGAATCGGTGGTAATCTGATCTCTTGACCATTGATTCGAAGAAGAAAAAGAAGCAAGTAAGCGTTGGAGAAATATAACAATTAAAATAATTAATTATTGTTGAACACAGTTTTGGATGAAAACTTCGTTTATTTGCTGTTATTAATCACAAAATGTTAGTGGAACCGCCGGGCTAGGTTGGTCCAATGCCTTTGGGTGGAACATCGGATTTTTTTTATTTCCAATCGCTGCTTGGAACCGGCTGGGCAGCCAATAGCAATAAATCAATCAAGCTGGGTTTTCTTTTTTCTTGCTTTTTTAATGTGCCAGAGTGCTAGTATACTTTTGTTACATTTGTGTCTAGTTGATTTAGAAGTTATTCAATTTTTTCATGCTTTCGTTGTAAATAACTAAGTTTCAGGCGTATTTCAAAATGAAATAGCAAATTTTTGGTGATCATAAAAGATATTGGTGTTCTATTATAGAGATGAAAATAAAATGAATCGATTGATCAAGCAGGTTTTTTTTATTTAAGCGAGATGGTAGAGTTCACACACTTCGTGTTTCAAATGGGTGTCTTCTCTATCCAGAGGCATGAAGTAAACAGGTACATTCAGCATCAAAATACGAAACCTCTTTCAAAATTTCACTTTTCACACTTCTTCTTCTTCTTCTTTCTCAGCCCGTTTCAACCCACTGCTGGGTATAGGCCTCTCCTGTGTTGCGCCACTCCTCACGGTCCTGCACACTACCATAATAAATTATACCTAGACATAGACATAATTTATTTGACAAAACATATTAGTTTAGTTTAGTTTTATTTATCACGTACTACAAGATTGCACACGTTTTTGCAATAGTATTATAAAAAAGGACATCCCTCCGTAGTATGATCGTCGCCAATATTCGTCGCAAAACAAATAGCAATTCAACACGACAATAAAGAAAAAAAAACAAACTGTAAGAGAAAAAGAATAGCTTTGCCCTCGGCAGGGGCTTAAACCGCTGCTATCCGGGTAAACACAGGTGCACTAGGCATGCCACCGACTCATTGTATGAGCAGCCCAACGAATTTTTATAGCGCTTCTTCATCATCATCATCATCTCAGCCAGTAGACGTCCACTGCTGGACAAAGGCCTCCCCCAAGGATCTCCACAACGATCGGTCCCGCGCTGCCCGCATCCAGCGGCTTCCCGCGACCCTCACCAGATCGTCGGTCCACCTTGTAGGGGGCCTGCCCACGCTACGTCTTCCGGCGCGTGGCCGCCATTCAAGAACCTTTTTTCCCCAACGGCCATCGGTTCTACGTGCAATGTGCCCTGCCCACTGCCACTTAAGTTTAGCGATTCTTCGGGCTATGTCGGTGACACTGGTTCGCCTGCGGATCTCATCATTCCTGATTCGATCACGCAAGTAAACTCCATTTTCCTTAGCGCTTCTTACGAAATGAAAATTTTTATCTATTAAAAATGTAATAAACTATTAGTTATATATTTGAAAATGTAAAATAATATCTAGTTCGTTTTTTCCATCTATTTAGTTTCATGCAAAGTGCAACTATTTCGGTCATATGTATTGATAATCATTATTGTGTTGAAATTATGTTTGATTTAGGAAAATCAGTACATACGTTGAACTTGTGACTCTGACGGTACCCCAAGAGATAGTGCGAGGACATAATATGGACACTATAAAACTCCAGTGTCCCGCTTTATTGCTTTCAGAGTCCCCGGTGGGTTATTCGTTGAATGTACAGCTTTATATCAAATAAATAAAATATTTTATTTTAAGTGTCTTCGTCGTCGCCTATATACCGTAGTATGGTGCAATAAAAGGTAAGTTTATAATTGGTATTTTAATAATATAATTATATATTTTTTATTTAAACTTTTTTTGTTGCAAAATTTCTAAGACCAATTACTGAAAGGATAGGATAAAAAAAAAACGAAAACTATAAATTCGAATTCGCTGTTCGGCGTAAACAGCTCATTGCCGGCCTAGTAGCCTAGTTGGTAATACGTCTGCCTACGAAGCACAAGGTCGCGAGTTCGAATCCTGCCCAGGACAAACGTTCGTGTGATGAGCACTTGTGTTTGCCTTGTGTCTGGATGTTGTATATTTGTTTTTATGTGTTTGCAATAAAGTGTTACTAACTTACTTACTTATATCAGCTATCTGATACGCATAGTACAGGCTCTGCCTAGTTTGGGGTCAGATGGCCGCGTGTGAGATGTCGTAATATTTATTATTATTATATTACTAGCTGTCCGCCCGCGGCTATACGCCCGCGTAGTTTTTTTTTTTTCGTTTTTTTTTTACCTTTTAAACCTTCCCTGGACTTCCACGAATATTTCAAGACCAAAATTAGCCAAATCGGTTCAGCCGTTCTCGAGTTTTAGCGAGACTAACGAACAGCAATTCATTTTTATATATAGGTCCCCACCGAGAGGCTGAAGCCTACCCACACTGGCCTGGTGCGTGTTGGCCAACTTTACACACAACCTTTGAATTACTTCGCAGCTGTGCAGGTTTCCTCACGATGTTTTCCTTGAAAATCTAAATCATATTGGTACGTGGCGAGGCTTAAATCCACGATCTTTCAAATGGAACAGTCAACATTTTGTCACCAACGCTCTTTCCAGTTTATATTCATCCTACTAATATTATAAACGTGAAAGTTAGTGCGGATGTATGTATTGATGTATGGATGTACGCAAATACTACAAAATGGATTTTAATGAAATGTATCTATAAATAGTTTATGTATCAGAATAATACATAGGCAAATTTTTACCGCGGGAAAATATCTCATTCCCAAGGGAAATTATGAAAATTTGTTGTTTGTTAGTTTTCCGTTTATTAAACACTTATATTCGTTGGCACACTTTAATATTCGTTGGTTTGGACTGGACAGGCTGACTTCATGTCATCCTATGACACCCCCCACATTGGGGTCTTTTTAGCGTCAACGGCGTGCGTCGCGCATACAATCATTCGCATCCGAATTTTGTTTTACTCGCTTTGCTGCCTATAGCTACGCACGACGTTCAAAAGACGCTATGTAGTGTGGGGGCTCTCTAATAGTGCTATAAAATGACATTAACTCTAATTCTACTTAAGTTGGACATAGTTAGACATTTTGTATTTTGGACATTAGTCATGCAAAGGGTCTGAATCTAAACTATACTTCATTTTCACAAAGAAAGATAAGGGACAGGAGATTGACAATTTAAAGAGACTTCAAATATCAAATAATCTAAAACATTGCGCTTTATTTGATAGACTTTTGAATTCATTCAAAATTTGATTCATTCATCTCCTATCTTTTTCGGTTCCCATATTAGCGAAAAGGACGGTGATATAAATTAAAGCTTAGAGTGTTACTTAAAAAAAAGGCCACCATTGTTAACTTTATTTTCTTACACTCTACTATTAAACCCTACCCCATTTGACCTCATACCTATTTCACCGTCATTAAGACTACAAAAATGTCATTCGATCTACCGCCACGCGGTCCACGTGAAGTTCGTTTGTAGAGACCATAAAAGCCAGCAGTTAACCAAATAAACCGCAACAATTGCACCGACTACGGCTGTCCGCAGCTCTGATTGCTGCTGAATTTTTCATAGTTTGCGACCAGCGAACTGAGATTCAATTTATGCGGCTAGCAAGTTGCCAAACTTCATACTGGCTGATTTAAAATTGATATAGGCCACGGCACTGGTGTAGTAATAAGAGTTATTCATGTATTCAAATCAAGCAGTTGCGATAAACATTTTTGAATAAGTTAAAAATAATCAGAAAGTACCATCGGGGAAATTATAGGAAATGTTGAGGAATAATAAATCGTTCTCAATAAACAGTAGGCAGCACATGCAACTTGACATGTTGATCTTGAGAGCGCCCGTATTCCATAGCGTTAGGGGTGAATTTCGTAGTGCGAATGTCCAACCGCATGTGCTGGCTTCTGTACGTACACATTATTATAATGACTGAAGTAAACTAATAAAACACATTGAAAGTTGCAATAAAACAAATAAATTGCGATGCAAATTTTCTGAGCTCTGGCAGAATAGATCGCATCATGGGGAGGAATACAAGCTGTTTAAAAAAAATGATGCAGGCATAGCATCTAATAAACCAAAAATTCGAATAATGTCTCGTCTGCGCCAAGAATTCCTTTCAAAACAAATTAATTAAGGAGTTCTACTCGAAACCAACTTTTGTATTTGTACGGGTTTTGTTTACCTTAATTTTTAATTGGAAATTGTTTTTTTAACAAGATTCCAAGCTTGTTAATTGTTGGCGGATGTTTTTTCCTACCCAGTTGTCTTCCAAGTGTTTTAATGAAAGTAAGAAATGACTTTACAGGCAGTGATGACGCAAGAATGCCCATACTTTTACGTAGGATAAACGAATAACTATGTCCGCTGTCACTCCATCATGACATGAGAAAGGTCATAGTTTTTCCCATGTCCTTGGAAAGGAACTTTTAGTCTTTATATAAAAAAAACAAGGCTTTACGAACTCGTTTTGTTTACTTTTCCGTTAAGTATGGTTAAGAATAAAAAACCAACTTTGTTCCAGTCACGGCTATAATACGAATAAAATCTAAAAAAATAAAAATATCCGTGATGCCAGTAAAGCAGCTCACAAAACTCACTGACCTGTTTATTAGCTTGAGTGCCAGCAATTTTATTAAAAGAATTTTAGTGTGGGATTTTTATTTAACGAGTACATAACGTAGATCCTTATTAAAACGGTTCGATTATTTTTTGATTTTATTTTGTGTGTTATTATATGTATAAATGATAACTAATATAAATAGAAATAGATTACAAAGTTAAGAAACATTTAAGATAAAGTTTTCAATAAATCCACCAGTCTCGATAAAAATTATAAAACGAGTAACATCGCGGTGCAATGCTAGTATATCCTAATGAAGACACTTTCTTTTTAAAGTGTAATTTAGCCCGGCAAGTTCTTAAGCTTAAAATGAAAGTCATATTTTGTACCATTTCAGTTTGAGTAAAAATGCTTTATGTACGGTTCTCCTCTTCATGTCCCATTTTCGACAGATTCTCGGGAAAATTTGCGAACAGTGCCTAGCATGAGGCAATGTGACAAGCGTTTATCTCACACTATATTGAAACATCCTCCCATAGGATCAAAGGAAAAGCAATGAAGAAGTCTTACAACTTGTGAATGAGGAAAGGACTATTTTGAGGATCGTTGCAAATAGAAGGGGAAAATGCTGGGTCACCTGATACGACACGACAACTTTGTCAAAAAAGATAGAAGGGAAAAAGAAAAGAGGACGACCTACAAGGCACAAGGACAAAACTACGATAAGGAAAAATGTATTGCTACAATTTCTCGTAGCCGTTTGCTACGTCGTAGCGTCGTAGCACGGTAGTGTTGCTACGTATATTGACAGAGCTAAGCTTTGTCTGTTTAATTAAAGTTTCCACAAGCACTAGTTTATTTATTTCAGTGGCCACTATTTCAATTAGGGGAGCCAGTCACCTTCAAAGGTTAAGTTATCTCTTTAGTATATAAAACTGAAGAATCGGCGTGTCTTTGTTTTTCAAAAAACTGGTTGTAGGTGATAAAGGGAGGCATAAAATCTTCTGTTGGGGTACCTAAGTATTAGTCAACTCTGACTCTAGTCTCTTGATGATGAAATTCCGCCCGTGTTAACCGGTTTTCCCGTGAGAAAGAAGTATTTTCCCGCGGTAAAAAGTAATCTATGCCTAGCCAATTTATAAGCTATATTATTGTAAAGTTCCATTAAAATCCGTCCCGTAGTTCCAGAGATTAGCATGTACAAACAGACAGACGTCGGACATTTCTTTCAAAACTTGTATGTTTGTGTTCAGCTGCACTCCGTTTATCAACTCAGTTTTTTGAAAAACAAATCATTTTACAGAACAGCCGATTCTTTAGTTTAATCATAGTACTAGCTGTCTGCCCGCGGCTACGACCGTGTTGTTTTCTGACTTTTCCGTAGTAATTTTTTACTATCCCACGGGAACTCTCTAATTTTCCGCGATTATAAGTATCCAAGATATTGACATGTAAAAATCCACCATGCAAAATTTCATTCAAATCAGTCCAATAGGTTCGGAGATTAGCCCGTACAAACAGACAAACAGACAGAGAAACAAAAAAAAGAAAATTTGTCCGGATATGTTCTATTTCACTTCTTACATCCTCCTGACTCAGATTGCATCTTCTTTTTTCTATGTACAGACATTTGACCTCTACAGTTTTATTATAGTATAGATTATTACTTTAAACTACCCGGCTTAATTATCATAGCGCGGCTAGCATTTATCCTCGTTCGGTTTAAAAAACCTTTCCGTGATAATATCTCGTCGTCACGAACCAGTGGGAGTGTTTCTTGTTAACGGGATTATAAACAATCAACTTCTATATCCTCAAGTTGTCAGATTAAAGCATCACGCTATCACTGCTAAAGGGTGGAGCAGGATTTAATTTGCAGGACGTTCCTTTTCCTTCCAATATTACAAAAAAAAACCAAAATCATCAGTCGTCAATGACATCAAATGAGAAGACATTTTTAAATTTATCATTGAAATACATTGCTTTAACTAATGTATGTACATCTTATGTAAAATTAAAATTCAAATAAAGACAAGCATTTGATTGAAACATAGGGTGGCCTAATTTTATATAAGAATAAATAACAAACAAAATTTTTTTTTTGTATAGCCGGGAAGCAAATCTCTATAGTAAATCATAAATATATAGTAAACTAGCTTCTCGTCCCACGCCGCCACGGGCGATAACAGTTTTACCGTGAGTATTTTCCCGCGGTAAAAGGTAGCATATGTCCTTTCTCAAGCTCTATTCTATCTCTATATCAAGTTTTATCAAAATCGGTGTAGGTAGTAGTTTTGGCTTAGAAGCGTAACAAACATACAGACATACACTTTCGCATTTATTTAAGTAGGGATAAATGCATACAACATTTTTAAATGTGAAACCTCATAGGTGCTTCCAATTAAAAAAGCATTTCATTTTGAAATGGCATTGGCAGCGCTCGCTCGGTCAGTTTTAACGAACTTCGTCAGTATAATGCAAGCCACTTAAAATCGGGTATTCAGATATTACCGCTAAGTGAAAATTTAATTACTTGTAACTGAGAACCGTGTTTTTATTTATTTTTAACCCCCGACGAATAAGAAGAGTGTTATAAGTTTGACGTGTGTGTCTGTCTGTCTGTGGCATCGTAGCTCCTAACGGATGCTTCGATTTTGATCGAATTTTTTTTTGTTTGCAAGGTGTTACAATCGAGAGTGTTCTTAGTCTTAGCTATGATTCAAGAAAATATCTTCAGCCATTTGAAGATTATCAGCTCTTTTCTAGTTGTTGAAAGGATCAAGTGACGTTTGTGGCGGGGATTATCTATATTACCGAAAACCATTATCTTGAGATGTTTTAAAAAAAAACCGGCCAAGTGCGAGTCGGACTCGCGCACCGAGGGTTCCGTACAAACCTGCAAGGTTTACAAAGTTCGTTCATTACGACAATCGAGTCATAACTATGGTAATCTTATTGCAAAATGAAATTCATAACATTACAATGGGGAAAGATGGAGGAGCATAAATTTAAGACAAAGATCTCTTTATCGTTTAAGTAACTAAGTACTAAGTAAGTATTTCAACTTGATAGCTCTACGCGTTCATGAGGAAAAAAGTAATAAGTTTATATTTATTAAAAAATATATATTTTGTAATGTAACTAAAAATTTAAGGTTTTCGGAATTTTTCCTTTATGTGTGCTATAAAACGTTGCTTCATGCCAAATTTCAAGATTCTAGGTCGACTGGAAGTACCCTTTAGGTTTTGATTCCCTTGCGAGTACTTGCGAGTTTCAAAATATGCAGCTTAAATTGCTGTTTCTTTTGATTGCGTTGACATAGAAGTTTGATTTTGTTACAGCTTAAAGGTATTATAGACCTGAGTATTTGGTATGAATTTCAATTTAATACCTCTACGCGTTTATGAGGAAATGGGTAGTAAGGTTAAAATTATTAAAAAAATATATATTATGTGATGTAACTAAAAATTTATGGTTTTCGTAATTTTTCCTTTATCTATGCTATAAGACGTTGCTTCGTACCAAATTTCAAGATTCTGAGTTTACGGGAAGCACCCTGTAGGTTTTGATTCCCTTGCAAGTGTCGAAAATTTGCGGCATAAACGGCTGTATCTTTTGATTGCGTTGGCTTAGAAGTTTGATTCTTTCACAGCTTCAAGGGACAGTAGACCTGAGTAATTGATATAAATTTCAGCTTCATACCTCCACGCGTTCCTGAGAAAAAGGGTCTTGACAGACGGACGGACGGACAGACGGACAACAAAGTGATCCTATAAGGGTTCCGTTTTTTCCTTTTGAGGTACGGAACCCTAAAAATTACGAGTAGTGATGATCTGACGACGACGGCACCGAAACTTCTTTTTTTATTCTTGTGAATAAATAAAACTGAGAAAGGTTAAGGCTAGGGATTGTGTTCAGTCGTGCGTTAAGGGAAGGAGATGCAAATATACTTCTTTTATATATTCTAAAAGGTAATGGTAGTCGAAACTATTTTCTTCAACTAACTCTAACTAAGTCTCTAAACTTAAGTGGCAATGGGCTGGGCACATTGCGCGTAGAACTGACGGCCGGCGGACGTAGTGTGAGCAGGCCTCCCACGAGGTGGACCGACGATCTGGTGAGGGTCGCGGGAAGCCGCTGAGTGCGGGCAGCGCAGGACCGATCATTGTGGAGATCCTTGGGGGAGGCCTTTCTCCAGCAGTGGACGTCTACATGCTGAGGTGATGATGATGATGATGAACTGTGTCAGTATAATGTTTTGAGTTTTTTGTGGTTCTTGACTAAAAGCGCAAACCAACGCAATTAACGGGCCACATTTATAATAACTTTTTTAATTCTGTGCTAATCAAATGTAGAACTCTATTAATTTATATTTTAAACTAGCTGTCCGCCCGCGGCTACGCCTGCGTTATATTGACTTTTCCGTGCAGTTTCCAGTAGGAATGAGATATTTTCTAGATGTCTCTTATCTAAGATGTTGACTGTTGTATTAGATAATTATTACTTTACTTTAATTTATGAGTATATAAGTGGAGTTCAGAGCCTTACATATTAAGTTATTTACTGTTCTTATTATCACCGTAGAACAGCTATAAGACTCATGCTACAAGTATAATACATTCCGAGCTCTTAGGCAAACCTATAATTCATACTTTTTCCCATCCTTTATATTAAAATATGTAGAGAAAGATGAAGAGCTAGGTAAGCTCTAAGAAGTAGCTTTCCACAAGAAAAGGTCTTCTTTTTACTAAATGCTTGCTTTTCGTTCACAAACCCTTGTGTCAGAACTACTGAGCGGCCTAACGCTTTTGACATGGCTCCTGTAACGACTTTATCCGTAGATCATAGTCGGGACCAACGGCTTTACGTGCCTTCCGAAGCACGGAATAATCTTCCTTTTCGGACAATCAGGTGATTCAGCCTGCAATGTCCTACCAAACTGGAGAAAATCACAAAGTGATATTTGTTCGACAAGTTCCCCACCGGGATTCGAACACGGAACCTCCGTAACGCCAGGCTAGCTTTTGACCACTCGTCCACGGAGGCTGTTAAATGTCTGTTTATTCAATTCAACGCCAAGTGTGCTTTGATCTACAAAAATAAAATAAAATAGCGCTCGTACCTTAACTAATCAATTCCACAATCAGCGATTCTAATTTATTCCAACAAAAACGGATACGCTACTTGAAACTGGCTGAATGGCTTTTGCAGACAGATATTGATTAAAAATAATACCGCAAACAAAAGAAAATTTGAAATAAGAACGCTTGGGGCCATGGCGTTGTGTGCAGAATATACAAAAGTACAAAGGATTTGTTTTCATTAGCGTCGAATAATTGGGACGGCGAAAATGGACAAAGAAATAATATCGTATTTGTGAATTCATGGAAAAATCCAGTTGCGCTGAGCCGGTGCATTCATATCTGCACTTCACTCGTTTTGTTATTTATATTAACGTTATTTGAGCACAGCACACCATAATTATTTGAGCGTATGAAATGGCGAGTAAAGCATATTTAAAGCAGATGGGAATGAAAAACGTTTTTGCTGAATATTTCGCTAATTGCTCGTATTATACATGCACTTTATTACTTAAACAAGGTTTAAGTGGCGGCTTAATAAATACTGTATAGATATTATTCTAGTTTTTTTTGTTTTATGGCACTAGTAAATGTGTGATAGTGTCGAGTTTATATAGAATAGTTTTTGACAACTTTCCATAATAAACTTTCCTCGGGTAAAAGCTCACTTGAAGATAAGATAACAGAGGAGAAAAATATTTTTCATTTCTGCGTTCTTTTTAAAATACCAGTCATGAATAATAGCGTCATTCAAACTAATTGTCGGTCTCGTAGCCTAGTTGGTAGTACGTCTGCCTACAAAGCACAAGGTCGCGGGTTCGGATCCCGCCCAATGATTACTTGTGTTTGCCTTGTGTCTGGATGCTGTATATTTATATACGTATCTATATCAGCTATCTGACACCCATAGTACAGGCTCTGCCTAGTTTGGGGTCAATGGCCGTTTGTAAGATGATTTATTATTATTATTATGAATTATGCCGTAGTATCAAAGCAAAAAAACTTTACTTTACTTGTTATTAAGCTTTCTTACACATAATCCGAGCTATAGAATATTTTCCCTTCCTACCCACCGTTCACCTCTTGAGACCACCTGGGTGATTTATCTTCCCCCATTTCCCCTTTAAACCGTTAGTAATCATTTCTCTTTAAAATTAAACGAGTTCAAAATATCTCACAAGATACACTTATTTAAATTCCATTTACAATGTCTTTTTTGTCAAGCGTTTTTATGTCGCTTATAAAGTTCAAATGTGGTAGAGTCTTGGACGCTGAATAGGTGTTTCAAAATTCAGCACCGAGTCAGACGGCAGAAAGGCTAGCCCTGAATTCTTTATCAGCTGAGATAAAACTAGGGTCTGTGTCATTTCACTTCTATTACTACCCACCGCACCGGCGGCGCGGGTGTTTACCTTACAAATTGAAAGAAGTTTAGAGTTCTTACGTGACCAGGGGAAGATGGTAACTAGGTAAGAATAATTTATTCTTATTGTCTGTACCAATAATAATAATATAAAGAGGAAAGGTTTGATTGTTAGTTCGTTTGATGGTTGGTTTGCATTGAATAGGCTCCGAAACGGCTGAACCGATTTCAGAAATTCTTTCACTGTTAAAAAGCTACATGATCCCTGAACAATATAGACAATATTTTATTTTCAAAAAAATTGGGATCCTTACTAAAATTACAATAATATAAAAAAAACCTAAAATATTCCTAATAATTGAATAGGCTCCGAAACTACTGAACCAATTCTGGTGAAACTAGGCACAAAGATAGAATTTAGACCTTGGTAAAGAGCAGGCTACGATTTACCGCGGGAAAATTTCTCATCCCTACGGGAAAAATAGTTAAATCGTTAGTAGTGAATATTTATTCCTACTTTAGCCTACGTAACGTTAATAAAGCGTCCAAACCAAAGTCAATGACATAGCCCAAAAGAACGATAAAAAGTGGCAGTGGGTAGGACACATTGTACGTAGAACAAAGTCAAAGTAAAATTTCTTATTCATCATAGGTCTTTTTTAAACACTTTATGACGTCCTTCATTTCAGAAGTCAAAAAGCTTTGCTTAAACCAAGACCTCTTCAAGAACTCTTGTCTCAATTACCATCCTTGATAGGCCGGTTTAGTTGAGGATCGCAGTTGTTGTTTGTTATACAGTTGAACGCAGTTGTCCATTATCTGGTTATATTATTTACGAGTAGTCGCTTTATAAGAAACTAGCTTGCACCGTGTTTGACTGGTTGTTAAAAATAATTATGGACAAACCTATCCTTCTATATATCGTTATCTATACATTACAATTTAGAGCGCCGCCGGTGGGCAAGTGGCAAGGGCTGTTGGCTTCCATCCGAAAGTTCGCGGGTTCAGGTATACCTATGTGTAAATTTCGTGCACTGCCAAAAGCATCTAACAGGAAAAGGTGTAACTTTTATTGAAATAAAACTGTCGAATTTAATTTCGGTTACGTAAAGCGGAACTTCCGGACGACGTGAATAATAAACACGGGAAATGTTTACTTGGTAACTTTTATCGAATTTCCGTGTAATACCGAGCAAAAACTTCTGAGTAAAAAACTGGCCAGGTGGTGGAGTTTTTTTCACGTGGAGTTTTTTAGCATCACATGGGTTGATATTTTGGAGCCAAAAGAAAATTCGTCCTAAAGAAATATTTTTCAGAAATGAAAATAACAAACCTGTTCGAAATTCGAATAAAATGAAAACAAATTAAATTAAAAAAAAAAATTCAGAATATTTTATTCATTAAGGCTCCTTTAGAACATTTAATTTTAATTATGTCATTTCAGAAGGTAAAATGCTTTGCTCAAACCAAGACCGTCCCTCGTCTCAAACGTATGTACAAGTCTTAGCAATAAAAAAGAGATCAAACAATCTAAAAGAGGCGATGCGATATCAGTTTGAACATAACTGACAGGTTCGCGCAATGTGTGCGCTGCTGTGGAGAATAACCCACCGAAGAAAACTTTGGATGGAGTCGTTGTTGTTATTAATAAAATGTTCTGATTAGGTATTATTTATGTATTAATTAGTCAACACTTGATGATTTAATGAACTAAATTATCATGTTAAAGTATACTAAAGAGATACCTTAGTTCGTTTTCGGTGAGTGACAGCTCAATGTACTCTCGCTGAGGGGCTCGAGCCAACCCTAAGAAACAGGGTAAATCATGGTCCAAGAAAACAAGGTCTTGCAATTAGACCACGTGACTGACACGAGCCTACGTCATTTTGCCTATTCATCCTTGTCGAATGCGTGTAATAGACAAGGATGAACAGCGCAAAATGACGTAGGCTTGTGTCAGTCACGTGGTCTTCTTGTTACACCTTGTTTTATTAGACCATGGGGTAAATGAATAGGCAGTAGTCGACCATGCTGGTCAAGTGCGACTTGGTCAACTTCCCACACACCTTTGAATTACTTCGCAGATGTGTGCAAGTTCTTTACGATGTTTTCCTTCACCGTAAAAGCGTCGAACCATGTAACTATGGTAATACGTCCATGCGTCGAACAAACCTACATATGAATTCGAAAATCGAAGACACATTGGTACCTGCCGAGGTTTGAACCCGCGAACTTCCGAATGGAAGTCAACGGCCCTAGCCACTTGGCCAGCGACGCTCTATATGCACTTAGTTAAAAACGATTAGACCTTAATAGAGGTCACTCGGAAACCGTGCCTACTGCTTTTGATAGCACTGGCTCTAACATATCTGGCTGCATTTTACATTTTTAAATTGGACTCTTTAACTGAGAAAAATCGTTTACTTAAAACCAAGAGAACGGGTTGAAATATAATAATGTAAAATCAACTTCTAGTTGAAATAACCCTTCCAGTTGAAAAAACCTTCTCATTCCTGAACTTTAAAAAATGCAAAGGAACAAGTAGGGCATTCGCACTACGAAATTCACCCCTACTGCTACGGCATTAGGGCGCTTTCAAGGTCAATATGTCCAGCAGCATGTGCTGGCTACTGTACATATTCTTTAGTGAGAATGTCTTCATATATTTATTTAATTTATATACTTTTGCACATACCAAACATGAAAGTAGGATAGAAATATAGTGTACAATTAATAATTTTTACTTGAGATCGTTAGCGATTGGTGAAACTCCATTGTCATTTTAAATACTTGTATTTGTTTCAAGAAATTTTATGGAGTAAACCTAATCGGCGTCGCTCACTTGAGCGTTCGACTGCGATTCCGATCCGTCGACATTGAGATCGGGCGTTTCGTACTCTCGGATGCCACACTAGCGCCACCTTAGTCTCATATTGGGCGGATATTGAGTCATCATCATCATTATCATCTCAGCCGAATATTGAGTGAACTAAATGAATTCGGACATTTTGTCAAAATTTGGCGGGCAGATTTTCAAGAGTAGCGGTCTAAAGTTGACTTTGGTATTGCATTGGGTTGAAATCGGGATCGATATTGATTCCAAGAGTAAAACCCCAGGGGTCTCACTCACTTATTATTATTAAATCGTCGTATAAAAGTAATTAATAAATCGTTCATCAGTTTAAATACGATGATTGTGTACATAAGATTGCTGTACAGCTGTATATCCTTGGCAACTTTTCGGTGGCGTAAGTAGGTACTTGTCGAATCGCCGTGGGTGTATATTAAATTCGGAGATGGTCGTAAACTGGAACCCGTTTTATCTCCCACCCAGTTTATTGTTGTGTTCAGTTACTTTTGCACAGGGACGGACTTCGTATTTGTGTGATGTTAATGCTCCCTTTAGGTTACAATTGCCCTTCAGGTAACAGAG
Organism: Teleiodes luculella; assembly: GCA_948473455.1. Lineage (NCBI taxonomy): Eukaryota > Metazoa > Arthropoda > Insecta > Lepidoptera > Gelechiidae > Teleiodes > Teleiodes luculella. The sequence goes on from OX419593.1 coordinate 14,350,664, forward strand.
CCCGTACCCGCCGGTGGGGACGCGGCCTAAACCAAAATCAAAATTGTTAATCAGAGACTGAGCCCCTCTTTTTTTTGGGGTAGGGTCTTCCTCTCCTCCGCAAGTCCGGTGAAGCTTGATCCGTCGTACTTTTTCGACTCAAGCATAGGTCAATTAAAAAATAAAATGTTAATGTGATGCGACCAATAGGACTCACGGAAGACCAGCGGCCGGGCTGCGGCTTTCGCTGAGGCGTTTTATGTGGTTGTCGCAACACAGAGGGATGCTTACACGTAGTTGTATCGTTTTCTTATGTGTAGGTAATCATACTATCATACTAATATTATAAAGAGGAAAGATTTGTATTTTTGTGTGTATGTTTGTAATGAATAAACTCAAAAACTACTGTGCCGATTTCAAAAATTATTTTACCGTTGGAAAGCTACTTTTACCCTGAGTAACATAGGCTACCTTTTACCGCGGGAAAATGCCTTATTCCCACGGGAAAAACTGTTAACGCGGGCGGAGCCGCTGCGGAAAGCTAGTTTTCAATAAGTAGGTAGTTTTTTTTGTCTGATGTTAGACCATACACGGTCTCGCGTGAAATATGTAAATAAAAAATGTCTATTATAATTTCTCGCAACTAGATGCGGCTCTGTGCATGAGCCATCTGCGGACCGTCACCTCGCCTTTATTTCTCCAAAGGTCCACGTTCGTCTCCCTCAAGTTTTCTGGAGAACAGACTCCTCACTCGACGGAAACCAGGTAAACAACCGGGCTTTGAAGCAACCGGGTTTGATGGTTGCTGTTTCAGTTTTACGGGTGTAACGTGGTGCATCACATGCCACCTCGTTGCCTCATTCTCATCTCATTTACACTTCTCGTCTAAATTCGAATATATTTAATTTTGGAATTCAGTCGACAATCATCCGTCATTCCATTAATTTTTTTATTCACTTTTGGTTTACCTCTCGGCCAAGCTGGCCGAACAAAATTCTAGTTCTCAGTTACACCCTTTTCTTTAGTTCTTGTTCTCAGCTTTTTACAAATCTTATCAATTTATTTATATTTCAATAAATTCGTAATCTGTGTTCAGTGTTTGAGTTTTCATCATGTTATCTTGTGCGCGCTCGCTGGCTCGCCCAGGACCTGGCGAGCCGCGGGTGTCACACGGGTAGAAATGGAGATATTATTTTATAAGTAACTACTTTCCGCCCCACGGCTCCACCCGCGTTTATAACTTTTTCTGTAAAAATGAGGCATTTTCCCGCGCTAAAAGGTAGCTTATATTATTCAGGGTGAATGTAGCTTTCTAATGGTGAAAGAATTTTTGTAATCGGTTCAGTAGTTTTTGAGATTATTCATTACAATCATACACACACACAAAATATTTGGTTTTTTATTTGTAATACGTGGACTAGTTTTAGTGATAATTTGTACCATTGTAAAATGTAATGTAATGTGGAATAAATAAATAACATCTATTAAAAAATAATAATAATAATCTTCCCTCTTTATTAGTATGACTAGCGACCCGCCCCGGCTCCGCACGGGAAAATGGTTATTGTGGGTTATCATGTATTATACATATAAACTCATACATATCAATCACTCTATCTATTAAAAAAAACCGAATCAAAATCAGTTGCGTAGTTTTAAAGATTTAAGCATACATAGGGACATGGGGACATAGGGACAGAGAAAGCGACTTTGTTTTATACTAACTATGTAGTGATTAGTAGAAAACTGCAAAGAGGCTGGTGTCTTGAATGTATGGCTCTGAGCCAATATCCAGACTCGCTGATGCGTGGCAGTCGGGAATCCTGAGGGAAGGTGAAGCATTGGGAATTGATGGAGGCGACCTGGAGCGGAAACATGATACATCGACGCCGGTTTATGCATGCCTGGTACTTTAGAGTTGCTTCAGATAACATTAGGGTCTGTACAGGCAGTCCAACCGTGATTGTAATTTTGTCCCAAATTAACAATTAGTTTTCAAATTTATTTTATTGAAATTGTTGCAAATTTTTTTTTTGTCTGTCTTATGTTAAATTACATTTTTTTAAGGTAGTAAGGTAAAAACTAATAGTTATGAATGGTGGAAAAAAGAAAGGGATATCTTGACATCAATTCATTTCAGAAGTTGTACTTAATCAATTTGCATGGTTATGTACATGACTGAATTTTATGCAAATAAAGTTATTATTATTATTATTATTATTATTAATGACTAAAAAGAAAAACGACCTCTACCTTTTGGTATCACAATACTTTAAATAAGGCACAAGTCTATTATACTAAGTTTTGAATTCGAGGGACAAATATCAGATGATTTGGGCCATCCACATAACGTTACCAAGTCAAAGCCCATATGTACTAAAGAAATAAAAAAGTGATAAAATGAGCAAAAAATAATAAACTCCAATTAACTTTGTGTTTATAATGACGATGTCACAGGCAAGGCTCAGGCACCTATTATTGTAATATGAGGAACTCTATAAAAACACATTATTCACAGTTTATTTCCTCAAATGTTCGAATTTGTGAAGCGCAGATACTGTAATAGAAAAAGTGATTGCCTATTACAGTGGAAACTGTTTAGGCCCATGAGGTGGAAGGGTTTCTTACGGGACAAATATTTATTTTGTATCTTCGTAAAACTACGAAAAGATTAACGTGTAGGTACGTGTAGGTATATTCTGTTCATGTTAGAATCTTTCAGTTAAGATAAATCCATGAGACACAGAAATAAGATTTCAATAAAATTTTGTACTCTCTAGAAACTGTCCGATTATAATGAAAATTTTGAATGAGAGTGACAAAATTACATAATATTATTATTATTAATACGAAAAAGTTAAATTCAAATTCAAATATACTTTATTGCACATAGAACATGTTATAAGTACAGAAAATACAGACACTAAAAGGCAATTGGCGGCCTTATCGCTTTAAGCGTAAAAGTGTGTACGTACACTTTCTGCACTATTCCATACTGCGGTTTCGAGATTTGACTGCGATTTTGGTAAAAGATTTCGAGTTAGCCAATTAAAATGATGATAAAACGAATGTTTACAAGAAGAAGATATATTCTACCGCCCATAACTTCACATGCCTATGGTAAAAAAAAAAAAAAAACCAGCGGCGTCATTGGATGGAAAGCTAGTTAGCTATAATGATGATAAAACGAATAAAAAAAAAAAAAAATGTTTACAAGTATAAGGTACACCTACCGCCCATTACCTCACATACCTTAGGTAAAAAAAAATATACTGGCGGCGTCATTGGCTGGAAAGCTAATTAGCTATAAGATCCTGCAGACTGGTATGGGTTCGCATCCATTACATTGCGGTGGCACGAACGGGTAGCAGTTCTCTTCCCCCATACACGAGTAGTCATGGCACACGTCGAACGGGAGATAGCATAATCTGTATGCTGTGGACAAACATTATTATCTTCAATATTTGAACAAAAAAGATACAAAAACAAAGAAAATGTTAAGGATGTTATAAGTACTATGGGAAGATACTTTGGGAAATACTAAATAAAAGACAACGGGACAGGTGAGACTAAATAAAAGCTTGTAAAATATTGCCATTGGGACTAGCTCTAGGTTAAATATTCTTTTTATGTTTATCTGTTTGTCTGTTTGTATGGACTAATCTCCGAAACAGTTGGATCGATTTTAATGAAATTTTGCGTGGTCGTATCATACATCCTTGGTCAACAACATCTTGGATAAGTACTTTTAATCGTGGAAAATTGAAGAGTTCCCGTAGGATAGTTAAAAATTACTACGGAAAAGTCTGAAAACAACGCGGGCGTAGCCGCGAGCAGATAGCTAGTATTCAAGAAATAAAATTATATCATTTAATAAATAACTTTTCAAAATTATATTTAATAAACTCAAAAATGTAAAACATTTAGAACTTTCGCGGGAATCGTATCTACTCCTCACGGATTACCATTGCGCAACGGTAATTACCATTGCGCCGCGAACGCTGTGGGTTTGCATATAAAAAAAAAACAACTTACTATCGATACATACTCCCTCTATACAACACCCACCACAGCATTGCTCGTGGTCTGCACACTGAAAACAAATAAAGTTATAATTAAAAAGATGGCTGAGCCATGCGTCAAACCCGTGAACGTGGTGCTGCTTGGGGGGACTGGTCTGCTCTAGTCGATTGCCGGTTGTTGTGCTTGTGATAGATTTTTGGTTATATAGTTTAGTTTTTCTACTTTGACTGGTTACCTTCCTCTAATTGTATATTTCGTTTGCACTCTTTGTTATATTGATAAAATTGTATAAAATAATAATTTATTATTTGTAAAAATATTTTGAAAAGATGCAACGCCTGTGGAGTTTCTTCCGGCGAGTTCTTCTCCACAGAAGACAGCGAAATAGAGAACTCTCCTCGACGTCGAAAAGTGATTTGTAAAACTTCGAATAAAAACTAAAAAAGTACCTACTTAACCATAATATAGAGCTCTCAAAGCTGATCTTAAAATTATATTTTTACAAAAAAAAGATCAACACCCTTAAAAATTATGGGCAAAAAACCTACCCAAAATTCGTTCTTTCGCTCTCCTGAAAAGTTGCGTTTTTGAATTGGATCGTTTTTCACAGAACCCACAGAACTTAGGTGTTAGCTAGGTGTTGTGTAATAGACTCAAAACATTACCCTTTTTCCGCGAACTTTACAATCTTGCGAAAATGCTACCATGGCCAGTACCGCCATAACTTGAATTAAGAACACTGTACGCATTGCACCGCACTTGTTTTTGTACCAAAACACTGGCCGTTTGTTTGTGTTAAAAAGAAGAATAAATCTAAAACTTTTGAAACTACTGTAAATCTGTCACTTTCAAAAACAAAAACAAATCAGTCAATTCTTTTTGAACTTGTTCAAGTTTGTGCCAGTATCAAGATAAAAATATGTTTAAACATCGAAAACATGATATTCTTTATTTAAAATTGAATGAAAATGATCGTTTGCACCGTCAACGCACAGGTATCCGTTCCTCAACTATTGTGACCGAGTTAGCTCAGCTGCAATGTCGCGGTGACCCATTACGTATTGAAAACGACACATGTTTCCTTCTATCTTTGTATGTATTACTAATTTTGAAAATATTTTTGTCAATGAATACCTACGTAAGATATTTGAAGAAAAATTGACATAATAATTACCACAATAATAAAGAAATATGTGGGGATATTTCACACACGGCAATCTGACCTCAAACAAAACAGTGCATGTACTACGGGTGTCAGATAGCTGATAAACATACACATATTGTATACTATACAAAATCGAGACACAAGGCACACAAAAGTGCTTAAACGTTAATCAATTACACAAAAATATGTAAAGGGAAAAAATTCTTAAAATAAAAGAATGTAAGAAATGGCGAGGAATTAAATCGCTAAAAGTAAAAACCTAAATAACTACGAATTAAGGCAAGAAAAGGTATATTTTCAGTTTCTTTCAGTATTCACTTACGCTACGTTTTAGGAAAGGACAGACTTACGCTCTAACTCTTCACTAAAGATACCGATTGATATCAACCAATGGCCATCAGTTTTCGTAATAAGTGACCACATTGATGTTGCAACTCACGACCATGCTAAAAAGGTCCCTACATGTCCATTCAGCTAACACAATACTTGCAAATTTACAAGTAATTTAAATATAGCAGAGGTCAAGTTAGACTGGTCCCAGTTCAGACATGCCTGATTTGTAATTATGTGGTCCATTTGTTGTTGGAACAAATGCTTTTGTTTTTTGGACAATAGTAGAACATTTTTTATTTGTATGATTGGTAGGTAGCATAATTAAATTATTTCGCTGTCTATTTTGTACAAAATTGTTTGTAGTCAAGGGTACTGTAATACGTAGTTTGACCTTTAAATACTTACATAAAACTATGTAATTACATAGAAAATTTAAATTTTCCGAATTAAGGAAAAAACATTTAGGTATACCATTAATCCATTGTGGAGATCCTTGGGGGAGGCCTTTGTTCAGCTGTGGACGTCTTTCGGCTGAAGATGATGATACCATTAATGTAACAATGTTACAAAATTAATTGTCATTTACGATTACGAGTGAATATGGGGCGGAAATTTCACACAATAGACTAACTGACTACAAACTAGGCAGATACGTTCATTTATTATCGGAAAGTTGATAGAGACCCGATTCTACATATTACGCTCTAACTTAAATTGAAAAATCATATGTCCCTTTCACGTTCTTAAGAACGAAAAGGGACAGGTTATTTTCAACCTACATTTAGAGACGTAAAATTGTGAAAATTAAATTACAATATAACAAGCAAACATACCAAAGTACTCTCGCTGGAATCGCTGATGCAGTCGTACGCGCACACGATTAAAAAACAAACGGAAAACAAAGTTATTAATTTGTTGAAAAACATTTCTGTGATATATTTCGTCCCAGTGTCGGATTTCGGGCGATGTATCGTGAAATGGAACGACCGAATAGGCGCGGGTGAATTTAAAATTATATCTGTGGCGTCAAGTTAGAGTGTCCAGAAGTTGATGGGTTCCTTAGCTATTAATTTATATACCTACGGTGAAAAATTTTTCTTGAGGAAATGTAATTAACTGATTTTTAACAAGTGCCAAAACTTATTCTTGATCTCTGAAAGGTTTCGATTCGATAATCGAGGCTAAATAACAGGTTTAGGTAAGCTACTGAGGCACTACAAAAAAATATTTAACTTATTAAAGACTGACTGCCTTGCGATTTCAGAGTTGATCTCTTAGTAAAGTTATTGCATATTCAAAGTATTTGAAACAAATAAAATTTCACAGCATATTTCAATATCTAAATACTTACTCAACTTCAATAATAGGACAAGATTCTTGGAAACGTCTACTTAGTCAAGTTATTACTCAAGTTGTTAAGTTCTGAGCGCCATAACCGAACATGATTCAACTTGACGCGGAAAGAGCTAAATACCGGAAGATGTAAAGCTCCAAGACCACTTACAATAAGGATTTCACAGGTAGAGACGATTTGCGGAGAAATGCGGCTTACAGAGGCTCCGGTAGAAAATATTCATTTAGCGTAATTGTTGAAAAAGTTGTTCTGCTTTGATGCCTTGTGGTTTCTGGTTTAGAATTGGACCAACTCAACTCTTTCTGTGAATGTCGTAACAGGCGAGTACACTACATAATTCCGAATAATTTATTTACGAATTTGAAAATGACGATTATTGAAATTCCGAATTTCATACTTCCGAATGATTCACAATTCCGAATTTAAAATTTCCGAATAGTGAAAATGACGAATAGTTAATTAACGAAATTTCAAACAACCGATTTATTACAAATACGAAAGTCAATTTTCCGAATATTATAATTTCGATGTTTCAAATGTACGATTTTTTAGTATATCGAATATTCAAAATTACGAATCCCGAAGTTTTAATATTCCGAAAATCAAAATCCCGAATTTTACTTACAAGTAATCAAATATTAAGAAATATGATTAAACGCCTGCTGCTTAGCAAGCAAGCAAGCAAGCAAGCAAGCAAGCAAGCAAGCAAGCAAGCAAGCAAGCAAGCAAGCAAGCAAGCAAGCAAGAAAGCAAGCAAGCAAGCAAGCAAGCAAGCAAGCAAGCAAGCAAGCAAGCAAGCAAGCATGCATGCATGCATGCAAGCAAGCAAGCAAGCAAGTAAGCAAGCAAGCAAGCAACAAGCAAGCAAGCAAGCAAGCAAGCGTGCAAATAAGCGCGCAAGCAAGCGTGCATTCAAGCATGCATGCATGCAAGCAGGCATGCATTCATGTCAACCTAACCCCGAAGGGTATGGCAGAACGAGCGGGCTCGCTCCGCTCGCCGCGCTCCTTTCTGCCATACCCTTCGAACCTAACCTATCCGTGTCGGGGTGCCCAGAAGTCCCGTGCTCGCTTCGCTCGCACCCGCTCCTGTAGTATTTTTGCCAAAAATCCTTACATGCATCCTAAACTATAAAACCAGAACTAATCAGGTACTTTAACCTATAATATTCGGGTACTATTTTTCTTTCAACCTTGAACTTTATTAAACTTTTTTCTAAATCACGAATTATCACATTTCCGATCGGGATTTTAATTTTTCGTGATTATAAAAGATCGGTATTTTATTTTTCGTATAATAAAGTATTCGTAATTTTTAACATTCGTATATTTAACAATCGGAATAACAAATCTTCGTGATTATAATATTAGGAATTTAAAATTTCGTAATTTTTATAATTCGTTATTTAAAAATTTCGAAATTACAATATTTCGTAGTTTTCAAATTCAGTATTTTCAAATTCGGGAATAAGTAATTCGTAATTTTTGGGTGTTCCCCGTAACAGGCGGCTAATGGAAATACCCAAGGATTGTAACCTATGCATAGTCAAGAACTTCATTGCTTAGACTTACATATTGTATGAGACGAGAGCCGGTCTTGGTTAGCAAAGCTTATTAACTTCAGAAATGACGTAATTAAGTGTTCCAAATATGAAAAAAGAATTATACATTTTTTTAACAACTTCTGTGGTCAATAACCCAACTGCCAAGCGTGATGTGGCAATCACACACCATAAAACAGGTCTATAGATTATAGATTTAAGTTTCGTATGGTGTCAATCCAATAATGTTCAAGAGAGAGGCCACAGTCCAGGAGCGAATTGTAATAAGTTGTAATAGTGTATACTCAACTAAACATGCGTTGCGTTACGTGTATGTCTGTTCTGTGTGTAGTGTAGGTACTATCAGATCCTTACGTCTACACCGAGAGGCTTTAATCTACCCACAATTCAGGGTAATAGGTCAGTTTTCAGTCGATGTAACTGGAACATTTTAATTTTTGTATTTTCAAAAAAAGAAATAATAAAGAATGAAAAATATTCTATCGTAAAAATTTTGTATGCGGGTCTCTAAAAAACAAACAAAGACAGTGATAAATCAGAGGCATGGAATCGGCCCGTGCGGTCGCGTTAGGGTGTCATTGGGATCGAATCCATCTGACCCCAGACTAGGCAGAGCCTGTACTATGAGTGTCAGACAGCTGATATACATACATATATAAATATACAACATCCAGACACAAGGCAAACAGTGCTATCACGAGAATTTTTGCCCTGGGCGGGATTCGATCCCGCGACCCTGTGCTTCGAAGGCAGACGTACACCTACTAGGCTACGGGGTCGTAAAAGTCATCGCAAGCATGCATATTTATCTTAGTAAATACATACTTATTTGCAAATAATATATGTAGCACCTACGTGTATTGTCTGAAGTACTCGTATTCGGCATTTGATATTCCAAGTGTTTTCTCACTAAGTAGTTTTCGTGGTTCTCAACAGAGAGTGTTAGTTAATATTGTCTCACTCACTCTTTGGGGAAAACAAAAGCTATACCTAGTATACAATTTCATTTTATTCAGTGCATATGTTATGACTTTCTAGTATTTATTTATGTAAATAGTATACTAGCTTTCCGCTCTGCAGATTTTCCCGTGGGAATGAGGTATTTTCCCGCGGTAAAAAGTAGCCTATGTGTTATTCTAATGAATAAGCTATATTATTTCATTTCATTTTAAAATCCATTCAGTAGTTTATGCGTTACGCCGATGCGTTATTATACATATTAATTATGAATATTTCTTTCTCTCTATCTTTTTATTATTAATACAAAAATAGTGTAACAAATATTGCTATCTATGCAGTAAAAAACAATTCTAAAAAAGAATATACGAGTATCTAAGTACCAAATACTTCAAAGTTAGAGTATTTTGGAGTCCGCTCTGGCTTAGCTTAATTGAGCATAATTTGCCGGTAGAGAGCACAGTGCAGTAAGCCTTAAATACTTCAGCCGTTATTTCTTGAACTGCCTTTCTCAAGTATTTAGCAAGTAGGTTTAATCGGTCTAGCCTTATTCTAGCCGTTCCGGCGCAGTGCTTAAAGTTAGACTGCAAGTTTGAATGTAAATCTTTCCAATGTATTTTATTACCCAGGGAATTAACGTGAATTGTCCGTAGTAGTTAAGTTCCCGTGTTCGTGGTCGAGTTGTAAAATTTTGCTTCGTATTACAGAGGTTCTGGGTTCGAATTCCGGCGGGGCACTTGTCTAACAAATATCATCATACTACCTTATTTATATTTTGTCTACAAAAGGTTTATTTTAATTTCTATGCTTCCTTGTAACGTTTCAAAACTCAACACGCAAAATTGTCATTTTGCTGTTGTATAGGACTTCTGACATTTCCACCGTAATACCTGATTGGTGTTGGTCTCGGAGGGAATCATCGGCTGATGATTGCGGCTCGATGATTTGGATTTGATGGACTGCCGGAGAGAAAATAGACCTTGTTATGAGGCTCGCTAGACGCAAAATTAAACTGCGAATGCAAGTCTCTAATAATATTTGAACTTTAAAATATATTGTACGTAGATGTACAGTAAGCAGCACATGCGGCTGGACATTATGACCTTGAGAAAGCCCGTATTCCGTAGCGGTAGGGGTGAATTATGTAGTGCAAGTGTCCAACCACATGTGCTGGCTTCTGTACAATACCATATACTATAAAAAACTATAATACCTATGGGGCAATATTTGTCACATTTAGAACGAAGCGTAAAAAAACATTAAATTAGGGCAATGAGTCAAACCGATACCTTAACGGAGAAAAGGTGAAAACTAAAGTATTTTTTCTTGACGTTAAAATCTTTCCAATATCAGTCTGCAAACAAACATAACCTCACTTGCAAATCGAGTTACGAATATTTCGGGCCTCCCTGAAGGACTCCTAAAAGTTTTCGCCTAAGTTTCGGCACAACTACCCCCAAACAAGATTTTTGTTCGTCATCCAGTCACGATCACTATGTGAACATGTAAGAAAGTAAGCAACGCTTTATTTCATATTAAATGAACACAAAATTAGATGCAATTAAGTGGGGCCGTCCATTAATCATGTGACGTTTTGAGCAACTTTTTAGACCCCCCCTCCCCCCGGTTACGTATTAAAAAATCAAAACTTCATCGAGCAAATTTCAAAATAACAACGAACAAATGAACAAATTTTAAAATATCAATGGTCATTTGACCAAAAGTTCAACTGACCAAAGTCTGGAATATCAACGTTTAAATTACCTATGACACTATAGGCCAAATCGTTTAAAGGTTAAAAGGATTTTTGGTTCATTTATTAATTATCAACTGGTTTCACCAGCCAAACCAAAATTGCCTTATTACCTATATGTTACCGGCCAAACCCAATTTTGGGTCAAACTAGTTTTGCCTAGGCTAAACTGGGTTTAGGTAAGGTTAGGTTTGTTTAGGTTAATGTGTAACCTAACACGAAGGGTATGGCGAGCGATTTGGGCTCGCTACGCTCGCCCACATCGCTTCTGCCATACCCTTCGAACCTATACTATCCGAAGTAGGGGTGCCCTGAACTCCCGTGCTCGCTTCGCTCGCACCCGCCTGGTGAACTAATTTAGCCTAGGCCCTATAACATATGTAAACGTTTATAATTGCAAACTAACTAATTTATTAGACTGTGGAAGGTAAACAAAACACTGAAGAATTCACGATAATAAAACTAGGAATGATTTGGCACTTTAAATTTTGATCTAGCAACTTTTGATCAGTCGTCCATTTGATGACACATACATTTGGATTATAATTTTTTTCTAAATAAAACATTTGGTCATTTAAATTTTGTTATTTCAGTTGTTGTTCTTTTAAAATTTGGTCGATGAAGTTTTGATTTTCTAATATGCAACCCTCCCCCCTGGTCTTCTTCTTCTTATCGAGTGGATTTTGGAGTTAACCTACCTCACAAACCCTGGTGTTGGAATTGTTGAGCCGCCTTAGGCTTCCGACATGACTCCTATAACGACTATACATCCGTAGGGATCAACGGCTTTACGTGCCTTCCGAAGCACGGAATCATCTTTCTTTTCTGACAATCAGGTGATTCAGCCTGCAATGTCCTAACCAAACTGGGGAAAGTCTCACAAAGTGATATTTTGTTCCACGGATCCCCACCGGGATTCGAACCCGGAACCTCCGTAACGTCAGACGAGCTTTGGAACACTCGACCATGGAGGCTGTTAAATGTGATTTGTAAAATCTTACTTCGAATAAAACATATTTCATTTCAGTTCATGTCTGTTTATTGGATGTCAAGTGTGCTCTTGATCTATAAAAATAAAATAAAAATAGCGCTCGTACATGGCTGACATGGCTCCTGTAACGACGTGCTTTACGTGCCTTCCGAAGCACGGAATAATCTTCCTTTTCAGACAACAACTTCAGCTTCATATATTTCAGCTTCGTATATTCCACAATCAGCGATTCTAATTTATTCCAACAAAACGCTACGCTACTTGAAACTGCCTGAATGAATGGCTTTTGCAGTCAGATATTGATTAAAAATAGTAACAAAAGAAAATTCTTATTATTTCTTTTCATAATTTTTATTATTTTTCTCTAAATTAAATTAAAAAATTCTTCTAAATACCTAAGTCTATAATTTGCAAACCAAACAATCAATACCAGTAATACGTAAATCAGTTTAGGTACTAAGTAGGTATCCATAAATCAACGATAAAATGGGGACAGAAGCTTATCCGATATATCTTTTAAGATTACATCTTTCGAGTCAATAAAACTCGAATAAAATAGGACATTTCCTCTCTTCGAAAGATCGTCCGGTTTTTGTAATAGTAATAAAATTGCAGTCCACCAGAATAAACGAGTCAGCAGGAATCGTACATTTTGAATGTTTCAATAAAATTGATGTACCTTACTTTGTTCTATATTATATAGACCATAGAGAGAATGCATGCATATACCTTACTTTGCCATACATTATACAGATAAAATTTATATTTTAAGTATAAAGTCAGGGCAGACCAGAAGCTCTATTTCTGAATCGTTCGATTTCCAAGTCGCATGACGTTGGTTTTCCATATTTCTGAATCACTCGTTTCGATATTATATTTTATTCGTTTTACGAATCAAATCAAATAAAAATTCGAGTATATACGAGTAATATTTAGAATCAAAACCTAAAAAAATTGGGTGTCTGATTTATACTTGTATCGAATTTTAACACCATCAGTCAAGTTGTTTCGGCAGACAAAAATCTTGTCTACTTTTCTCTAGTTTCCCCATACGTACCTACCTAATAATTTGTATATTGTGTGTCAACTATGTTTTGTTACTTGAGTAAAGCTGCTGTAAATAAAATGATATAATTTATGCTATATAAGGTCAATCCGTTGCTTCAGTCACCTTCAGTGCGAAAGAAGGACATCCCAAAAATATCCTATGTGAGTGTAGAGAGGTGATGACAGAATTTTTTAGGTCATTTGTTACAGTATGGCGGTTCTACAGGGGTCGAAAAACACTTTCAAATTTATAATATGAGTATGGATGATAATAAGACTATATACCAATACCACCAAGATTGGCACACAAGATTGCACAACACCAAGCTTACACGCGTAACTTGATGAACGGAATAGTTTAGTTTGCCCGAAGTTATTTTCTCAAGTAAATCAACAGTTCGCCAACTATTTGCCAATGAATTAACGGCACCGGTTTTGGGAATCTAGTAGATTTCAGATGCCGTTCAAGATGTTTGGAAATCGTGGGCGATTATTGAGTTTCGTGAAGGTACTCTCCACAGAGTACTAAAAGCGTGTTAGCGCTCGCTTGCCTCCTACAACAGTAACTACAACTTATAGCACAAGTAACACCTTTATCAACTCGTCGAAGCCTAAACACACTATATATCCTTCGATTATATCGAATTTACGCGATCGAAATTCGGCATGAGTACGCCCGCAATGCTATTTGAATTACTAACGACACATAGCGCCGAAATTAAGTTGCATAATAGCGTACTAAATAGCATTGCGGGCATAATTACGCCAAACTTTGGTCGCGTAAATTCGGCACAGTATGTTTAGACATTAAGAATGCCGTTTGTCACGTGACCATTTTAGTAATAATATCATGAAATGTCAAATCCTAAATTTAGGAAGTTTTACAAAAATGGGGTTCAATTTCTTAGGTCACGTGATAAACTTGAAAACGGTATTCCTATTTTTCCTTGATTTTACCAACCCTTCATTTTTTATTGCTTCTTTAGAGAGCTGATATAAATATACCCTTGCCTCACATTATGGAAGGTTCAGGTTCGAATCTCGGTGTCGTCTTTATTCGATCCAAGTCAGATCAGAAGCCTCAGGCGACAGTAATTCAGATACTTTGTATTTTGTAACTCTTTTATTCCTTACTTTGACGTCGATTTCAAGTTGATATCATGCAATGATTACCTTCGCATCTAGCACTTTCCAGTATAGTGGCGAGCGCAGTAAACATTCAATGCTCTGTGGTTCTAATGTACTTAACCCTTTATAAGGCAAAACAACTTTATAAAATGCATTTGTTTTCGACTTTATGTTGAGGGTATAAGGTTAAAATTAAGGTGGCAATATAGTGGCCACTGCTTGTAAAGGTTTAAATTACTGTTAAGGATCGGAGAGTTTAGTTAAAATAGACCTTTGCTTTATTGACTAGATTAATATCTATAGAAAAGTATTATTTGAGTTAGGTTACTTAATTTTATCTCATCCATCAGCGATAGAACTCCATTAAATTTTTTAATCATACCAATAAAAAATTAAATTGAAAGTATATTTGTTTGGTTGTTGTCTTGCCCACTCTAAATCTGACTTTAGACATTTATAAAAATAATTTTAATAATAATAATAAATTTATTTCAATCATTGCCCATAGATATGTTGGTAACAACAAAAACTTGGTGTTAAATGTTAGTACCGTAAATAATATTCAAAAGTTATATTTTTACCTACATTCAACGGCTAATAAATTAACAGCGTAAACAAACTGTATCACGTTTTATAGAGTTACAGGTCTTGCTGTGTAATCCCTAGATTATTAACTAATTAGTTGATGGCTCCGTTTATTAAAGCTAAAAGCTACATAATTGGTTTAGTATCTTCATCACGCAGGCGCCGCTCCCTTCTGTTTTCTTCTGTAGGTATCTATATTTATAAGGCGAGAGTGGAAGGAAGTGTTGGAAGGGGAAGACCAAGACGAACATTCCAGGATCTAATTGGCGACGTTCTGACAAAAGGTCGGGTCAGGAGTACTCTAAACCGACGAGCATGCATGAGGAGATTAATGAATGTGGATGAATCGAAAGAAGTGTGTCGTAGCAAGTGAAAGGCACTGGTCTCTGCCTAGCCTACCTCTCCGGGAAAGGGGCACACAAACAAAAAAATCTTTTGGTATCTAAAAACCTGCTAGAAAAAGGTACCACCAAAAGTCGCAATTGATTTATAGGTGTGAAAGAACCCAAAATTTTCTTCTGTTCATTCATTTAGCTGGGTCCTTTTAGGTGCCAAAATATAAGTATTAATAAAAATAACAGAAACGGGCACTATTGTATAGGTTGGGTGTTTTCACGTGAAGAATTGGGCTAATAAAATTTTAAGCGAGGATCACAGGGAAAAATCATACCTAACACAATATTATTACAAATCGATGCACCAGAGAGCGACGAAGCGAGCGAATAATTCAAGAATCGAATTATTCAGCAACCGAATCCTGAACTGCTGCTAAACATATCCCATAACTGAAGACGAAGCATTTGCATCTGTATTTGCTCCTTCAGATGTCATGTCTTCCTGGTACTTTTAGGGTTCCGTACCTCAAAAAAATTATTGAGTTTTACCATAGTATTACTTTAAATTTATTTCGGCTCTTTCTTACTCAATACCATGGTCCAAGAAAACAAGGTCTAACAATTAGACCACGTGACTGACACAAACATACGTCATTTTGCGCTGTTCATCATTGTCTATTACACGCATTCGACAAGAATGAATAGGCAAAATGTCGTAGAAATGACGTAGGCTAGTGTCAGTCACGTGGTCTTATTGTAAGACCTTGTTTTCTTGGACCATGCTCAATACTCAAAACTTTATTGCATTCCAAGTTGATTACAAAGATGTTACAGTAAGTGTTATTGTGTAATAATAATGTAGTTATTAACAACAATATGGACCCAGTAGGGCACAGCAAAGTATTTTTCAGGAGAGAGAAGAACACATTATTTGCTAGAATATTATTATTTAAATGAATTTATCATTAGTATTATTTAAATGAATATATTATTAATATTATTTAAATGAAAATTAATGAATTATTTTACAAAAGATTAAAACAAGAAATATATTCAGAAAATGTAAGTATCATATTCAAATGTTGGTTTTCGAATTAATATTCTAATATTTTATTCCTCGAAGCTTTAAGCCGTGAATTGCAGCCGGAAGTGAGATAGCGCCATGTTGTCCGCACGCCGGAAGTGACGTGTGCAGGATACTGGCGGATAGCTGCCAGTCTGTTTGAATTAAGAACTACTACTCGCCGCAGGAAATACGATGTTTTGCATAATTCTTAAATTAAATGTGGAAGCAGAAATAACTAGTGACTCCGTGAGCTGCTTAGACTTCGAATGTCTTCAATCTTTCGGGCCTTGGAAGGTCCGTAATGCCTTGAAACTGGTTACTATCTAGCTATATACGGTTGGAAGTAGTTGATTTCCGGCCATTTCAGAAGCTTTAGGCGGCTCATTCATGTGTTTTTATACCAAGTTCCATCACAATCGGTTCAGTAGTTTCGGAGCCTATTCGGTGCAAATAAACAGACATACAAATCTTTCCAATTTATGATATTAGTATGCTTATCGAGTGGGTTTCGAGATTTAGCTACCTCACAAACCCTGGTGTTGGAATTACTGAGCCGCCTTAAACTTTCGACATGGCTCATATAACGACTACATCCGTAGATAGTAGCCGAGCGTTAGAGGTAGAAAGTAGCTCTTTACGTGCCTTCCGAAGCATTTTCGGACAATCAGGTGAATCAGCCTGTAATGTCCTAACCAAACTGGGGAAAGTCTCACAAAGTGATATATTTTGTTCGACAGATCCCCACCGGGATTCGAACCCGGAACCTCCATAACGTCAGACGATCGTTTGACAACTAGACCACGGAGGTTGTTATGATATGATATTAGTATAGATGAAAATAAGAAGGTTATGCAAAAGTGTCACGTTTGTAAAATTAAAAGGGTTTATAAATGTCTATCTACAACCAGCATACAGCAAAGGGTCGGTAGTAGAGGTACATTCAAAAGGATTATGCTGCGTTATCTCGGGACAATTTTCCCCATTTCAGATAAGGCTATTCCCAAACACTCCAAGTCAGCAACTTTAAATTAATACGTCATTTTGAAACAGGATTGTGATCATCGAGAATTTCTTTGATACAAATATTTGAATTTACTTTAATTTGTTGCTCCATTTCAAAGTAAAAAAAAAACAAACAATTTAAAATGCCTTTTTATACCTTTTTAATAAAATAACATTTTTATATACCTTTATACGTATAAATTAGTTTATAGCTAGCAAGCGCGGTTTTCCAACCTCTTTTAAGCAAGCATTAGTAATGACATTTCCGGTAATGCGGTATTATTTAACGTGCTTTGTTTCTCTACCTTTTACTTAACACTGGCACAAAGCGTACTATTATTTTCTTCTGTGACAGAGCTAAAAGCTAAAAACTAGTAGGTAGTGCTATAAATAATATAGACCATAGATTAAAGAAGAGATTAAAAAAAAGGCACACACTCGTGAACCGTCAATTCTGTATGGAGAAAGTCTAAACATTGGAGACGTATGCATTTATATATAGCTTATAGAACAAGTGCATATCTAAAAAAAGTGCCACCTCAATAAAAGGCGAAATATATACTTTTTTTTTTCTTGAACTTGCATTAGACAATTCTTGCTTATTGTGTGGGTTTGGAACAATAGCCATGGAGCAATGGGAAGGCCGCTGAACCAGGGAGCTGTTCCTTATAAACCCGTTCAGCCGTGAGCTGTCCTGCCCGCCCCGGGCCGTCGTCAGACCCGTCCATTGAAACACTTTTTCCAATCCGATTCCCTTCCTTGAGCGACTATCCTGGGAAATGCTAGAGCCACGATTATTTTTACAAAATTTTCAAAGCTCAATCGTGACTTTGCGTGAACTTCCATACAAAAAATTCAAAAAAGAATTCAATTGTTTTATTCGAAGTAAGATGTTACAAATCACTTTTCGACGTCGAGGCGAGTTCACAATTTGGCTGTCTACTGTGGAGAAGAATATACGTATTCCCCTATTTCACCTTCAGGTCAAAATTATACTTTTTTTTTTGATGATATCTTATCCTATCCAACGCCTAAAAACAAAGTTTCATAGTCACATCTTCGCTAATGATAAACTTCCAAATAAACTATCAACATTCTTTTCGCCACAAAAGATAGTCTATATCCTTCTCCAAGTCCAAGGTCTATTATAATATCTCTGTACCAAATTTCATAAAAATCGGTTCAGTGGTTTTCATGTGAAAGGATAACAAATAGACAGACTAGCTACTTTCGCATTTATGAGAAAGAATCGTTTTTTAATTTACCAAATTAAAGTAAGGCCAAAAAATTAAAGCCCTGCTCTGGTTGCGCCACATGTGTTTTCCATTGAGTAACCGCAACATCACGAGGTTTTTTTATCCGGTCACTCTTTACATTGCCAACTTATTTTAATTAAGAAGCGCTAGTGTTTAATCACGTAGCCTTTTCTATAACATCGAAGGTGACCTTTTGGATAAAACAGCTGTTAAATAAATATGGATTTTCATAGATTTATTATTTATGAACAAGCAGGATATAATCAAATTGATTCGGAGTAAAACTTACACGTGCCGAGATTTTAAGACTTTTTATATCTGTGCTATTAGCATAGTAAATATAAGTCTACACTTCCTGTATTATGCGTCGTTAACACTATATATAGTCCGACTTAGAGTAAATAGGCCTATATTAGTCGACCGCACTGGGTTGGTCGACTGCACACACAACAATTGAATTTCTTCGCATGTGTGCAGGTTTCATTACGATATTTTCCTTCATCGTAAAGCGTCGAATAAACGTACATATGAATTCTAAAACACATTGATTGATTGCAAGACAAAGGCCCTATAGTACTTTCACGGTAGCTTGGCAATAGCGAGCGTTGACATTTACTACCACTGTACTCGTATTTTAGATAGCGATATATCGTTTTCCTCAGTAAATGTATACGATATGAATATCGCTAGAGTATAGGAATATAAGCCAAGTTCACTCAAGTTCACTGCAGAGGTAAGAAACATTTTTAATTGTAACCCTATTTTTGACCGTAATTCTGGTTGATGTTTTTTTTTATTATATGAAATAATTATGTTTTAATCTGGGTGTAGACTCCTAGACTAAAATTATAAAGAGGAAAGATTTGATTGTTTGTTTAAACTCTACACAAACAACGTGTACGTAATAAAAAAAAATAACAAAACGTAACAGGTAACAAGAAACAAACGAAAACTTAACAAACAATAATTAAAACATCGAGAAAGACTTCCAAACATGAATGAACGCAAGCGCACTCCGGACGGAATGACGCTCAAAAAACAAAATGGCGGGAGGAGCCACGGTGTGCGTACTCCTGTCTCGCTAGCGACTTACAATGAAGTAGTGTAAGTTAAAATTTTTAATTTTGCTACCAAATATTTTACATAATGTTTGAATATGGTGAAAAATTAATTTGTAAAGTGCTGTTTAGATTCTCGTTTATTGTAATTATTATTGCTACCCAGAATTTTTTTTCCCGCTGTAAGTCTTTATTTAATAAGATTATTTGTAAAATATTTTAAAACGTAAGATATATCATTGGAAACGTTTCAATAGTTCCCAATAAAAAACCATTTTGTAAAAGTAATAGTCAAAATCACAACTTATTGATATTGGAAGAAACAACCTTATTTTCGTAAATGTTTGAGATATGTGTGTTGACTTTACGCGTGATATTATGATACGCTAGCGATGTTCGTTTAGCGACAGTTAGTACGGAAAGCGATAATTATCGTTTAAAAATATTACTTTTTGGTACCGGTCTTGTCAATGTTCGCTATTGCCAAGCTAACGTGAAAGTACTATAGCCACTTGTCCACCGACAATGGTTTACCCCCCTGCATAACAAAATAAGAATAAAATAAACAACAGAGGCTCATATCATAAATACGTTAAAGACTATCATACATATTTATACTATACAAAATCAAACTAAGCTTCGGCGTGAGAGGTAGCTCGGCGGGCAGGAGTCCTCGGAATTTTCGAATCACGACACCCTGTGGCTCCGCACGGGAAAATGGTTATTGTGGGTTATCCTTCAGTATGTTATGCATGTATTATACATATAAACCTTCCTCTTGAATCACTCTATCTATTAAAAAAAACCGCATCAAAATCCGTTGCGTAGTTTTAAAGATTTAAGCGTACAAAGGGAGGGACATAGGGAGGGACATAGGGACAGAGAAAGCGACTTTATTTTATACTATGTAGTGATAATATAATCATCACAGCCGAAAGACGTCTACTGCTGGACAAAGGCCTCCCCCAAGAATCTCCACAATGATCGGTCCTACATATTCTGTAATAGAGGCGTAAGACATATGTATTGCAATCTAGTAAGAAAATAATAATAAAACGGCTGCACAGGCGTCGTACCTATCTACAATGTATTTTTTTTTTCAATTTGTATTCAAAGCATGCATGCATATCACATCGTCAAAGCATGTTTTCATGCTCATCATCAGAACATGAAAACAAAATGCATAAACATCAAATTGGCGACATTTTTTGTTCTACAACATACAATGATTCGACCGTATTGCAAATCGTCACTCACCAAAAGTCAAAAGTCAACTGTTTTATTCGAAGTATAGGATTTAACAATTTATTTTTGACGTCGAGGCGAGCTCACAATTTGGCTGTCTTCTGTGGAGACTCTCACCTCAACTACAGAATACCAAGTAGTAGTCCCTCATCAACTTGTCACTCTTCTTCTTCTTCTCAGCTATATTCAACTATTTCGGTGTAGGCCTTTAAAATACGCCATCTATTCCTATTTTGTGCCAACTTGTCACTCATAATAATTTGAATGGCAGTTTAATAAATTAATAAATACAATTAATATTATTACGTAACATTACCGATTTGGAATTTCATCTTAAATTGTCATTAGACACACATATTCAATAATTTTATTATTACTATATAAACTAGTTTTAAATATCGTGTCTGGCCTTCACGAGTACAATAATAAGTAATTCTATTATCAATCCAAAAATATTTAAATCTGTTTTAATATTTATGCTACACCGCCTGCTATGAGATATTTCTCCAAGGCTGCAAAGATTAATGAAACGATAATTTGGTTTCGGTAAAAATGGAATAGGAATATTTTCCGTAGATATAATTTGATATTCTTTATTACAGACAAACACAAAACATGAATTTCATTTTTACACAGAGAGGAAAACCCTGTACAAGTCAAAATCAATCAAAATCAAAGGTGTTTATTCGAACAAATATTTGAATGAAAAATACTATTCATTTCGGTATTCATTAGCTTTGACATCGAAAAAAGATTTATGAAATCATTTTTCACCGGACCCGACCGGACCAGACTTGACCGGACCAGGCCTGACCGGACCAGACTGTCCATGGGTGGTCATTCAAAAGTGGCGTTCGTCTGTGGAGTAGAACGGCTAGAAGAAACTCCACATTGTGTCGCATCTATGGTTTGTTTAATACTCGTATAAATCCGGATAAAAGTTCATTGATCTCTTGAAAATTATTAAAAAATAATGTAACGCTAAAATGTCTGGCAAGGTCATACGCTCACCCCGCCTTCTACTACGGTATGCCAAATTAAATTACGTATTTTGCGGTATAAATTTCCTATAGTTTTATCGTATCATTTAAATAACATGTGCGCATTGTATACAGGTGTCAATGACCTCTCCGGATTAATATGAAACAAACCATAGTACTCGTACAATCAGGTGCCGCATTGCTACGGTAGAAATTTGCAGGCAATCTGTTTGATGGAAACTTTAACATGGGTAAAACCTATACATGGATAAAACGAATGATAAGTTGTTATGCATCATGATATCTAAAAAGCAATGGGTACAAAAATGTCGCCTCTTTACTCGACTGATAGTAGAGCCTTGTATCTTGTCTATATGCAAAGTTTAACTTACAAGTTCACAAGCTTTTCTGCTCTGGAGAGACAAGTTGTTATCGAAGTGTATTTTTCTAGACAAGGCCAATTTTATCTACTCTTTGAAAGTCTGGTAAAAGACGAGGCGACAAGGGTCGCATCACGGGTCTTGTCATTTTAAGCACTTATTCTGTATAGGTCACGTCGGACCCACGTTTCTTTGATGCCTGGACAAATTTTGTATCTATTATAAGTTTTTCCGTGGTTTTTCCACATTTTAAACGTTCACATAACGACAGGGTTTTATATTATACAATACAATACAATACAAATATTCTTTATTGACACCAGTAATAAATAGGACAGTTACGATTTTAATAAGTGTGAGACAATGAGCCAATAGGCGGCCTTATTGCTAAAGTAGCAATTTATATAACATCTATTTATATTGCGTCAAATTCAACGGCACTTCGATCTTGAGAGAGCCATTATTCCGTAGCAGTAGGGGTGAATTTCGTAATGCAAGTGTCCAGTCAAAAATATAAAATATAGCTTTATTTTTGATGCAATAGTAGTAAAAGAGCGAAGCGCGCTCTAAGGATGTTTCAAAACCTCCGTTAAAAGGAACGCCCATAATTATATCTGATTGGAAGTCTCGTCTATATTTTTGAGTTCCTTGATGTTAATGAGAAAAGAGATGCGGGATCGAGTCCCTGTCCAAGCCCAATTATTTTCTTTTTTGCTTCAATTTAAAAATACAAGCAACATTGTTTTTAATACTCTACTCTACTCGACTTGACATTCAATCGCAAATTTTCCCAACTCTTTGCATTCAACAGTCCATGACAGTACAATACTCGTATGTAGTGATGTGCCGTTCGAGCGTTCCCGGGAATATTCCCAAACTAAGAATGCTACTTTCCGTTTGAGGCCAACTAGGATGAGTCAGTGAGATCTGTAGGGTCGGTCGGGTCGTTAGGTACCTAACTGGAAAACACCAACCCGGTCTACCACATCTAGTCCCAGCTTGAACAGCTAATTTCGTCGGGAATACACTTTTAAAAACTTTCACGGTTGTTTTCATATCTATTAAGATTAAAAACGGGATCGAAACAACTGCATCGAAATATCGGGCACTCACACAAGACAAATAGATAAATTACATATAGCGGCGGCGCGCGGCGCGCCTAGACAGATGGCCCACTCGGAACTAAGCTCCATATTTTTACGCACACATTGATCATTGCGTTTACAGGCCGCTCGAACCACGCTCTATACAAGCTGTGATGTGCAGTCGTCGCTCTCGCGATTATTAACAAAGTATTGATGTTTGATGTGCTGAAAAAATTGATAAGTGTTCTTATTACTGTTGTAGTGTATTTGGCTGTTTAAACACAACACAAAAATTACGATACACGTTTTTTAAGGAGTCAACCAAGTTTAGGTAGTTAATTTCAAGGATGGCGGGAGTGGACTTTCTGGAAACTTTTTATTTTGTGACAAATACCACGGTAAATATCCCGTTTTTAATCTTAATAGTTTTGTCGGGAATATTCCTGAGAACGAAAACTTCCTGGGAATGGTGGGAATATTCCCGGGAACTCATATCACTACTCGTATGTCTGTCAAACAATGCAAATGCAACTGATCACGGCTCGCATCTCCGCATCTCGAGTTGAGAGCGACATCCCCCTACAATGTCGCGCGGCATATTGCACCAGGGCTGCCAACTTGCACTATTTAATATAAAACCGTGAACAATTCAAAATTAAATTCAGTGAATAACGATGAAAATCTCAAAATATAATTATGTTATTTTTGATGATGTTTTGACAAATACTATATCGCTAGAGAACTTGATGTATCAGCCGCTCCTGACGGCTCGCCAAGGTTCTCCTGAGCCACAGGATAGACAGTTATACGAGCGATAGGTCCTTAAAAAGACCAGACCAGATCAATAAATGAAAAAAATACGAGGGAGCTACAAAATTTTTGGAATAAGTCCGGATTATCTAACTAAAAATAAAAACATGATTTTAGATGCATAAGTACTTCCTCGCTGTAAACAACCATAGCAGTCGAGAACTAGAATCACTGTTAACAACTGTTAACCATAGTGATCACAATACTAGGACGATGTCATCAGGGAAATATGTCGTTCCTAGAGTATCTAACTATTATGAAGATAGAACTTTAAAGAAACGTCTTCCATACTTATTGAACAATTTGCCTGATGACATCCGGTGCTGTTATACTGCAAAAAAAGTTATTTTTAAGTCTAAGTTTAAAAAACATTTAATTAACTCACGGAATTAACTCTACAGTGTAAAAAAATAACTAAGTATTAAGTATTAGATCCCACAGACAAACTGCTGTGCAGTTTTGTGGGACTATGATTAGTTTTTAAGGAAAATTTGTATTGGATAATAAATAAATAAATAAATAAATAGATCTTACCGCCGAAGAAACTCCACAGGATTGCATCTTTTGTATTTTCCTCTTTTTTTAATAAAAAAAAAAAATCAAACTTTGATTTCTGACAGATTTTTGGGCCTTGACTAACTTAGTTCTAATAATTTGTAAAGAAGACTAGTATTATAATAATATCGTGATAATTTTTAAGCATATTAAAAAAGAGGAAAATACAAAAGATGCGATCCTGTGGAGTTTCTTCGGTGGGTTCTTCTCCACAGCAGCGCACCATTGCGCGAACCTGCCAGTTATGTTCAAACTGATATCGCATTTAGATTGTATGATTTCTTTTTCATTGCTTATACTTGTACTCTGTTTGCACTATTAACCTTGTCTTAGGCTTTTCGTAGTAAGGAAAGACCTAAGCTAACTAAAGCTTATAAAAAGAATTGTTTTCACTAACAGTCTAATTGGGCTGATAAAGGTAGGCAGAAACTAAGTAGTTAAAAAAGTCTGAAGGTTATTAGCAAACAAAATTTTCACAAAATTTCACCTAAATACTTTAGGCATCAACTTAAGCGATTCTTAAGTTTAGTGCAAACGGGTTTTAAATTCAGAAGCTGTGTTAAAACCAAGATTGAGTCTCATTTTAACCCTTTGACAGCGGTACACGTACTACGTACGTGACGATTATTATTGGAAATAAACAAATGTTTGGCTGTCAAAGGGTTAATTGCATAGCGTCTAACAATTAATAAAAATGAAATATAATGTTTTGCAGATAGCAGGTTGTCAGCTACGAAAACGGTGCTACGCGGCTACGATAGTGCTACGAAATTGCTACGAGCTACGCAAAATAAGTCGTAGCTATTATTTGCTCTATTAGGTGCGGTCAAGTGCAAGGTAAGGTGAAAAAGTGCACCGCGGTTTTGTTCCTTATTTAATAGATATAAGAATAGTGCAAAGTGCAAAATGTTCAGCTTAACGTTTGGTTTATGGAAACTATTATACAGCAACCCTATGCAAGCTCGCTGGAGCCGATACCTTTAATTAAAATTTCTACCATATGCGGGCCGTAGTCAGGTATTTCGGCGGAATTAATCCTAGCCAGTATTGCCAGAGGCCTTTGAAAGAATTTTGGCTACAGTGTTGCCTTTCTTTGAAATAATTATAGTTGCTAAACCCACACAGGACATCTGTGAAAATGAATATGGAAAAATTGAAAGATTGAAAAAGGCTTTGGACTTTGATCTGTTAATGTTGATTAAAAATTGGAGACTTTGACTTGTTTAATCAGATTGTAAAAGTCAAAGGACAAAATTCCAGCACCGCTCGGTTGCCCTTTCACAAATTTTGCGCTAATATTTTCTTTTTCATCACGTTGAGTACTCTTCGCAATCGCAAAATGTGTTGGTAAGCGTATAACTCAGCAACGCCTGGATCAATTTAAACAATTCTATTTTTTTAATGTTCGTTGAAGTCCAAGGACGGTTTTTACAAAGAGAAATAAAAAAAAACTCATTCCCACGGGAAAAATGTTTGACGCGGGCGAAGCCGCGGGGTGGAAAGCTAGTAACGAATAAGGAATAGAGAATATAACGTACATGGAAAAAAATAATTAAGATCTAAACTCAGTTTGCAAATTTATTCCAATTTATAATAAAAACAGTGAAAACAGCAATGAAATCGATTGCAATATTACTGAGATAATAATATGCAATTCATAAGTTAATCTACCTGTCTCGCTCAGCAGAACAATTTTTACTATTAATATAGGTAATATGGCAGATATGTGAAGTGACGAATATCACATATCGAATCTCTCTTTCTAACTTACCACATTAAATCATCAAAACTCGTAAAATAATTAGTATTTTCGAAAAATAATCTCATATTAGAAATAGAAATAATAATAGAAATAGAAACATTTATTTGCAGGACATCACAACACAGAAAACAATAAGTAAGACAAATAAATAACTGCTTGACAAAAATATAAAACAAAACACGATACTTAAATCAACTATAAGCATCACAGAACATTTAAAAGAGGTTAGAATGGCGATAATGCGCCGTCCGTATGAAATCCGGTGTCGCCGATTCCACCCCACCTTTCACCTCCACTACATCTGTACTTCAATAAAGATGAAGTTTACGCACATATTTGCAATTTCAAATCTAGCCAATCATAGCGCCGCTCAATCACGCGATTTCAAATGGAAACGAATCATACGCATGCACGCACACTGATGTAGATTTTTATAGCTATGTGTGAGTTAGACAGCGCGATCGTTTCTTTGCGTGAAGTATGAGCGTTTTGCTCATAGTTTTGGCGCGCCGGCCCCGCCCACATCGCCTTTCTAACCTCTTTTAAATGTTCTGTGATAAGCATCCACCTGTGTTGCGACACCCATACAAAAAGGGCCCCACTCAGCGAAAGCCGCGGCCCGGCTGGGGATATTCGAGTATGAATGTTGAGTTAATTAAAAAAAAAAACATGCATATCCCATTTTTATGAAAAACGCATAGGTATCTCTTCTGAGGAAGTCAGACTTTAGTCCAGTTATAAGGCTATTCGTAGTTTTAAAAGCTATGCATTAAAAAGCCGACATTTTATTTCCCTTTCTGTTTTCTTTTAAGTACCTTTCGAGTTAATCTCATTTCAGACATTATTTATAAAAGAATGTTTTTTTTTCAGATCCTTACTGTTCAAATATAAAGCGTGAATGAAAACAAGCCTACTTTATTTACAAGTATTTATACTTCGCCTTGACTTCCGTTTCGCGTCGGCGGAAGTTTTGCTCGGTTTTTCCTGTTTGGACATCCGCTTCCGCTAACTAAGGCGGATGTATAGCAGATTAGAGCTTTATACTTAAATGTTACTAATGCTAAACGTCTCTAACAGACTTCGTAAATAGTTCATGTATATGTTACCGAGGGGTTCAAAAATTCAAAATGTGTTTATTCGAAGTAAGATTTTACAAATCACTTTTCGACGTCGAGGAGAGGTCACGATTTGGCTGTCTTCTGTGGATAAGAACTCGCCACAAGAAACTGCACATGCGTTGCATCTTTTCAAAATATTTTTACATAGGTAATTATTATTTTATACAATTTGATTAATTCGGGTTCGAGCCAACCTTGAGAATAGGCCTTAGTCGACCACGCTGGCCCATTGCGGGTTGGTCAAGCTATGAATTACTTCGCAGGTGTGTGCAGGTTTCCTTACGATGTTTTCCTTCACCGTAAGAGCGTCGAATAAAACCCGCGAACTTCCGATTGGAAGCCAACGGCCCTAGCCACTTGGCCACCGACGCTCCCGAATCCCATATCAAATGAGAAGCTTATTTGAAAATAAAAATACTTTTCTAAAAAGATTCCATTCCAACCAGGCTTTGGTTCTTGGTATTAAGTAGCTTTGATAACGGAAAATTGTTATGACAATTTTGACTGCGAATAAAACCTTTTTATATATTTATACATATTAGAGACATAGGGATGCCGCCTAATTTATACTTGCTCTAACAAACCCCTTACACTAGTGTCTTTCGAGCGGCGACGTCGGGCGTCGCGCAAACAATCATACGCGTCCGTCTCTTATTTCACTGACCTTGCTGCCTATGATAAATGATTGTATGCGCGATGCACGACAACATCGCCGCTTAGAAGACGCTCGAAAGGTTCTAGTGTGGGGGATCTGTAAATACGCGGCTTCTCCACCTTTCTGCTCTAAATCTTAAAAAAGATTTGAGTTTTTAGGTGTGGACGTATACTGGCTGGCTAATCGATTGTTTAAAGTGTCTGCTCTAGTCGATTGCCATTGTGCTATTTAGATTGATTGGTAAGATACCTTTACTTTATTTTTTCTATTTTTGACTGGTTGCCTTCCTTTAATTGTATATTTCGTTTGCTCTCTTTGTTATATTAATTAATGAGCAATATTGTAATTAATTAATTAATAAGCAATTTTATTTTTCATTTTTTATTGGTTGAAAAAAAGACACGCCATCGGCATTATTACATAACATTTACAATATGTACTAATAATAGGTTTTATATTAGGCAATAAGCCTTTACAGGCATGTACAACACTTAAAATAAACCTAGCGAAATTACTTAAATAATAACAATTCAGAATTTAAATTTAAATTTAGTGGCCAAAAGGGTTGTCTAATTCTAAAACATCGTTACATTTTTTTACAAATATAGACCTTTTATCCTTAAATATATCCACTTCGCAACGTTTCTGAACTTGTAAGAACCAATGATGATGAATATTGTAATGATAAATTGTATTATTTTTAATATTTTTAAAAAGAGGAAAGAACAAAAGATGCGATCCTGTGGAGTTTCTTCGGCGGGTTCTTCTCCTCAGCAGCGCACACATTGCGCGAACCTGCCAGTTATGTGAGCAACTGATGTCGCATCGCCTCTTGTTTATTTTTCATTAACGTGTGAGACGAGAGCCAGTCTTGCTTTGAGCAAAACTTAGTAACTTCATTAAAATTTGACGTCGAAAAGTGATTTGTGTAATCTTATCTATACTTCTATACTAATATTATAAAGAGGAAAGGTTTGATTGTTTGTTTTTTTGTTTGTTTGTTTGTTTGCATCGAATAGGCTCCGAAACTACTGAACCGATTTCAAAAATTCTTTCACTGTTGGGAAGCTACATTCACCCTGAGTAACATAGGCTATATTTTATTTTCAAAAAATTAGGGATCCTTACTAAAACGTCAATAATGTAACCCAAGGTGTGCAAAAAAAAACGTAAAGTATTCCTAATAATTGAAAATACTCCGAAAGTACTGAACCGAACTTGGTGAAACTTGGCAAAAAGTTTGAATAGACCTTAGGAAAGGACATACGCTACAATTTACCGCGGGAAATTTTCTCATTCCCACGGAAAAAATTGTTAAAGCGGGCGGAGTTGGCACAACGATAGAATAGACCTTGCGGAAGAACATAGGCTAACTTTTACCGCGGGAAAATTCCTCATTCCCACGGGAAAAACTATTAACGCGTGCGGAGCCGCGGCGGGAAGCTAGTTTCCAATAAAATATATTGAATTTTTGTTGTATAATGGTTTTACCAAATTAATTCCGTATAGTATCGCTACTGAATCCGTCCCATTGTAGTGGCATGTTTAACGCGTTGGATTCAAATCAGAGCCAAATGTGGGCACGATGCCTGGCAAATGAGGCGTCTTGTTTGCCCGGTTCCATATACGCCACAGATAATGGCGAAGCTGATGGCTTTCAGCGTCGTCGGTGGCATAGTCGCTGGGCAGTTGTTTATCACTCCAGAGGAGCTGGTAAAAAAAAACAAAAGAAATTAATAACAGTATTATTTTTTTGTTTCTTATTTTTTGTTTATGGCACGTGTCAAACCCAGTTATTAATTTTTAAACTAATTTTCGGATTGCTATAAACAAGTTAATAAGTGCAGTCGAATCACGTGTTTTTATAATTCCAAATAACTTTTTTCCTAAAGGCTTGTTTTTCTTATTTTTGTGTGTTACGTATACAGTGTAAGGGACTCCATATTTTACTTCCAATGATATGTCTTGAATGCTTTTGGAAAAAAAGTTAATTTAATGCATAGGTGCACGTGATGTGACTAGACTTATGAACGTGGCCTTACGATAAATAAATAAATGTATACCTTCTTTATTGAAATAAAAAAAATACTTTTATGCAGTAGTCCAGGCTTTGTCCAAACCAAAATTTCAATTGGATACAAGTAAATGAATACAGGCCACAGCAAAATCCCAGTTAAATTATTAATATTACAATATTGTAATTGATAATAAGTATGCAATCGTGCAATAATTGCATGGGTTGCTAAGCATAAGCCACATGGCTGATATTGTAAATTGAATACATTATTCATTTTAAGCACGATCGAGTGCAAATACCTTATAGTTCCGTCGCCCACCTAAAAGTTACTACTTATATTATTTTTCCTGCCAATGTTCAAATTGGACTGCTATTCGTATATTGCATTTTTGTTCAGTGCTTAATTCTTCAGATTGAATGATCAGTGACAACTGATATTATAAACCTTAAATTCAGACGTATTCTGACACTTATACCTGAACTTACATAATAAATAGTTTTTAACCACGTGGTATTTGAAAATCATAAAGCACTCATAAGAAAAAAATCCTATGTAAAAAGTCTTGCAAAAAAAAAAGCTTTTTTAAATGGGTCTTAATTTATCGTTCCATAGTAAGTGTGATGTGATTCGGGTAATTCATCTTTCATTTTTCATTCCAGTATAATGAAAATCCTGTTGCGGACTATCATAGCAGGCTATTTGACACTCAAAACGATCGCCATCGATGGCACTATAATACCTACCTAATATTTCATGAATAATTCGATCACTAATTTGTATAATCGGATATTTGCATTGCAATTTGAAAGCTCTTGTGGCGCCCGTAGATTCATATTGAATAGGCAACTTAATGAACGTCAGTGGTATAAACGTTCTAACTGCATACTCTGAAGTGAAGAGTCTTAGGATTGGAAAACAAATGAAATGTTTTTTATTATTATACAATTTTACCAAAAGTGGTTTTGCTATTTTTTGTGAGTCGAATACGGCTTTACTTATTTTTTAATAGGTATAGTAATATAAATATACATGTATAAAATTATAAATATGTGGGGATATCACACACATGGCCACCCCACCTGAAAAACTGTACTACGGGTGTCAAACAGCATAAATACATACAAACATAATATTATATGTATAAATATAAAATAAGAATATAAAAATCCAGATACAAGGCAAAGCACACGCAGACACTATTGTTCTACACACGAATATTTGCCATGGGCGAGATACGAACACGCGACCTTGTGCTTCGAAAGCAGGCTGACTACCAACTAGGTTACGTACGGGTCAATCCCGCTAAATATAAAAAAAAATCATCAAAATCTGACCTTGAATCATGTGTCATCATCAAATTATAAAGTTACAATCAGAAATACTTTCGGGGACGTTCTGACTGAAGGTTAGGAGAACTATAACTATTAACCGACGAGCATATGAAAAAGAAAGAAGTATGTCTAGATTGTGGTAACTGGAAGGAAGTGGTCTCTGACTGTCTGTATGTAGAAACACTTTAGTATTTATAATAGTATAGAAAATTGTTTCAAAAAGTAACCCAGGTATCACCAGAGAATTTTATTAGGAATGATAAAAGGAGTCCAGAAAACCATTTGCATGGCTTGATTAAGCCCAGATTATGGTAAGGATGGGTTGCGCTAACTTTAGCCACACCTTAACCTAAAGTTTTGCTTCTCCATTTAATCCGAGAATATTTTTTTCCAGAAAATATTTAAAAAATGTGTGCTTTTTTTTTAAATACATATTAATTTCACATCTACATATTATTAATAGTAAGTATAAAGTTGTGAATATATCGGTTGATGATAGCAGTTGTTGTTGTAATCAATGATTACACAGGTGAATGCTTATTAACCGGGTACTACATAGCATTTTTTTTTCTTTTAGCAGAATATATTAC
Source organism: Teleiodes luculella (assembly GCA_948473455.1). NCBI lineage: Eukaryota > Metazoa > Arthropoda > Insecta > Lepidoptera > Gelechiidae > Teleiodes > Teleiodes luculella. The sequence goes on from OX419593.1 coordinate 14,382,786, forward strand.
ACGCTTTGTTTTTAATCAAAATCCTTATTCAATGTAAACATCTAAACGATGACTTCACGCATCTTTTTACTTATCCGGAAAAGCTTTTAACTCTACGATAGCGCTGATTCCTGCAAACACTTTAATCTTTATCCCTAATTAATCTGTAATTTTACATTATCAATAATATAACGAATATTAATCGCCATCTAAAAGTAGGTGTAAAAGTCATTTACAATATAAAGCCTGATCAAAAAAATAAGAAACCCCGCCATATATTTTTTATTATTAGATAATTTTAAAATGGAAATTGTTGCCATTATAAATAAAATATACACGTGACACCCCCAGAAAAGATTTTAAATTTTTCTGGTCTGGCTGTAAAACTGTATGATATAGTAAGTAATAGTATGTAACTCTAAAATGTGTTCGCAATAAATTTCTATGCAGGGTCCATAATATTATTATGTGTATAGTATAGGATATATACTGTGAGTACTTTATGGAAGCTATATATTTTTGAACGAACTGAATATCTAAGATTGCCGAATACACAGAAAACGGGCAGAAGTTGAAAAAATCAGGGCCATTATAAAAGAGTCTTCGCAATTTGAAGAGAGCCCCTTTTACGGAAATCTTCCTTCGACACATTTATGTTTTGGTAATCTGGTAGAGCAAACAGTGCCTCATGTTTTCTGATCTGGTAACCAAATCAAAATCCAAAGCCATTGGTGTTTGTTTACTGTTTCATTTATTTACTAGTGGCTTCAATTCAATGACAGAACTTTGGGCGGTGATCTCTTCTAAGTGATTGGCGAATCAAGACCCTTCAGGTAACAATTACCCTTCAGGTAACAATTACCCTTCAGGTAACAACGCCCGCACCAGCCGGCAGGGGCGCGGCCAGAACCAAAATCAAAATTGAAAATCAGAGACGGAGCCCCTCAGGCGTCGTCTCTTTCACGATGTTTTTCAATATCAACGCGCTAGGCCGTGGTCCAAGGCTCCCTTGAGCCGCCCCTAGACGCGTTGGTATATGACTTTTTTTGGGGTAGAGTCTTCCGCTCCCCCGCAAGTCCGGTGAAGCTTGATTGGTCGTACCTTTTCGACACAATCATAGGGCAATTAAAAAAAAAGAATGGCGAATCAGGGATTGTAGTCATTACAAGTCAACGCTAGTGGTGCGGTTCCATACTTACAATCACAAAAAAAAAATCTATTCTCTAAGATTACAATGTATTGCACCATCTGTACTTTACAATCACTAAGTATGCACATTTTGTTCAAAATCACACTAATATTATAAAGACGAAAGTTTGTGATTGTGGGAGTGTGTGAGTGGGTATGTTTGCGATTTTAATAACATTTGGTATGGAGTTAGCTGACACCAAGAGCGTCGGTGGCCTAGTGGCTAGGCCCGTTGACTTCCATTCCGAAGTTCGCGGGTTCAAACCTCGGCACGTACCAATGTGTTTTCGATTTTCGAATTCATATGTACGTTTATTCGACGCTCTTACGGTGAAGGAAAACATCGTGAGGAAACCTGCACACCTGCGAAGAAATTCAAAGATTGTGTGTGAAGTTGACCAACCCGCACTGGGCCAGCGTGGTCGACTAAGGCCTATTCACCCTGGTATCAGGGTAGGCTCGAGCCCCTCGGTGGGGACATATATGGGCTGTTAACGAACGATAGCTGACACCCTATATAAACACAAAGGCCACTTTTTACCGCGGAAAAATACCTCATTCCCTCGGGAAAACCTGTTAACGCGGGTGGAGCCTCATAATATACATACAATACAAAATAGTTTATTGACACCAAAATACACACAAGAAACAGTACTTAAACTCACACAGGGCCAAAGGCAACCCAAGGCAAGGCTCATTGCTAAGGTACCAATCTCTACAAGGCAACTTTAGGGTAGAAAAATAGCGCGCAGAAAAGATAATTATATTTAATTTGATGATAATTAGCTAAAGTTTATTGTAGGTATAATTTGGAACAAATAGATATGGGTGACTTTCTGCAGTCTTGTCAATTAGCTAAAACACCTGTGATGTATTTTGAAATTCACCAACCCAGAAAGTAGTCGTTATACCTAGTAATCAATAACCATGTCTGTGATGCAACTTGAAAGCCCAATCTTACTAACTTAATCCATGAGATAAGTAAAGGTTTAAACGTTGGTGCCTTGGTGCAACTCACCTCCAATCTTGGAGTATAATACGATTAGCCGCTATTAAAACAGATATTGAGTTTATGTAAATGAAGAATCTCTTCAAACGCTGGAAATGGTTGGAAAATCATCCCAACAGGTTTCGCAGTGGATAAAAAAGACAGAAAAGTACTTTAATTAAATAACGCTGGTGAATAATTACTTCAACAGGGCGTAAGTGTGACGGTTTAGTAAAAACTGAAAGGACTTGTTCAATCCATGGATCTGGAATCTGATCAACTTTCCCTGAGAATCTTTTGTCGGACACCAAAACAAATATTTTGCTATACAATCTGTTCAATATTGGCAGGTTTGTCAATAGTAATAACAGAAGCCATACCTTTAAAATGTTATAATCGCGCAGACTCAGATTGGCGCAAAGTCGAAGCGACGCAAACAGGACGCGTCATATCTTTTTGCCCACAGCATATTCATCTTAGAGCGTCGGTGGCCAAGTTGCTAAGCCCGTTGACTTCCATTCAGAAGTTCGCGGGTTTAAACCTCGGCAAGTGTGCATGTGTTTTCGATTTTCGGATTCTCATTCAATGCTCTTACGGTGAAATAAAACATCGTGCACACACCTGGCAAGAAATTCACAGGTTGTGTGTGAAGTTGACCAACCCGCACTGGGCCAGCGTGGTCAACTAAGGCCTATTTCACCCTGATATTAGGGTAGGCTCGAGCCCCTCGGTGGAGACGTATATGCTGTTAACCCCTTATTGCATGAATTATGAAGGATATGGAGAAAAAATTTTTTTTTACTGAAAATACCTTTTATTTTTTATATATAAACAGTATGAATAGGAAAAAAAAATATTGTGTAATTATTTTAGAAATTACTACACGAAGCCATATATGGCTTTATATGCATTCCAGTGAAACTTTGCTGATCCATATTTGGCTTCGTATGCATTAATAAAAAAATGAAATTATATTTCATGGTAGTCTTTGTAACAATTTCTTTTATCTTTGTAACATAAATTAACTTTACATTTCCCACATTTGGTACACAAACGGCATTTCGAACAGTTCTGGCAAATTTGACGACTTGATTTCGTCAACTCGGGGAAATGGTCCACATTATCTGAACGAACAGAACCTGGTGGTAGATCTTGATGCCTGGCTGGAGATTTTCGTGCTTCTTTATTGGGTACAGTCGAGCTCGGCAAGCTGGTAGAAGTAGCGCCTGCCTCGGCTTGTTGGGGTACCGACGACTTAGATGCACGTTGAACAACCACGTTTTTTGGCCACCAGATATGAAGGACTGTCGACTCGGCTGGTTAGAGTATCGGCTCGACTTGAGGATGGTGTTCCTAATTGCTAGTTTGACGACCATGTTTTTTGCCTACAACTTTTCCTGCTTTACGCATATTATCGGAATAGATTGACATGCTTGGAAGTACTATAGAAGCGAGAAGGGTACATTGCTGTAAAGAAAATAAAAGTCATCTGAATGCATACGAAGCCACATATGACCCAAATTTTTTTGACCAAAACGCATACGAAGCCAAATTTGGCAATATCAAAACAAGGCTCAAAAACAGACAAAAAACAAGAAAACTGCCAAAACGACAACTATTTCTTATTCAAGTACATATAAACATTCTGTTTTGAAATTATAGACTTTTTTACTTACCGTTTTATTAGTATTTTCACATTTATAAAATTCGCACTAACTAATTGCACTCCAACGGTCGGCTACGCTGAATATAACCCTCAATATTTCGACAGATTGCACTTACTATTGACAGAAAAAACTATGTTCTGTTAGACAAAGACTTTATTTATAGGAATTCAACGTTGGTTTCGAAAAAACTATATTTTAATAAGTATTAAAAAAAAAATAACTTTTAAAGCCATATATGGCGTTATATGCGGTAAGGGGTTAACGAAGGATATTTATCTCTATTGTTTCATTACTAAAGTACACATTGCTATACAAATATGGAAGCGCGCGTCGGCAGTTTCGCGCGACGATGCGCGTCGCCGAGAGCAGTGACGCGTCAGAAGCCGACCACAACGTTGGAAGTCTCTGAACTGCCCCTCCAACATGCCCGTCCACGCGTGACAGACATAATTTTGTCGTCCATATTCTCTTATACTATTGGAGGATATTTAAATAAGGCGGGTTTCTCGCAACTTTTTGACAGTAAAATGTGCGACAAACTTTTGTCATAGACTGCATGTTACGGGGGTTCGGGCACTGTGTCGTCGACGCGCGTCTTCGCGCAAAACATATCGCGTCGCGTCGCTTCGACTCTGCGCCAGTGTGCGTTGAGCCTTAGCTCTCTATTAAGTATTAAATTGGGCCCGATTCTACATCTTACACTCTAACTTAAAAAAATCATATATCCCTATTCACGTTCTTAAGAACGAAAAGGGACAGGGGAAGCGTAATTTAGCAGGAATTTAAAAACATCCCGACTAAATTAAGCTGAATTTGACAGCTGCGCTGCTTATAAAATATCATCCATTCAAAATTAAATTTATTCATCTCTTATCCTTTTCGATTCCCATAATATGAAGGAAAGAGACCAACAACTTAAATTTTGAGATTTTAGCGGCCACGGCAGAATTGAGACCATCGACTATTTGATATTGGAGACTTCATTTTTTTACGTTTGTGAGAAATGTTTTCGAAATCATTGATTGAGAGCCACTCTAGAATTGTAACAACGAACGCTCATCTCTACGTAACATTTGGAGCGCGACGCCGCGATTTGCGGTGGCGGCGACGCGATTACCTCACATTACGGAATGATTACCTTCGCTATGTCTGTGTTGACAGCCCTTTTATATTTAGGGTTGTCCCACCACGTACTAAAAATAAAAATTAATTAAAAATGCTAGCAAAAATGTTTTAAGTGCTATGCATTTTTAGCTCTAAAAGGCATTAAAATTAGATTAAGTCCACATCAGCCACGCTCACTTTAAAATTTTGCTGTACGTTTTATTTTTAGTTGTTTAAGTTTAAGCGGCAAAATGTTAACATAGTACTAAGCGATTCTGAAAAGGGAATTAAGAACATTGTTTTTTATAACACACTAATATTATTTTTTTAAATAAAACTACGTACCAAAATACCATATCTTGTATTTTTATTTCCCAAATTCGTATCGTTGTTTCCTCATAAAAATATTAATATTTTTCCAGTAGGCGCAAAAAAGAACCCTTGCTTTTCTTTTCACGGCTTTAAAAGTAAATGTTAGTATTTTTTTTACGTTTCCCAAAAGAAGATAAAGCTCTGGCTTTAGCTTGAATTTGAAATTTTTGGACAATGTATATAGCTACCACTAATACTGTGATGTAACTATTTATAATTAGATATTACAGTCAATTTAATTACAAACCTGAGATAATGTATATAATTAAAATCTGTTACAGTAAACAAATAAAATCTAATTTAAAAACATATTTGACTACCATGTGGATTGCAATAAATATCTTATCTTGTAAACTTGAATCGAACAAAAAATATATTGTTGTTTTTTTTATTTATAAACAACTATTCTACGCTAAGCCCTAACGCCCAGTAATAGGCTATTACTTAGACGAAAGACCGGAAATTTACCAGAGACGAGACTTGGCATATACCTCCGTGACTCCTTAGTGCTCCTTATTCGAGGACATTGTTCGGATTATAGCCGTTTGTCCGGACATCCGTCTGCTATCCGGATAAATCACTAAAGGCTAAAGTGGCTTTAATTAGAGTATGTGCAAAATGTTTAGCTACTTCCACACTTATATGAAGTAGCTAACATGAGTACCTGTGAGGGCGTGTAATAGGCACAATGAGTCCTATACTTAGTAATGTTGGTGATATCTTTAATGATTCATTTAATGCTTATGTCAGTGCAATCAGAAGATCTAAATAATAATGTTATTTATTGTTTAAAAAAATGTTAATAATCTTTTATTAGTCAGTTTTTGATATACCCATGTAGTTCCTTTCCTTCCTTGCTTTTTATAATACGGAAGTTTTCCGCCGAGTTCCATACGAAGAATTTAAATTGACAGCCCTGTAGCCAAATTGGTAGTACGTCTGTCTACGAAGCACAAGGTCGCGGTTTCGAATCCCGCCTAGGGTAAACATTCGTGTGATGAGCACTTGTGTTTGCCTTGTGTCTGGATGTTGTATATTTATATATTATGTATGTATATCAGCTATCTGACACCCATAGTACAGGCTCTGCCTAGTTTGGGGTCAGGTGGCCGTGTGTGAGATGTCCCACATATTTATTTTATTATTTATTGGTTATGAATGTGTGGAAACTTCACTGGCTCATGGACTACCTATTTTACTGTAGGCACAGACTGTAGGTAATCATGTTCCTTTTAAGCTGTTTGTTTTCCTTAGTAAATAAAATAAAACAAAATAAATGATGATATTTCGTGTGATATACTATTGATGCAGCAGATGCACAGACGATTGCACTACATGCACTAATTACGATTGCACCACATGCACCAATTACGTGTACAGTCGTACGACGACGATAACAACAACAAAACCATTTTTTGACGTCAAGACTAATGAATGAGGATCAAAAGTTCAGAAAAGTGCGATTTTGGAATGGTGCTCCTAGATGCAGCTTTGGACCAGATATTTTTATCATTTAGGTAATCTTCAGTCTTATCACCTTTATAACATAAGATATTTTTAATTTCATCAGGTAAATTCATTATATTATCTGGTACAGATCTTTTATCTCACATGTGCCGGTAAGCCATACTTGTGTGTGTCTTGTGTGTGTACATTGTCTTTGTGTGCGTAGCACTCAGTTTAGTAGCACAGAATAAATAATAGTACTAGGTACTAAAAGTAAGACTCGCTAACTGCATTAAAATAACTGTATTTTATTATAGGAGGATAATAAATTGTTTTGATTTCTATTTCGAGTATGAGTAAGGGCGTCGTCTCACATACAGGGTGTTTTGTTGACCAGCCGCTCGTGTCATTGTTTGTTGGAAGTCGCGGACCGCAATTAGCACTGTTCAAACATGGCCGCTCCTTGCGGGCCGCGGCGTGAGTGTGGCGGGCCGGACATTATGAATTTTGCCGCCTTTACCGCCTGGCCACAGCTTCGCGCGGCGGCGCGACCTGCGGCGCGATACTTGCCAGAACGTTAGTATTGTAACATGACCAGGCCAGGCGCACTCCGCGCCAGAGCTCCAGAATGAACCTATGCCGGGCGATCCCGATTTCGCGGCCATTTAGTAGGAAAAACGCGCGCGCTTGTGAAGACGCTATATTTAGTCTGTGGTAATACGGACTCTCGCGGCGCGGTCTTATGGTGCATTTTGTTTTAATACTAGCGCAACGACAAACAGTAGGCTATTATAGCCAGGGTCACGTTCGACGCGTTCAATGTAATTTGAACGTTAGTGGTGTGGTAGCTAGAATTAAATTCGCACGTTTGCTATCAGAGAGTGCGCCTTCTGTACCTGGTACTATATTCTGTGACATGACTCAAAACGTTATTTTTACGTAAGTATTTTAAATCTTATTTGTGCTACATTACTGTGTTGAAGTCGTTTTCCAAGTTAAATAAGATAAACGTTACTTTTTGCATGAAAATTGAACATTTTCGCAAAAGTTGGGTAATTTCACGACTTGAAATCAATTTCTTAATTTCGGTGGTACTTACATTTTTCTAGCAAAATTTTAGTCATGAAAAAAAATGTCTTTCTCTCATGTTAATTTTGACCTTGGGGTGCTTTGGGTCACTCACTGGCAACATTTCGCTGGTCGCAGGTCGCGTCGCGCGAAGCCGTGGCCAGGCCCTAACAGACGTCAAAGTCTTTAGTCATTATAAGATTTTTTCAAAACTTACACCTGTTTGCATAAACATAAGAATCGCTAAGTTAATGCCTAAAGTAAATAGCTGAGATTTGGTGAACATTTGGTTTGCTAGTAACCTTCACACTTTAAACTGCTTAGTTTCTGCCTACCTTTATAGGCCTAATTAGACTGTTAGTGAAAACCATTTTTTTAAGCTTTAGTTAGCTTGGGTCTTTCACTACGAAAAGTCTCAGACAAGGTTAGTGCAAACGGGTGTTAAAGCCGTCATATCAGAAGCTAAGAAGCTTTGTTCAAACCAACATTATTCCAACCAACCGACATAATTTTGTCGTGCGTTATAGTTATCATACTGGAGGCTATTTCAATATGGCGGGTTCCTATGGTAATTCGACAGCTAGGTAAGAGATATGTAAATGTGACAGAGGTCATGTTACGGGGGCTGCCAGCATGAAGCACTGTGATAAGCGTTTATCTCACATTTATTTGTCAAAAAGTTGCGAGAATCCCGCCGCGCCATATTGAAATATCCTCCGATAGGATTAGATGCCAACGTTCTAACTGCACGCCTCTAAATCAAACGAATTCAAATAGTTCTTTTTGATCTCAGATCTAGATTTAGATTTTTCTAAATATATAATATTTGGTTCTAAATATATATATATTATCATAAAACTGAAGAATTGACGTGTCTGTACATTGATTCGTTTTTCAAAAAACTGATTGTAGGTGATAAAGAGAGTGTAGCTGAACACAAAAATACAAGTTTTTTTAAAAAAAACCGTCTGTCTGTCTGTCTGTTTGTATACGCTAATCTCTGGAACCATTGGACCGATTTAGCTGAAATTTTGCATGGTGGTAGCCTATATCCCTGGTCAACATCTTAGATGCTTTTTACCACGGAAAAAAAGGAACAGCCTAAGGCGGATTGCTAGTTGTATAAAAGTAAGATATTTCCGCCATCGCTCGTTGAACAAAAGCCCACCCGAAATGATGTCTGATGAGTACCACCTCGGGTATCAGGTTACATTTTAATCACCGCCATCATGATGACGTCACAGTCGGGCCCTCAGCTAGCGTGACTATGTACATGTCAAATTGTGATTTATTCACTGCCAAAATAATTTACAATGATATACTGTCTTAATAGCCATTATTTACAAAACTGAGACTATTGTATTAGCACGGTATTAATTAATAGTAAGCTGAATAAACTGATTAATGAAGATAAGATTATTTTCCCAGGAATTCTATGAAAAACTGTTCTGGTTAAAATAAAATCTATATAATAAAACTGTAGAGGTCGAAAATCTGTACATGGAAAAAAAGCTTAAAACCGAATCAGGGGGATCTAAGAAGTGATACAGAACATATCCAGATTTTTTTTATTTTTTTTGTTTTTCTGCTTGTCTCTTTGTACGGGCTAATCTCCGAAACTACTGGACCGATTTAAATGAAATTTTGCAGCGTGGTATCTTATATTCCCAGTCAACATCTTAGATACTTTTTACCACGGGAAACTGTGCAGTCGAAAAACAACGCGGGCATAGCCGCGGGCGGACAGCTAGTAAAAATAATATTTTTTTTTCTATTTAGGATAATCCCATTCCTACGCCCATCAATCACTTAATAATATTTGGATTCAATCAGTTTCTCTTTTATTTCCTTGCGTTGCCCTATCCGCCATCTTGTGGGGGGGAGGGGGGTGTATTTACCTCGGCTAATGACGTAATTTGTTCATCCGCTGATTGAACCTTGTTGAATTAATGGACTTCCTCCTCGGCCTATAATTGGGTCCCATTTCGAGGGAAAAATGCCTTAATCTTGATGATCAAGGCGTCTAAAGCAGGGCTAATAAGCATGAAGTTTCATCTAAAAAGAGTAATACTATAAAGAAGAGTCGACTCTTTTTATAAAACTTAACGTGAGCCTAATACGAGTACGCTTTTGCGCTGTACTTATGCCTTTATCCTCTGATGTAAATGATTTTCCATGTATCACTTATCTTAAGTATTCCTTTTGGAAAGAATGGAAGAATAACTATTTAAATAATTTACAGTCACGTCCTAAATTGACTGATGTGCATCCCAACATTAAAGTAACTTCGCTTGTCATTTCGGGGAAATATGTTTTTTTTTTTAATTCAGTAATATGAATTTAAATCAATATTCATAACCGCCCGCGTTAACAGTTTTTCCCGTGGGAATGAGGAATTTTCCCGCGGTAAAAGGTAACCAACGTACATCCCCAAGGTGTATTCTATCTTTGTACCAAGTTTCATTAAAATCGGTTCAGTAGGTTCGGCGTCTATTCAATTATTAGGAATATTTTAGGTAATTTTTTTACACCTTGGGGTTGGGTTACATTATTGAAGTTTTTGTAAGGACCCTTAATTTTTTTGAAAATAGAATATTAGCCGAGAATAGTGTAGCTTCCCAACAATGAAAGAATTTTGGAAATCGGTTCAGTAGTTTCGGAGCCTATTTAATGCAAACAAACAGACAAACACTCAAATCTTTCTTCTTTATAATATTTATCAAAAATACAAATTATTTTACGAGTTATATTGATTTAAAGTGGGAAGTTAGAAAAGGAGATCCGATAAGTGAGATGACGTCACTTCACTTGAGAGAGAGATAGACATCAGCCCCTCTAACATGCCCGGTACACGCGTGACAGACATGATTTTGTCGTGCGTATTCTCTTATCCTATAGGAGGATATTTCAATATGGCGGGTTTTTTGACAGTTAAATGTGCGACAAACTTTTATCATAGCACTGCATGTTACGGGGGTTGATGGATTAGCTTTTTAATTTCAGTAATTTTTCAGACGATTTTGTTATTTTTTTCACTGTTGTTATTATCATTTGGGATATTATTGGAAAATGAGTTTAGATTTTCTGATTTTTTTCCATACATATTAGGAACAAACATCCAAACATACATTTAAGAATATACTATAGGATTACCATTTAAAAGTACGTATGTCATAATTCATGACATAACATGATATAATTAGTGGCATATTATGTCACATGCAATATGCAGATACATTGGGCCCAATTCTACAAAATGCTTTAACTTAAATTTAAAAACCATTGAGTGATTGTCAACTTTAAATTAGATACGTCAAACATTGATTTTACGCGTAGTTCGCCTTAGAGCAACGCCGGCCTTCCGTTCGCAATCAGTTTAGCAGGCATGCAAAAACATCTCACATAAATTAAACTGAATTTGACAGCTGTGCTGCTTATTTTAAATATCATTCATTCAAAATTAAATTCATTCATCTCCCATCCTTTTCGATTCCCATAAGAATGAAAGAGACCAACAACGTAAATTTTGAGAGTCCAATGTGGTTGAATTAGGCGAAGCTTATAATCCAATACAGGAAGCGGAACGAGCATCCAACCGAAAATTTGATCGGTATCGATAGTTTTCCCAAGTGTGCCAACATTACGGTGTTCGTTATCAACAATTAGTGTAATGTCAGTGTAATTAGCTGCTCTCCCTGTGGAATTAATTAAGGGTGGTACTAAATAATTTTTTAGATATTTTTACAGCTAGGCAAAAAATTCTTTTTTGTAAATGTTTATAATACGAGCATGATAAAATGACATAAAATGGCAACACTGCAAAGAAGATTGCGCCTTTTTTGAAGAGGGGTGTGATAAGTTTGACGTGTCTGTCTGTCTGTCTGTCTGTCTGTCTGTGGCATTGTAGCGATTCTGATCTAGTTTTTTTTGTTTGCAAGGTGTCACAATCGAGAGTGTTCTTAGCTATGTTCCAAGAAAATATCTCCAGCCATTTGAAGATTATCACGTAACGGTTTTGTGACGGGGTTTTTTAAATTTTTAATTTAATGTTATTTTGCTAAGCTGTACTTTAAAGAAATCTTATAATATAAAACGGAAGAGAAAGAGAAAGATAAATATTTTTACTACATAATAAAGATTTAGGTATTTAATTAATAGACTGAGCAGTCTTCGTTTTAGGTTGAGTAAAAATATTACATGTAATATCCGACATGTAATATTTTTTCGCTCTACAGGCCGCGTTTCTCAACCCATCTCGTGAAATATCACGTGTCTATCCGACTGTCTCCACTACAGGCCGCAATTCTCAACCGATTCTAGTGATATATCACGTGTCTATCCGACTGTCTCCACTACAGGCCGCAATTCTCAACCGATTCTAGTGAAATATCACGTGTCTATCCGACTGTCTCCACTACAGGCCGCAATTATCAACCGATTCTAGTGAAATATCACGTGTCTATCCGACTGTCTCCACTACAGGCCGCAATTATCAACCGATTCTAGTGAAATATCACGTGTCTATCCGACTGTCTCCACTACAGGCCGCAATTATCAACCGATTCTAGTGAAATATCACGTGTCTATCCGACTGTCTCCACTACAGGCCGCAATTATCAACCGATTCTAGTGAAATATCACGTGTCTATCCGACTGTCTCCACTACAGGCCGCAATTATCAACCGATTCTAGTGAAATATCACGTGTCTATCCAACTAACGTGATAGCTAATTTACGTACTCACTGGACGGCCCGAGTTTACCATGAAGCTTTTTTTGGTCGACTTCACACACACACACACAAATTTTAAATTACTTCTATCTGTGACATGTTACAAACTTTAATGTTAGAACTATTAACTTTGTAGTTAGCTAACAGTTTACAATAGACTTTAAAATTTAAGACAGCCGACAGAAACGTGGTGGGCGGGGCAGTTAAAATGTGTCAAGATCATAGATACAACATTAATCAAATTCGAGATTTCAATGGGCTATAAATTCTAGAACTATAAAGCAAAAATAAATATTTTTATGTTTAGGTATGTAAAATTAATATTGTAAATCAACACAACCCTTTGAGTATTAAAACACAACCAAATGCGAATAAAATTATAGTCATTTCTCGTATTAGTCACTATGCGTATTGGTCGAAATGCATATAGGCCAAACAGCGTTTATAAAATATGAAATTTTGGTTACTATGGGTCGAGAGGAAACATTTAGGTATAGTTTTTATGGCATTCGCAAATTTGTTACATAATATTATAGCATGAAATAACTTCCTTTCGACTTAAAGTATTCTGCTTTTGTTCAGATTTTATTGGTAAAACAATCAAATCTTCTCGTTTGCATTTCAAGAGCTGTAGGTTTGATTATCGGGCGAAGTTTTAATTAGAATTTTCGGTCCAAATACCATGTGCGAATAAACCATAGACTACCTATATGTATAGCGAAGAAAGCCTCGCTTAACATTTTTAGGGTTCCGTACTCAAAAAGAAAAAAGGAACCCTTTAAAGAATCACTCGTGTGGCTGTCCGTCCGTCCGTCTGTCAGCGTCAATTTTCTCCGAAACTACTGCGCCGATTGAGTTGAAATTTGGTACACTTCTGTAATTCTTTATTCAAATATGGACGTGTAACAGAGAGAGAGAACGTGAGACGTGTGTGTTCAGGGCAGCAGTGTTTACCTGTGTGCTGTTTATTGAAATAAATAAAATAAAAATAAAAATGTTATTTATTTCCAAATTACCTCTTACAATAATTTGTTTATTTCTAGATTAATTAGAGCAGTTTTTCTTAACTTGTGGTCCGCTGACCACCAAAGGGCCGCCGTCCTATCTAAGGATATTAAAAAATATATTTATATAGAGAGAAGAAGCACTGAAACATTTACTGCTTTTGATATCCACCTATCTCTGTGAAACAAAAAGAGTCCGATTTGAGATTATAACTAAATAAAAATATTAGTTTCGGACGGTTGGTTCCACCGCCATCGCAAATTAGTACTAGATTAGTTGCAAAAAGTTTCGCGAGCTCAAGAAGTTTAAGGATCGCTTATTTAGAGAGTTATTATTATATCGTAAATAAAAGGAGTTTTATTTTTGAGTTTGTAACACACGAGTAAAAGTTTAATTTCAGCTTTTATGACAACTGAATACAAAGTTTATTCCATTCACCTACAAATTCCTCATAAAACGTGGCTATACAAATATTGTATTATTAATATTATATTAATGTGCGAGTTAGCAGTCTCTTAGAACACGTTCTCCGAGTTAAACTAGGGCTGTCAAAAGTAGTATTGAATCGATATTAACTTAACCCAAAAGGTATCTAACATTAAAGAAACGTAATACATGCAAATCTAAAGATTCTGTCAACTAACTGAGGTGCGGGGGGTTGTCTCGGAATTGTGATTGCTCCAAATGTCATCCAGCTTTCGATTGGTGACTTTCTATTGGTCGAAACTGACGAAGAACAAAAATATATCAGTATCAAATCACATGTTTTGACAGGATCGTCTCTATACTACCCAATAAAAAAATCTTCTTTACTTTAATCACACTGGATTCTTTTATACCTAAACTAAATTTTATTAATTATGGTAAAAAACGACACATTTACCGTGGCAACCATCCGCAAGCTTCTTCTGTCATCTCATGATCATGGTGCGTACAACAATATCGGGCACTACAAAATTTTATTAATTATTAACCATTAAATAAAATGTATATTATTAATAAAAAAGCAATTGGCAAATTGTAAATAACGAAACATAAAAAGCTCTGCCAAAAATCAATAATTTCAAGCTTAAAATATACATATATCCAAAGTTTAACTGACTTGGAAGACAAAGGCTCTGAAATTTTATTTACAGATATTCTGATTTCAATAACCAAGGCTCTTTATTTTATTTTCCATTGCAGTTAAATATATTAAAATATTTTAATCAATATGTTTCGCGCTTTGTTTTTAATTTTTCATTTATCATTGCACGCAAATCGATGTCTGGTGTATCAATGTTTGAAATATATTTTATGAACGTCAGACATCCCTTAAACATAAAACAATTGCCAACTTTTCTATATCCACGCATAATGTCTGTTCAGGGTGGGATAAAAACCACTGAACGTTTTCTTCCATAATAAGCTGAAGCTAATTATCGGAATAAAAAAACTAATTTGGCTTAACTGGATTCTTTCCTTTTTTCCTTTTTGAAGAAGATTAAGAGCTTCTTCAAGGCTAGTTTACTTGAGAAAGTCCACAATATCCGTATAATATGAATACACTCGTTGCGAGCATCGTTGGTGGCCAAGTAGCTAAGGCCGTTGACTTCTATTCAGAATTTCGCTGGTTCAAGCCTAGACACGTACCAATGTGTTTTCGAGCTACCGCTGGGTAGGGATGAATTTCGTTGTGCGAATTTCCAACCACATGTGCTGGCTTCTGTACGTTTATTCGACGCTCTTATGGTGAAGGAAAACATCGTGAGGAAATCTGCACACAGCTGCGAAGAAATTCAAAGATTGTGTGTGAAGTTGACCAACCCGCATTGGGCCAGCCGTGCCTGAGCTGTTAACACACTGCCATAGTAATTAATGATGCTTACTATTAATGCAGTGTAGATGTAAATACGATGACACCAAATGCACCAACTACCTACTCTACAAGTGTTTTTTTCTCCACTATGGTGCATTTTATAGGTATGGAAAAAATTTAAGATTTTTTTAAAAGGTCTTAGATTTATATTCAAATATCCAAGGCTCCGCTCGCGTCTAAATATTTTCATAAGGCACGTAAACTAGTTGGTCCCAGCTACTGTCTACGGATGTAGTCGTTATAGGAGCCATTTCGGAAGCCGCTAGGCGGCTCTACGCTTCCGACACCAGGGTTTGTGAGGTAGGTTAACCTCAAAACCCACACGATGAGGAAGGAAGGAATATTTTTTAGAGGTAGGTAATAAGGATTCTCCCGCAGTAAATAAGTAGCCTATATATAAACGCTGAGTGGGGCCCTTTTGTGTGGGTGTCGCAGCACAGAGGGATGTTTGCACGTAGTTGTATCGTTCGTGTTTCATGTTATGTATCGTGTTAACCCTTAATTTGGCAAAGAACAAAAAGTTTAAAAAATGTGTATTTTGTTGTTTTATCTATTTAGGAGGGGTAATATATGATTCACAAAATGAAAAAAAAAATCATTTTTTTATAGTTCATGAGAAAATGACTGTCCGGTGGGACGGACATTGCCAAATTACGGTAGCACACATTGATAAATTAAAGAAAATAAAAAAACAACAATTAATTAAATTTATATATTAAAATAAAATGAAAAATGCACAAAACTTACGTAAGTATTGTAATTTATTATCTTACTTTACTGGACTTGATAATCAATTAACGCGAGGCATACCTCCACCATCATAATGGTATGTTAGATGATACAGAAGGAATGTTAGACGGATTATTAGGGTAGTTAGATTCTCGGATTTCTTGCAGAATTTGATGTTAATTGGTCTGTATATAATAAAGCTGCTATTGCTTCTTGGTCTTTAAAGGAGGAGGATGGGCAGGTGTCGTAGTCAGCACTTTTGATGTGTTAATTTTCAGAATCTAAATTCTCGCTAGTATCGGAAGGGCCATGCTTTCGTGGAATCAAAGCTAATATTTTAGTAGCACGACTATGCTGTTGACAAGCAGAAATAAATGAAAAGTAAGCAAAAAGTGAAAAACATAAACCAATCTAACATCGTTAGTAATTTGGCAATGTCCGGTGTGACGGACAAAGAGTTATCGAACCCAAAAAACTAACAAAATGTGAACAAATTGTTAGTTTTATTAGCTCACCCCCTCGCTAAATATATTTACAAGCACACAATTAAAAAAATAAGATAAAAAAATCGATTACACTATTTAAAGAAAAATAAAATACCTTGAGTAAAACACCCGCTTGACTTTTCGTCGACATTTTGTGTCATGAATGACAGTTGCAGTTTTGTCACAGTCAAATTTATTTTTTTACTAATTCTTTATAAAAAAATAGTAAATTCTATCCAAAAAAAAGGTTTCATGTAGTAGAAAAAATATGTGACAGATTTTTAAAAAGTTTATGTCCGTCACAGCGGACGTTGCCAAATTAAGGGTTAAATTATGTAGTTATTGTTTTCTTGCCTCATTGTCTTATTGTTTTCTGTGTTGTGATGTCCTACAAATAAAGTTTTCTGATTTCTGATATCTAAAATTCAGATTGAAACGAACGAAAATTTTGATTTAGAGTAAGTTTGAATATAGTACATTAAAAAACGTTTTTTTAAGTAGTGGAAGAGTGGTTTTTGTATCTAAAAGGTGGCGGGAATCATAACTAATTTAAGTATGGTGTGGTGTGGTATTCTCATCTAATTGTGCAATCTTCATATAACTTTTCTTACGCATTTTTAATTACGCATGTTAATTGGTGTTTTTATTGTAAGTATTGTGTGTGTTGCAAATAAATTATTTTCATTTCATTTTTCATATTAAATTTAATTTTTATATAATAATTTTTTTATCGATTCGAAACATTCCTAGTGCAAAAAAATATATTCATATTTTTTATCGATTAAATTTTGTAAATGAAAAAAAAAAAATATTTTTTAACTTTTACAAAATCGAAAGCCAAATGAATATATAGGGTGTTTACCCCACCACGTACATAACACACGTCGCTTGTAGGGGTAACCCAGCCAGCAACATTAACAATATTGTAATGAGCGACATATTATGTCGGCACACATGTTGAGCAAAGTTAGTTCTTACGCCCTCACACTAAAGTTACATTATCGCTGGAACTTTAATAAACTTGAACTTGGAAACAATTGACTTACTTGCATGGCTACCATAAATATGTTAGTAAAAGTATTCGACGTTCGATAGAACTGGCTGCTAAGATTCCCATTTTTTTTCTTTTTCGTTATATTTATTAATTTATTAAGTAAACACCACTATTTCCGCATTTCCTTCTTTAGGGTAGCGGCTGAAAATTTATACTGAGCATGGGCCCTTAGCATAACTGAACCATAATTATATGGATCGCTTAATTATTATTATTAAAATTATTTTTAATTTCATATATAAAATACCTTACATTTTAAGATTGTTTTATTGACTTTTACTATTGGCTTGGTTAATTGTGTATGTGCAATCTTTATGCAATAAACTTTAATTTATCTCTCCATCTAATTTATTTCGATTACTTCGATGTAGAACTGGCTGCTGAAACAAATATTATTCTTTCCTCCAGACGGTTTCCAAACACAATCCTCCAATATAAATATCAGTAGATCCGTTTATTTTTATTAGTGAATTCCTCACACTAACGTTTCTTTTAATGTGCCTGTTGAAAAATAAACGTATAAATTGCTCTTAGTTAAATTTAAATGCAAAATGGCGTCAACAGATTGGCGTATCTCGTGTATATATCTCTCTTTATCGTTAAATAATGTGCAAACAATGCTGTATAATTTTAATAATTCATGCACACTTTGGTGGCTATGTTATAATTATGGAAATTAATAATAACAAATGTATTTCAGTGGAATTTTCGTTATTGAGGCTTTTCAATTTCGATGAAGTAAATGTTAATGAAGTAAATTGTTTTGTATAACACGGAAAGATAGTTTACTAAGTAAAGTCAAATGGTTATATTTAATGACGAGTTCAGTGCGTGCCAGATATACAACAAAAATTTATAGCACTGTTGATTGAATCTTAAGAGAAAAACAAAACAAATTATAAAGATTTTTATTCCAAGTAAGATCATTGGACAAATCATTTTTCGACGTCAACTGCAAGCTTTGTTCAAATTAAGGCTGGTTCTCGTCTCACACTATGAACAAGAATAAACCTAATAATTGGAAGATCTTCTTTTCTTGCTTTATCTTTAAACCTCACACCATGGTCTAAGAAAACAAGGTCTTGCATTTGGACCACGTGACTTGACACAAGCCTACGTCATCATACTGTTCATCCTTGTCGAATGCGTGTTAATAGACAAGGATGAACAGCATGATGACGTAGGCTTGTGTCAAGTCACGTGGTCCGAATACATGGGGGTGTTTCGGATGCACCAAGAGGCGTTCTATATCAAGACTTCTGCTTGACATTATTTATTGAAACATCCTGTGTATGTCGAGTTGAGAGAAAGAAACGAGAAAGAAACGCGCAAAAATTACTTAGGCGGCACCTTGAAATTTTTTGTGTTTTTTGATTCGGTGATCCTCGTAATTTGTTCAAGTAGAGAAAATTTTATCGATAGAAAATAACGCCAAAATAACACCTATTATCTTTTTTTACGTTATAGAGATAAACGGCAACGTATTAGATGTTGAAACTTGGCCACAAGTATGGTATTCAACCTTAAAATTAAGTATAGAAATATTATATCTTTTTGTGTAAATGGGCACACACTGCCGCGCAAATGAAATAAGAATTATTATTTTTCGAGGTGCCGCCTTAAAATGAAATATCTAAGTAAGTATACATAATACAACTGTAGTGGTCGAAAATCAAAAGTACTAAAAACCTAGTCAGGACGATATTGTAAGAAGTGGTGTAGAAAATATCTAGTTTTTTTTGTTTCTTTGTTTATCTGTTTGTACGGGCGGGCTCATCTCCAAAACGGTTGAACTAATTTGAATGTAATTTTGCATAGTGGTTCCTTATATCCCCGGTCAACATCTAAGTAAGTAAAATTAAAATTGTGACCAATTAATCTCTACTAACAGGAGGAAAGGAACCCAGGGGATACATAGGGCCTTCAAGAGATTCTTTCAACAACAACAACAACAACAGGAGGAAAGTATGGACTGAAATGTCTGAAATAAACATATCTTATTTTATTGTTTATTATTATAAATAAATAATAAATTATACAACAATACTCTGACGATTGTAATAATAATGAACTTACTAATTATAACTCTGTTTTCTTTACACAAAAACACTGACGAATATTATATTTAAATACAAGTGTTTTATTTTATTAACTTTAATTTTTGGTCTTTGCTCATGAGGACGCTTATGGTGATGGATTATGTAGTTTTTACTTTGGAAAAATGTCTTTTCGTTCCATTATAGTCTCCGATTTCACAAAAAAGTACCATCCTCACCATCATCATTGACACGAAATACGAATATACGTCCCCACCGAGGGGTTCGAGCCTATCCTGTAATTAGAGTGAACAGGCCTGATTATTCATTTAATTGAACCTAATTGTGGTAAACCAAAGGCACTGAAGTATCGTATGACAATTAATAAAAACATTAAAGAAGGTATCTGCATAACCAATGCCTTTGAATGATTCAATAATTATAGATAACTAATTAACGGCTAATTGCTTCAGTCAGCTAGAGAAAAAAGAAACGAAGAAAGGCCCCACCATTCACGAGTTAACAACTAATGGTCAGCTACAGGCTACAGGTAAGTACTTTTATTACATTAAAATATACAATTATTCAATAATTTATTCAAAATATTTCAATTTGAAGATTGGATTTAAAAGTTCCGACTAAAATGCATTTAAAGAAATTATAAAAGTAATTCAATCACATTTTAAACATAAGGTTTATCGATTTGAATTTAATGAATTGCCAAGTAAAGTATAATATGTATTTTTATAATTCCTTATAATAAATCTTCAAATTAGAAATATTTTTTTAAGTTCTATTGATATATCAATTTCAAAATTATCTCAATTAGGTGGTTAATTTCATTCCATTCAAATTAAAAAAGATTACAAAAATAGTTATTTTTTTACTATAGAATTTACTCACAAAATTTCAAGAGAATACAGATAAATCGTACAAATTGATTGATTCACAGAATACGAAAGCGTTTTTACCTAAACCGAAACGCAGATGCTTCGCTCGAGTAAACCAATAAGTAATTAACAATATAGCATCTTTAATTACAGACCAATAGCTGTAAACCATGGCCAGTGAGGTAGATCTGGATTTTGATAAACTGACCAAATACTCGTTGGCCTGCCTGCGAAGCAATGACACCTACCCAGGCATGCTTCACGACACTCAGTGGATTATACGGGTCGTAGTGAAGTATTTCTTTTACACATGCTTTGCCATCCACCTTACTTTCACCATGCTTTCCATAGAAGACATGAAGAACAACATCATAGGCGTTTGTAACGTCGCCAGCATGATTGTGATATGCGGAGTAATCACTTTCAAAGGCTCTGTCTTACTGAAATACAACAAGACTTTTAGCGTGATCATTGCTGATGTCAAGAAATATTACGAAAAAGCCAAGCATTTTCCGGAGGAAGAGAGGAGAATAGTTGAAAAGTTCGCTTTATTAGGAAAAAGAGTTACTGTATACTGGGTTATGCTTTCATCATCTGTAACTTTAGCATTCCTGCTTCCTCCAGTCATAGGAACGGCCTTTTACCGTTTGAAAGGGACACCTAGGTATATCAGAGTAGTGAAATTTGCGTTCCCGAAAGTAATAACGGAATCGGTAAATAATAGTACCCTTTTCTGGATTGAATGGTGTGAGATAGCATATTGGCTTTACTACAGCGTTTGTATGTACCTTGGGCTGGTGCCTTTGGGGCCAATTTTTATGCTCAGTGTATCTGCCCGACTGGATATTTTAAAGATCAAAGTGACTAAGATTTTCCTTGATAATGGGAACGTCGTCCCGGCGGAAGAAAGGACAGCAATGTTGAGGCAAATTGCAATCGAGCTACAGGCTATTTATGAGTAAGTGATTTTCCTCTTGTTACTATTAAAATGATTTCACGAACCCCTACATACAACTGAAATTATACGTATTACATCTCGAACCTAGACTAAAAATTGTTTAAAATCAAAATCTTCAATTACTTTAAAAAATAAAATTCAAGTAATCTTGAATAATCTTTTGAATATCTTATTTATTATATCTTAATCTTTTGTACAATCTTTTGAAATTATTAGATTTTTAGATTTATTTTCACTTTTGTGTTTCAGCTTTGTAGACAATTTGAAGATATGTTTGAAAGTACTGTACGAGTTTACG
The DNA here is from genome assembly GCA_948473455.1 of Teleiodes luculella. NCBI lineage: Eukaryota > Metazoa > Arthropoda > Insecta > Lepidoptera > Gelechiidae > Teleiodes > Teleiodes luculella. The sequence continues at coordinate 14,404,642 of OX419593.1, forward strand.
TTGAAAGGAACATCACTGATCACACCTGTACTCGGATACGTGTTGCTTGAGGCAAGAGTAATTTCAGCATCATCATCATCATCATTATCATTACAGTTAAAATATATGATATGTCCACTGCTAGACAAAGGCCACCAAGAATCTTTACAAGAACCAAGTCTTGCTCTCGTCCAGAAACTCCCCTAAAACCTCATCAAATTATTAGATTGCCCATTTTTCCGGAATATTTGGCCTTGCGGTCTTGGATAGTCATGGCCATGAAATTTTTAATACTAGTATATTTTTGATTTGAAACATGATCATTGTCTTATTTTATCGACTATGCATGGTTTTGGGCCTTTTTGGGCTTTGATGTACATTTCTAAAGACAAACACGTAATCTTATTTGTTATTTTATTGGTGTCCCATACTATTAAGTCTGTTACAACGTTTAAAGTTTACCAAAGCTTTTAATCTATAAATTTGTGTGATTGCAGGCTCTACGGAAAAGGCAATTGCGGCTAGAATCAGCAGCCCTGTTCATTGGAGCCATTATTATTTGCAGTATGCCATGTTACTACGCAGACCAACTTGTTGAAAAGGTATTTATGCACTGTTATTGTAGACATCAATAAAATACAAAAATACTTAATTGAAACCAAGAAAATCTATACAGAGAATTAACAAAATAAAATATACGGTGCAAGTAGCCAACATTCAGCCTTATTACAATACTCGTACAATACAATACATACTTTATTGCACACAGAACATTACAGTGAAAATTTTACAAAAAAGGTATAGAAAGTGTACGCAGAAACTACAATAATATAGCTTATATACCTATCGGAATAACATGTAGGCTACCTTTCACGGCGAAAAAAAAAAAAAACATTTTTTTTTTTTGGGCATTGTCCTTTATTTTGGTGGTGTCCTTCTGTTAAATAGTGCTTTGAATACTTGCTTTTTTTTGTTCGTCAGAGTTCCGAGTTGAGTGACGCGGTATATATGTCGAATTGGGAGATATTACACGAGAAAAAAACGCGCAATACATTGCTGGTCCTGCTCACGCGGCTGCAGCGCACCGTCGCCATCCGGACCATCTTCGTCACACTCAGTCTGGAAGCGCTCACTGATGTGAGTACATAGTAGTCCAATGTCGAGTTAGGAGATATTACACGAGAAAGGAACGCGCAATACATCGCTGGTCCTGCTCACGCGGCTGTCGCCATCGGACCATCTTTGTCACACTCAGTCTGGAAGCGCTCACTGATGTGAGTACATAAGTGGTATAATGTCGAGTTGGGAGATATTACACGAGAAAGGAACGCGCAATACATTGCTGATTCTACGAAATTCAACCCTATCGCTACAGAATACGGGCGCTCTCAAGCATGTGCTGGTTTCTTTACCTATATATAAGTAAAATTTAATTTTTCTGTTTCAGGTTATCAACCAATCTTACGCATTATTTAGCGTCCTTTACGCGATTTTGGGTTAATTATTATAAATACTATACAATCAAGCACCAATAATTCACATTTTAATTGTGTAATTTAATTAAGTTTTCAGAGTAATTCTAAACACAAAGAACATTGTACGGACGGGTGCGGAGTTACTATACACAAAATAAAGATATATAAAATATTAGAAAGTATACGATCGTCGTGGAGATCTTTGGGGGAGGCCTTTGTCCAGCAGTGGGCGTCTTTCGGCTGAAATGATGATGATGATGAGAAAGTATACGTGACTCGTATTGTAACTTATTTTACTAATATTATGTAAAATAAAATTATATTTTTGACTTCGAATATTATGTTATTTTACTTAAGTCTGCCTTTAAAATTATTTTGAACAAGGATATTTAGCTTTGATTTGACTGATCTTATAGGTAAGTAATCTAAAACTGTAGAGGCCGAAAATAAGTTAATAAAAAATAATAATTAAACACGATGTCAGAAGTTGCTTGCTTTGTGGTTTCGAGGTTAACCTACTTCACAAACCCTTTAGTCAGAATTATTGAGTCGCCTAAAGCTTCTGACATGGCTCCTGTAACGACTATATCCGTAGATCGTAGCCGGGACCAACGGTGCCTCCCGACGCACAGAATCATCCTTCTTTTTGGGCAATCAGGTGATACAGCGTGCAATGTCCTATCAAACCGGGGAAAGTCTCACGAAGTGATATTTGTTAGACAAGTTCCCCACCGGGATTCGAGCCCGGAACCTCCGTAACCGCAAAAAAAATGTTTCCCCATACTATCTTTCATACCCTTTCTTCTTTTGGGTGAAAAATCGCTTATTATCTCGTGCCTTCGTCATCCAAGGCATGTTTGTGCCAAATTTCAGCTTTATTTTATACGTGCAGCGGTTTGGGCTGGGCGCCGATTGGTGAATTGAGTCAGTCAGGACTTTAATTTTTTATATAATAGCTTTAGCGGTAAAAGTATGTTACTCAGGGTGAATTTAGCTTTCAAATGGTGAAAGAATTTTTGAAATCGATTCTGTAGTTTTTAAGTTTATTCATTACAAACATACACACACATAAATACAATCTTTCCTCTTTATAATATTAGTATGAGTATGATAATAGTTTGATAGATATTTTATTAAAACTGTGACTGTGTGAAACAATCAGTATTATAATATTAGTTTCACAGAATTTTTGCAATATGCAGAGGTTTTATAAATTTCTAGTCGGGTTTTATAAATGAAATCAATTAAGGGCATCCCGAGTTTTGAAACATTTGATGTGTGCGTTAGACCAACACAGGTGTTTGGGTTATCCCTTTAAAGCAAAGTTTCGAGCAGTTTGCGATAGAAAGCCCTATTTTAAAGTTCGTGAAGTGACAACCCTTGATTAAGGGCCGGATTTACTTTGGAAGTCTATCTGCTTTGCTTTGAGGGCGACCTATTATTATGGAGATGCGACTACTTAAACCACAGTAAGTATATTAAAACAGAGATTTAGCCACTTAAAACAACTTGGAAGAAATTCATTAGACAATTTCTAGTAGTTTGGTTATACTTTCTGGGGAAATAGGACTTTTCTCGCTGTAAAAGATTATGTTTCAAATTTATTTATTACATTTATGATGTTCCTCTGTTGAATGCAAATAGGTACTTATTATTAAGCAAGCAATAAAAAAAATATATAAATATACATTAAAATGTAAAACTAGCACTTACCTGCAATGCAATTCTGTATCTTGTATTTTATAGCCTGTACTTTTATAATTGTTCTTTTTATGTCCCACATATGTATGTATGTATGTATGTATGTATGTATGTGTCTTCGGGGGTGGAGAGGTGGAGTGGAGACACTGGTGATTTGTAATACAGGAATATTCCTAGTACAGGCACCAGGCTCTCACAGAAACATTAGACGCTTATCTAATTTAAGATTATTGTGAAACTGTGAGCGTAATAAAGTATATTTTTATTATTTATATTTTTTATTTTTCATTATAATATATTTGGACCACTTCCACATTAAGACGAATTGCTACTAGGTACTTCTATACGTTTGAGAACATTCGGTACATTCCTAATATAGAATTTCTAGTAAGCTGAAAACAATGCGGTCCTTTGAAGTTTTACATAAAAAAAAAAAACTTCGCAGCGATATTAAAGAAGAACGTCATCCCTTGAGATTAAGGTAATCTCCAACTTTTAATTTCGGGCGAGCAATTACGCTGATTAATTAAATCGTAGAGGGCTTTGATTAGGGAGAGATAGGGAAGTTAAGCGGCCGTCCACTTTTTACCGCGAGCAGTTTTTTTAAAATTAATCTATGCTTGAGTCGAATAAGTACGACGGATCAAGCTTCACCGGACTTGCGGGGGACCGGAAGACTCTACCCCAAAAACAGTTATATACCAACGCGTCTAGGGGCAGCTCGAGAGAGCCTCGGACCACGGCCTAGCGCGTTGATACTGAAAAACATCGTGAAGGAGACGACGCCTGAGGGGCTCCGTCTCTGATTTTCAATTTTGATTTTGGTTATGGCCGCAGCCCCCCCCGGCGGTTACAGGCGTTGTTACAGGGTACCGCGAGCAGTTAAGGCCTGTTTATATGAGAACTCTTTTTTTATCACACTTAGGCTACCTTTTACTGCGGGAAAATATCTCTTTCCCACGGGAAAACCTACTAGCGCGGGCGGAGTCGCGGGGCGGAAACGTAGTTAAACCACGTTAAGGCGAGGTCCTACTTGAAAACTCGTTTTTAGACCCCTTTTATAACTCTCGTATCTTACGAATCGAAATATATACCAAATCAAAAAAATTACAACTTACGGACAACCGAGTAGATTTTACTAATAATAAAGTAATAAAGCAAGAAAAAATATTAAAATTACCCCAAATTTTAAATTTACAACTCTATTTTCTCTATTTTGGGCGACACCCAACATATTATTTTGTATTATTTGAGTAGCTTTAGTAATACCTAAACGACTTAACCAGCTAGTTTCTTAATCCGTTCTATATTTTTCACAAAATAAATTAAATACCTCAAATATAAATGGACTTCGAATTCCCACCATACGGACGCCCAAATCAGTTAAGCAAAGGGGTTCCTTCAAAATTGCCCCAGGCCCGGCGCAAAAAAATGTATCTCAGATTTTAGAGTAATAATACTAGAAATATTTGAAAGAATTACTATTTACAAATTCGATGGCTAACATGGTTTTTTTGCCCAGGGAAGTTTCATAGGCGCTAGGTGTGAAAATGCAAGTTTTTATGAAAAATTCAATCTGTTGTAGTACTTAATGCTTTAACAACATATGTATGTGTGTGTATGAACAACGTGACGATGTATGATTACATTTGGACACAACACATCCAAATATTTAGGTTACAGTACAGCAGAGTATTTTTTAAAGTGTTTTTCAAAGAGTTGTTAAACATTCTGTGGCGGAAGAATTTAAAAATGATCCTGAATTTCCCATTCACTGTTTTCATGACCCAACGACATATAGTTACTAGGCGGGATTTGTTGGAATGTTCAGTGGTCAACTGAATTTCACCTCGTTGCTTCGAAGGTGGAACTTTTTTTATAAATAAGTAGGTTCCATTGCATATAATTATAGCTCTTGGTGATGCATCATTTCCGCAAAAAATATGATTAGGTAATATTCGATTACGCTCAACAACATCACTGCGTGTCATATCATATGGTTCAATCCGATGTGCATAGGAACGAAATCTCTTAATAAACGGGTCATTATCAAAACGCATCAAAAATCAGTTCAAACTTCATAACATGTTGTAAAAACGGAAAAAAACAGTTTGAACCCAATAAGAGTATAATACATGAGTTAAACTTTAAATTTGGATAAGTTCTTGTTGAAGATAATCATTAATTTCTACTTTTTAAAGCATTTTTCACTCCAAAAGTCCGCTTCGGTGGTCTGTTCAAATTCCACCTTTGTATGTTTATAAACTTAAAAACATACCAAAATCAATTGTCACTTTCATTTTTTTAAGACAGAACGGTTTAAACTATCCTCAATTCTACTGTCCAGCTAATAAAATAAAAATAACTTAGATCCTTTTAATTTTATAAACCAATATCAAATGTTCAAAATATTAACGTCTTTCCGGTGGTACAAAATAATTGGTACAAATCGTAATTTATTTTACTTGAACGCATCAATAAGAATTTTTTTCTTCAAGCGTATAATTTTGAACGCACCCAACTATCATTTTGTCCTTGCAGCTTGAGAGAAAGAGGATTTATTTTCGTTGATTCGCATAAAAATATTTTTTTGTCAAAGGTGGTTAGGTCTTTCCGGTTACGGTAAAAAAAAGGTAAATATATAATCATTTGTACTTTTGAACTTACTACAAAGTAATTTTTAGTGTTTTTTATTTGAAAATAAGGTATTATCTCACATAACTTCTAAATTGTGCAATTCCGCAAGATTTTTATGCAAAATATCCATTCGGTGGTCGTCTGTTTGGTGGTCAGATTGAAGTAACCGAAAAGACATGTGGTAACCAAAAAGTAATATCTATGGCGTTCGGTAGTCATAGTTATGGTTAATTGAGTCATCGATAATTTAACGAAGCTTATTGTTTTTAAAATGGGGAATGAACAATATATTATAAAGTTAATTGATTCTATTTAATACAATATATATTGTAATTATCTATAATTAATTTCTTGCGCCTTTTTGGTGGTCATTTTTAAAATGTTTGAGGTTGATCTCAATTGATATGTTCCTAAGGCAATTTTTTTATAACTGATATTAATAAATGTCAAATTTTGAATATATTTGATGTTTTTTTTTTACATTTCGCTCACACCTTAATTGATAATGACCCAAACACGTTCTCGTTAGATGTACTTTTCTTCTAACAGATTATCGTATCGTATCGTATTTCTTTTGTTCTCTATTCCATTTTTTATCTTTTGCTAAGACCAACCACATCAGTAGCAGTCGTAAACTCGTAACAGATATGACGTCGTCATGTTTCTCCCTCTTATTCATAGAGTGAGAGCGAAACAACAAGGTGTACTCATAAGGCAGCCAAAAAGCAGAGAAAAAAATATCCACCGCACTTTAGTCTGCCCAATAAACACAATCGTATAAACGCAATATAATATATTATTATTTATATTATAACTGCAGACATGGATATGCTTATAAGTACCTATGATACAGGATTTTTGGATTATATGCACCATAATTATCATATTATTTTATAATATGTTGTTATCCATTCGGTATCTACTTACAAAAGTGCCATTTTACACCTAGCGCCTACGAAACTTTTACAGGCAAAAAAACTATGTTAGCCATCGAATTCAAAGATAGCGACAACGTACTTTATTTTTACTAATATTATTCTAAAATCTGAGATACAAATCTTTCGCGCCGGGACTGGGGTTTTTTTCTATGGGATTTGACGGAACCCCTTTCGTCTTTATTCTGCGCGGGTGAAGGGGGTGTAAATTGAGTTTGAGTTCTCAAGTAGGACCTCGCCTTAAAGATGAAATACAAAAAAACATTCAAATCTAAATAGGCCACGTTTATACACAAGTTTTTGTGTAAAGACAGTCCCAGACACAAGAATGCTCTCGGCAGCATCATACAAGTGTGATAGTTATTTATTTATTCCCTGACGTGGGCCATTCGCAAGTTTTTATGGCACGCCAGAGCTCTATAAAACCTGTGGGAACGTGAGAAGGGTTTGTGACATGAGTAAGTGTACAAAACGTGGAACAAATAGGCTGAGAAAGCCTAGGCAGACGCCTGGATACCTAATGTAATGTAATAAAATCTTAAATGGAACTAATTTTATACTGGAAATTGTTGCCATAAACATAGAAATATACACTTCGTCAGGCTTTATTAAAATAGATATTGTATTTTAGAATGTTGTGTATACCTATAAATAGGCACACGTATTAGTCAATAAGCTATAAACAATGTAATTAGCAATGTGTAATATTTGTGCTGTTGGTGCACCTTTACAAATAAATAAAATATATAAATTAAACAGTGGGTGTGAGACACCTTCTTTGATGGCTGTGCGTGCAGGCCTATACGGGGGCGGCAAGATCTTCCGCACGCTTTGCAGATAAAAGCGCCTGAAGGCGGTGCTGCCTCCATTTGGTGGCGTCTCTCTCTCCGAAGAGCTAGTTCCGCAAACTAGGCATCTAAACACAAATTATATTTCGTAATAAGAGTAACGCAATGGGAAGATTTCCAATAGCAATTTAAGAAAAAAAATCCTAAATCCATAACCGCTCAACAGATGGCACTAGCAAATAGTGAGGTAATAAATACGAAAATATTGGATTATATAAAAAATAACAAATTAATCATCAACTAATCATCCTATTTTCAGTCAGAACAATGTACAATCGACAAAAAAGTCAAAAAGTCTACAATAAATCTCACTGTTCTCATCATTTCACTAGCTTCATCTATAGAAACCTTAAAGAACGCTCGTTTATTTTTTAATTTCAAGCTGTCAGAAAACCTGTTTATTCTGATCAAATAGACAATATCAGCTAAATTGCCTTATTCCTATCTGGCAACCGTGATTCTACTTGGCAATACCAATAATATAATACATTTTGTTCCGCGTATTGTTAGCTCTATTGTACCGTGTGGATTATTCCTTACGAGCCGCATTGATTCTGTCCAGAGGCGTGTGCAGACATAGAGACTGCAAACGAAGTCTCGAGTATTTGTAGTAAAAAAAACCAATTATTTCTGTATTATTATTTGTCTAGTATTTTCGCTCTGCAGCTACGTGTTTATATGTATTTTTCTCATAGAATTAAGGAATTTCTTAGCTGCAAAAAGTTAAAAAATATTGTTTTCAAATTAACCGCAAACATACCTACACATTTCCCGCTAATAAGAGTGTGGTTAATAGCAATATTGCTGCTATCTCTCACGATCATCATTTAAACAGGGTGAGTCAGGGTGTCATATAGTCATGCCACAAGAGGGGAAGTACTATAGGTACAAAAAAATCAAAGCAATTCAAAACCAAAATGTTTTATTCCAAATAAGATTACACAAATCACTTTTCGACGTCAAATTTTAATGAAGTTATTTAAGTTGAACAGAATTGGCAGGCTTCGAATTTTGAAAATAATTTGAACTGTATACGAAGATTTTCAAATACTCGCTAGTCTGAACGTTTGTCGTACGTTCTATTCATACTTATCTCGACAAGTCTCATTATATTTCAGTACGGAATATACGAGAGGTTTCCTTCACTCCATTGTATTAGCCTCATTCATAAATGGCTATAATATCAGTGAATCTTATTCAGTCACAATTTCGACATAATTAATGTGTCGTGTAGTGAATATGTTCCAATAAGTACTTGTGATATAATTAATAATTACTTATTACTGTATTTAGTTACAGAGATGTTGGGTTTTGTCAAACAATCGACCAACGCTAGTGTGATGAATGACCGACAACCTGGTGAGGGTCGCGGGAAGCCGCTGAATGCGGGCAGCGCAGGGCCGATGGTTGTGGAGACCATTAGGAGAGGACTTTGTCCAACAGTGGACGTCTACAGGCTGAAATAATGTTGATGAAGACCCTTTTGTCACAATATCGACTCATCAAGCTTCACCGGACTTAATCATATTAAGCGTAATTTTAAAACCAAGATGTTTTCGAACGCACCCAAAAATTGTGCATAAGAAGCGTCAAATCGATGCTTGACATCTCCAAAACTAAATTGTCAATCTCCTGTCCCTTTTTGTCTTTAAAAGTATGAAAGGGACGTATAGACAAGTGGAGAAGGCTTGTGGGGCGATTCAGCCGCTGAGTTTCGGACGCGGCAGCCGAATCGCCTCGTTCATTATTTTTAGCATTTTTGACGGGTGATTCGGCTGCCTAGTTCTACGTTAATTATTTTCAACATTTTCGACGGGTATTTCAAGTAAAATAAGTATTTTTCAGTAATATTGCTGACGTTACTTTGCTTCAAATTAAGGCTGCGGCCGAAACACCCGTCAAAAATGCTAAAAATAATGAACGTGGCGATTCGGCCGCCGCGTCCGATACTCAGCGGCCGAATCGCCCCACAAGCCGTGGAGAACATAGATTACGTGACAGCGAAAATCAGCCCTATTGTTATATTATGTTTTACTAGCGACCCGCCCCGGCTCCGCACGGGAAAATGGTTATTGTGGGTTATCCTTAAGTATATTATGCATGTTTTATACATATAAACCTTCCTTTTGAATCACTCCATCTATTAAAAAAACCGCATCAAAATCCGTTGCGTAGTTTTAAAGATTTAAGCATACATAGGGATATAGAGACAGAGAAAGCGACTTTGTTTTATACTATGTAGTGATATTTAAACCTATGTGCCAACAACTACATCAAAGTTCTGTTGTTACTTTGTTGTTATTCGAACTCGTTTATTATTCTTGTCACTTTGATCCTAGAAAAGCATTAGAGTGTGGTGCAACTTTCTCCTTTGAAACTTTTACAACATCACCGAGTTTTTTGACGTTCTGAGACGTCTTAACATTTATCTATATGCTGGGCGGTCACTCCATACAGAAAACGCATTTCGACAACCTACTTTATTTTTGAATAACAACTGAATATCAACTACAAGTCAATGGCGCTAGGCGCTATGTAAAACACTCCTGAACACCCCTGGTAGAGTCCCGCGGCGCCTGCGGGGTGCGGGGCGTGGGGCGCTATATCGGGCGGGAAACTCATTTTGGCGCGAGGGGGTGAGTGTCCTTTCTCTACGGGTTAGTACTATTATTTTCTTCTGTGCCTACGGTGTAATACAACCTCCATGGTCGAGTGGTCAAAAGCTCGCCTGACGTTACAGAGGTTCCGGGTTCGAATCCCGATACTGATTACTGCCTAAGATATCTTGAACTTACTACAAAAGTTGTCTAAGAAATTAGTACCCTAATGTAGGAAGCATATTATTCGTTTCAACCAATAAGTTAATCTGATATACCTATTCGGTCTTAACAAAATTGTGCGGCACGGACCCTGCCAGACGCAGTCGTGGCAGTAGGAGTCCCTACGCACTCTCTATCCGGTCCAGGGTGCGGGGGTCTTGATCCACGCCGAAAATAAAAGCCGCTTTCCACTGGTTGTTTGCCACTTGAAGACTTCTTCCTTTGGGAGTTTCTACTGTTGGAACTGAGCCCGCCGCCGAACTGATTTGGCACTAAATCGGTCGGGCTTATATAGTTTTACTCACACATATGCAAGGAGACTGCATATGTGTGTATACTCCCATAGGTGAAAATCTCCAAATCACATTTTTATTATGATTTTCACATTCAACTTACAATTTCTCAATGAAGTTAACATTGGGCAACTATCATTAATTTCTAGGTAAAAGAACATAACAATGTCTACCTTATCTATACCCTAACATTAACCTAACTATTCACATTAAGAAATTATATCGATTAAAAGTTATAAAAACGACAAAAACAACAACTTTTGAACCCTATTATTTACAATTGTCGAGCAACCCTACGCTAAAAGCATCTTTATTTACTATCTATACATAGGTAACCTTATACACTAACAAACAAATGTACAATCATTATCCTAGGTCACCTAGATCCCAACCTACGAGCTAAAACGTGCGTAAATCATAGTGAAAATTACACCTAAAACGGTTGAAAACTAACAAAGTAGACAAGAACAGAAAATACAATCGATGACGTCAATCTAGCCATCCTTGTCTAACAACTTAACAAGTAGCGTACACTCTCATTACTCCGCTATCCTCTGATTGGAAGGAAAATCATATGTTCCTCCGGGTATACGCTAGTTGTGGACTATGGCGCGCACGACTACCTCGAATTGCTCGTAAGTTGAGATATTTGATGCTTAGCCTAATCTTGGTCGCGAACATTCTCCCGCCGTGCAGTGTCGTCTTCTTTGGTCATCGATGCTGCATCCCTCTGCTGGAGCGACCGCAGCTCTATTTGGGCAGCACGACGAGTCTCTTGGTTGCACGACGTAGCACTCCTCCTGCTGTCTGGATGTCAGCCACTCGCACGATGCCGTCCTTCCCGGGATACACCTTCTTGACTCTGCCTCGTGGCCATGTGTTGCGAGGCAGGGCGGGGACGACGATGACACGATGTTGTCAACACGTAGACTTCTACATTTCTATGTGGCTCCCGCCGGTGTTGCAGCCCAGGCAGGTACTCTCGAACCCACCTTTCCCAGAAAAGGTTGGCGAGGCATGGTGTCCAGTTGGAGGATCTGCAGGTGTTGCTCTCTTCTTTACCCAGAACCGCTCTATCCTCGAAGAAGGCTTCACATTGTAAGACTTGTAGCCATAGCCGTTCCGCGGTCTGGGTATGTTCAGTGTCTATAGAGATATACTGCCATTCTGGCAGTTGACGGTGCACTGAAGGTGGTGGAACACAACGTAGTGATGTCTCCGTCCTCTTCCAGGTCGGATCATCATCTTTCCTCACCATCCTTCTATCATTGACTAGTGCAGCCGTTTCAATCTTCATCAGCTGGATAATTTGAACAACCCGAGCTGTAGATCGTATCAGCCGAATCCAGGAGGAGAACAGATTGATATCTGGTGGCTCTTTGATTCCAGGTGGCGGTTGACTCGTTCTTACGACGGAACTATGTTCTTCGGTGACCTGAACTTCTTTTGAAGGTTTGTCTCGCAGCTTCTCAACGGCCTCATCGATGTTCGATGTCCATTTCTTCAAGATGAAGTGGGCCGTTTTGTGTATCTGGTCGACTTCTGCTGCTATCTTCTGAGCTTCTTTGACCGTCGCGAAGCTCTGCAGATAGTCGTCCATATAGTGGTTCTGTTCTATGGCTTTAGCTGCAGCTGGGAACTTTTCTATATGCTTCTTTGCATTCAAGTTCTTCACGTATAGAGCAGTGCAAGGTGAACATGCTGCTCCGAAAATCACGACGCGCATCCTATATTCTGTTGGCGGTCCCTCCCGCCGGTCGCCTCTCCACAGGAAGCGTAGCACGTCGCGATCCTCCTCTTTTATTCCAACACGCAGGAACATCTCTTCTATGTCTGCAGCTACAGCGCCCTCGTGTTGCCTGAACTTCATCAAGACTGCTGGCAGTGATTGCAGGAGATCAGGACCGGGTAGAAGGTGGTCATTCAGCGAAGTACCTTTTGACTTTGCTGCAGCGTCGAAAACCACTCGAACCTTCCCAGGTTTGGCGGGATGCAACACAGCAAAGTGTGGCAAGTACCAAGTCTTCCCTGGAGGACCTGGTGTTGTAGCTGGTTCCGCGTAATCTTTTGCCAGTAGTGCTTCCATTTGCTTCACGTAGCCTTTTTTGAGATCTTCAGCCTTGTCGAGTCTTCTCTCAGTGTGCTCAAGCCTTGACATGGCTTGCGCGTAGTTGTTGGGTAGCTCTACGCGGTCTTCTTTCCACAAGAGTGGAGCTTCGTATCCCCCTGAAGGCTTCTCTATTGTCTTCTCTTGCAATAGAGTGAGGGCTCGCTGCTCCGGATCTCCTCGCGTTGTCTTCTGAGCAATTCCCAATGATTCTAAGGCGAAGAATCTCTTCATCTCTTCATCCAGTTCTTGGTCTCGTAGCTCTCGAGAACTGGCCGTGTGAAAGACATAATGGACTTCACGGCCAAGGCTGCGTGATCCTGTCGCGCCATGTATCACCCATCCCAGTGGAGTGAGGGAAGCGACTGGCTGATTCTGGCTTCCTTTCTTTACATGAGATGGCAGCAACAGATGCCAGTTATCTTGGCCGATCAGCAGGGTTGGCTTTGCGTCTGCAAATGTGACCCGATGCTTGATGCTTTCTAGGTGTTCCATAGCTTCTATGTCTTCAAGCTTCACAGTCTGTGGGGCGAGGTTGAGCCCGACTATAGTTCTTGCCTTGATGTTCATGACTTCACTCTGGCCTTGAATCATGATGGTCACTCGTCGCGAAGTCTGGTCCACATGAGTTCCTCCAAGACCGCAGAGGGTGAGCGGATCTTGAGAACCATCGGCTCCAATCTTCCGAGCTACTTCGCTATCTAGTAGAGTGACTGTTGATCCGTCGTCCAGAAGTGCGTAAGTCTGAATGCTTCCCTTGGACCCCATTAGTTTCACAGGAACAATCTTCAGATATGCATTCAGATTGCATTGTGCTGATGCGACGACTTCTTCAGCTTGAGGCTGCTGTACGTTATTCTTGTGAAGTAAAGGGTGATGGAACTTGATGCAACCTTCTTTGCCGCATTGCTTGGATTTGCAGCGATGCGTCCAATTGCGGGGAGATAGACAGCGGAAGCATAGACGGTGTTGCTTCGCCAGCTCCCAGCGTTCTTCAACGTTGGCGTTCATCATTTTTCTGCATGCAGTAGGCTTATGATCTTCTTTACTGCATACCACACAACGTTGTCGCTTCATATTCGGAGGCTGTGGTGAGCGTCGTCCTTCTTGGGCGGTGTAGGTTCGCCCAGGCTTCTTTGGTCGCTGATCTACTCGCTTGATGTCTTCTCTCGGCTTGACAATCTCCGCCTTTGCGTAACTCCCGCAATATGTGGCTTCGCGTTGGATGAAGCGGTCGAACAGCAGTAACACCGGTTCATCTTCATCTTGGTTTGCTTGCTCGTAGTCCAACCATCTGTAGAACTGGGTTCGCGTGAGTTTCTCTACTAGCAACTCCAATGTCTCACGATTATATAAGAAGTGCTTCTTTCGTAGAGACTCCAAGGCTGCGATGCTATTCTGTACTCGGTTCGCGAATAGGACGATATCTTTCGGTGCGTCTGTTAGATGAGGCAATCGCTTGAGCCTCTCGACTTCCTCCATAGCGAGAGCGTCTGGTCGTCCGAACCTTCTCTCCAAGCAGTCCATGATTTGCGCAGCTGACTTGTTTGTATAAAGTAGCGATGCTACAGCTACTTTCGCTGTTCCACGGAGTGCTCTTCTTAACCTCGCTATGTTCTCGATGTTGGAGAAGCTGGCCTCTGATTCTTTGTATGCAGCTCTGAATGGCAGCCATTCAGTGTGGGCGCCATTGAAATCTGGAAGCTCGAACTGCTGGCGTGGTCTCAGGCTTGCAGAAATGGCGGCTGACGTTGCGGCAGTGATAGCAGCTGCAAGGTCTTCTTGACTGAACTTCTGATTCAGATTCTGCCGGATTTCTGCTCCAATTCTCTTGCTTTCGGCAGCTTCCTTGAGGTAGCGTTCTCCCTCAGATTGCTCATCCAATGCTCTCTTGATGGTGGTGGTAGGCATCGGTTTCTGTGCTGGTGCGAGATGAGCTTGCGATGGCTTGAACACCTCAAGAAGATGGCTGGGTGCTGATGGTGCTTCCGTCCCTTGCTTCTGAACCTTTCTCTTTGTCATGTCAGCGGCTTGAGGAACTTCTTTGCTTGGTCCAGCTTGCTGCATATGGTCAAGCCATCCTTCTACCATGTTTTTGGTAGTGGCGTCTGGATTTTGTTCAGGAAGGCTTGCCTCTTCTTCAAGTTTCTCTTCCTCTATTTCTTGTATCTGAAGCTCGGTGCTCCTCAGCTTAGTTTCAAGAAACTTGATTCTGGCTTCCGCCAGACGTTTTTCTATTTCTGCCTTCTCTTGAAGCGCTTTTCGCAGACGAATATCTGTGCTCGTAGTCGAAGCACGTCCTGAAGGGGCTCGCGATGGTGCGCGAGATAAAGAGCGTAGTCGCTCGGTGACTTGTGGCTCTTCTGTGCCTGTGACTCCCTGAGGTATGTCTTCAACATTTTCATTAGACGGGGAGAAAGGCGAATCTTCATAGCGTAGCGCACCTCGTTCCATGCTTGCTGCCCTTTCTTGTTGTCTGGCTACTTCCCGTCCACTTTGGCTTCTTGTCAGAGGCATTTTGCTGCTTTTTCTATTTCTACTCGAAGCGTCACCCCGTAGTGATGGCACCAAGTAGCAGCAGTGGCGGCGCTTTGCAGTAGCGGCGTCTTTTAGTAACAACGGCAGTGTCGCTTGACAGCGGCAACGTCGGTTTCTTCTATCGGCGTAGCCCAGCAGCTTCAGGGTCAACAGCTGGGAGTAGCAGGGGCAGCACCTGGCAGCGGTGGTGTCCCTCTATTGCAACGGCGGCGTCGCACGGCAGCGGCGACGTCGGTGTCTTCTATCGGCGTAGCCCAGCAGCTTCAGGGTCGACGGCTGGGGGTAGCAGGGGCAGCACCTGGCAGCGGTGGTGTCCCTCTATTGCAACGGCGGCGTCGCACGGCAGCGGCGATGTCGGCGTCTTCTATCGGCGTAGCCCAGCAGCTTCAGGGTCGACGGCTGGGGGTAGCAGGGGCAGCACCTGGCAGCGGTGGTGTCCCTCTATTGCAACGGCGGCGTCGCACGGCAGTGGCGACGTCGGCGTCTTCTATCGGCGTAGCCCAGCAGCTTCAGGGTCAACGGCTGGTGGGACCAGGGGCAGCGCCTGGCAGCGGCGGTATCCCTCTATTGCAACGGCGGCGTCGCACGGCAGCGGCGACGTCGGCGTCTTCTAGCGGCGTAGCCCAGCAGCTTCAGGGTCAACAGCTGGGGGGTGCAGGGGCAGCGCCTGGCAGCGGTGGTGTCCCTCTATTGCAACGGCGGCGTCGCACGGCAGCGGCGACGTCGGCGTCTTCTATCGGCGTAGCCCAGCAGCTTCAGGGTCAACGGCTGAAGGCAGCAGGGGCAGCACCTGGCAGCGGCGGTGTCCGTCTATTGCAACGGCGGCGTCGCTTGATAGCAGCCCCCAGTATCGGCGGCGGCGGTGGCGGCCCACAGCAGCGGCAGCTTCCGGCAGTAGCGGCAGCGGCGTTGGCGTGGGTCTTCAGTGACGACTCGATGGTGACCCGGCGGCGACCCGGCGGTTACCCGGCGGTGACCCGGCGGCGACCCGGCGGTGACCCGGCGGCGACCCGGCGGTGACCCGGCGGTGACCCGGCGGTGACCCGGCGGTGACCCGGCGGTGACCCTGCGGTGACTCGACGGTGACCCGGCGCACGCTGATCCGGCTCGAAGGACCAACTTTTGTGCGGCACGGACCCTGCCAGACGCAGTCGTGGCAGTAGGAGTCCCTACGCACTCTCTATCCGGTCCAGGGTGCGGGGGTCTTGATCCACGCCGAAAATAAAAGCCGCTTTCCACTGGTTGTTTGCCACTTGAAGACTTCTTCCTTTGGGAGTTTCTACTGTTGGAACTGAGCCCGCCGCCGAACTGATTTGGCACTAAATCAGTCGGGCTTATATAGTTTTACTCACACATATGCAAGGAGACTGCATATGTGTGTATACTCCCATAGGTGAAAATCTCCAAATCACATTTTTATTATGATTTTCACATTCAACTTACAATTTCTCAATGAAGTTAACATTGGGCAACTATCATTAATTTCTAGGTAAAAGAACATAACAATGTCTACCTTATCTATACCCTAACATTAACCTAACTATTCACATTAAGAAATTATATCGATTAAAAGTTATAAAAACGACAAAAACAACAACTTTTGAACCCTATTATTTACAATTGTCGAGCAACCCTACGCTAAAAGCATCTTTATTTACTATCTATACATAGGTAACCTTATACACTAACAAACAAATGTACAATCATTATCCTAGGTCACCTAGATCCCAACCTACGAGCTAAAACGTGCGTAAATCATAGTGAAAATTACACCTAAAACGGTTGAAAACTAACAAAGTAGACAAGAACAGAAAATACAATCGATGACGTCAATCTAGCCATCCTTGTCTAACAACTTAACAAGTAGCGTACACTCTCATTACTCCGCTATCCTCTGATTGGAAGGAAAATCATATGTTCCTCCGGGTATACGCTAGTTGTGGACTATGGCGCGCACGACTACCTCGAATTGCTCGTAAGTTGAGATATTTGATGCTTAGCCTAATCTTGGTCGCGAACAAAAATATTACCTTCATAGGAAATATCGACTAATATTGACAATATCGCAATATACTACCCAGAAAATATATATTGCTAGAATCGTGAAGACAGAGCTTCAGATATCGGATTCGAGATAAATATACTTACGAACTTGTTGCTGCTCACTCGCGAATGTTTCCTAACGAAATGGCCCAATCAGAAGATACGGGGTTATTCGGGATAAGGGTTAGAATAATAAATAGCGTAACATCTAATCCTCCTAATATTATAAACGCCAAAGTTTGTGAGGATGTATGTATGTATGGATGTTTTGTTACTCTTTCAGGCAAAAACTACTGAATAGATTTTAATGAAACTTTACAATAATATAGCCTTAGAGTATAAATAGAAAATTTTCTGGGAGGGATAGAGTACGCCTAATTGAGTATGAACCGTAAGCACGGATATGAACAGTCCAGATATCTTCAGCGCGTTCGTTTAGTATCAAATGGTTATCGGAGCTGATTATTTTTCCTGGTGAAAATAAGAAATTTATTAGGAGAACATTTTGAAATGTGCAGTGATAAGTTGCAAACATGACTCAAGGAACAAATCAAAAAAGAAAAATGTTATTGATTTCACCGCCCATACAAAATCTGCCAAAATTTGCTTACGCTTGACATAAAGGCAGCGGAGCGATGCGCGTGCTCTATGTATATTTATTATCTAAGAATATAGCTTATAACACAGAATAACACATAGATTACTTTTTACCGCAGGAAAATACTTCATTCCTACGGGAAAACCTGTTAACACGGGCGGTGTGGTACCGTGGAGCGGGAAGCTAGTAATTAATAAATAAAATATTTTTCTTTTTATTAATAATAATTCATGACGTGAGCTATCGCTTTCAGCTAGTCGTTTGGTTTCAAAGCCTGTTAGCTTAAAGCCCTTTGTCAAGATATTATCTCAAGTTTAACTGTCAGAACAGTGCTGTGAGAAATCCGTCATACTGTAATTTACTTGTCATATCATTCTAATAATTATAAAGAGGAAAGATTTGTATTTTTGTGTGTGTGTGTATGTTTGTAATGAATAAACTCAAAAACTACTCAACCAATTTCAAAAATTCGTTCACTATCAGAAAGCTTTATTCACCTTGAGAAACATAGGCCACCACTTACCGCGGGAAAATGCCTCATTCCCACTGGACAAACTGTTAGCGGGCGGAGCGCTTCATAAAGGCTTACCTTGGCAGTTTTGAATAAGACAAACGCGACTCCTCGGGTGCTTCAGGTGTCGTACTAGCTGGCTTAAGATATATTAGAATGGGCAGCAAACAGCCTTATCTATGTAACTAACAAAGCGACCTAAAATTCACCTGCGAGTGTGGACACATTAAAGTGGTGGTAATTCCCCAAATTTCACTCAAAACTCAATTTGTTGCTTTGTTGCGTTGTGTTTCGTTTGTATCGTACCGTTAACAGCTCATAAGTCCCCACCGAGGGGCTCGAGCCTACCCGGAAATCAGAATAGGCCTCAACCACGCTGGCCCAGTGCGGCTTTGTCAACTTCACACACAAACTTTGAGTTACATCGCAGGTGTGTGCAGGTTTCCTCACGATGTTTTTCTTTACCTTAAGAGCGTCGAATAAGCGTATATACGAAAACACATTGATACGTGCCGAGGCTTTAACTCGCGAACTTTTAAATGGAAGTCAACGGCCCTAGCCACTTGGCCACCGACGACGTTCTTTTCAAAATTCAAAAATTCAAAATTCAAAATTATTTATTTGCATAGAATAGGTGTACATGGTGTTTTTCCTTCATATTAACCGCATAAGGTCAAATGAAAGAAAGCCTTTTTTAATCCAGCAGTGAACTGTCAAAGATGTAGTAATGTATTATGTAAAATAATAAAATTTTACAAATCTTCTTCTTTTCGAGTCGACAGCAAACTCAGATAGTCTCGGCCCAAAAACCAGCCACACGAATAGCGTCGTCAGTAGCCTTCATCAAGTCCTCTCGCGTGCAGGCGACAGGACAAGATGGGCAGCTAATGAGTTGGTCCATTTTCTGGGGAACCATACCACACCTACACTCCAAGTTGGAATCCCCTATGAAACCCCATCGGTATAAGTTATCCCTAGTCCGACCCACTATTCTACAAATGAATAAAACATACAAACACATCTTTGGTACACTTTATTGGCGTAATGACAGCGAATTGATAATACTTTCATCATTGACAGAATAAAGGCCATCCTTTGCTCATTTAAACACTGCTTACAATATACATTGCTTACGACAACGACGAAATTAAAAAAATAATTTAATCTATACTTATAAAATGATGTAAGTAGCGACTTAAACCTTTACAAGGCAGTGGCCACTATATTGCCATATTAATTTTAACCTTATACCCTCAACATAAAGTTGAAAACGAATGCATTTTACAAAGTTGTTTTGAGGGAGGACATGGTCAATTTGAGTTTTGAGCAACATTCCCCAAGATTTTTTCTAGACGATGAAAAATAAAAAATTCGTCGCTTCCATACCAAATAGTAATTTGAGTGGGATAGTTTGTATAGAGAAATAACATTTTTTTTTCCGTTGTGGGAAATTGTTTTGTGGGAATGTTGATCAAATCTATTGAACTTCAGTTAAGCCGCCGCTTACACACTTTATATCAATAAATACTAGTCTAATATACATTTCATATCTATTTAGTGCTTAGAGTAAACATCTAAAACATTAGAAAAAAGTACTTCATATCAATGGGCTCAATAGTTCTGCAGGAACAATATTATTGATAGAAATACTTTTTTTATTTACATTTATAATAATTTCTAATATAACAATTTGCTATTATACGTTACAATATAGGCTATCGTTACAATATACAAATTATTTTCGTATACTCTTAATATATCACTCACTACATTTAAGACTACTTTTAACTAACATCGTTTTATATACATTAATCTTTGGATAGATTCAGTATTCGATATATTTAAGCTATCTACAGCCTCAAGATTAAATAAAGTATTTTTAACTTTGTGTAACATAGTTATATATAAACTTTAAATGAATATATTTAAACAATAACTAGAACATTTATTAATTTTAACGATGGTTTTAGTTTGACAATCACTTTTTATACAAGACCAACAATGTTTACACATGGAGTATGTACTCGTAATATTATGTACGGTAAGTTGACCGAAATGTATTAAAAGTGTATTATAAATTTAAATAATATTTTATTGGGTACTCTATGAATATAAAGCCAAAAACATTAAAACTTTGTGGTTTGTATTCTTATAAGTTTTAACGCAATATCAGTATTGTTACATTTTAAACTTTACAATCGCTTTATTTCTTTGCACTTAGAAAATTTTTAAATGTCTATTGTTATTATTATTAGTTAACAGGTTTTCCCGCGGTAAAAAGTAGCCTATGTGGCACTCCAGGGTGTCAGCTAACTCCATACCAAATTTTATAGAAATCGCTCCAGCCGTTCAGATCAGACGTGAAGAAGTAACAAATATACACACTCACACACTCACAAACTTTGCCTTTATATAATTAGTGTTATTATTCACATTTACCCCACAACAAAATGTCTCTACACACCCCTGATGTAATTTTAACACAGGGTTATGCATTAACATCATACGTGTATATTTTGACCTCTCCTTTGGTCTTTGAGTCGGCCATTCTTTAATTAATTTTGGCGTAGGCCGCTGCCAGCTTTATAACCCTAGCACATTCTACAAATTATCCCCATACCGACGGCAGACTGGTTATTTTGTATAAATACAGCCACTAGCATTTTTTTGGTGAACGTGTAAAAGGGGTTACGAAGGAAAGTGGGGCGAAAAGAAATTCCGTCTTTGTTAGGAGGTATAGAGCACGTTTGCACGTTCCATGTGACAAATTTTGAAACCTTATGTTATTTTAAATTAGGTCTTCTCTGGTAAACTGTTTTTCTTAACAAGCCGCGTAGGAAAGGGGAGAGTAAGGACAATTATTTTATTAGTAAAAATAAACTAGTTTTGTTTATGTGTTTGTCTATTATTTATTTTATATTTTACAATTTGTTAAAACTTTCTTCTGTCTATTTGAAAGAATTATTACATAGGTAATTACATTTTAAAAGTTTCGGTAGTTAACGCGTTAACACCTCTATACCTATACCCTAAATAATGTTATTATTAAACTGTTTCAGCAAGACATGAAAGAAAATTCAAAGCTACAAGATACACAGCATTTAATTTTGTAAATTCCCGCATATTCTGAACCGGACTAGAATAATGTTTAGCAAAGTCGTACATGGCACCGTAGCCAAACAAACACACTGAAGCCACCCTGTACAGTCATGTAGATTCCGAGTACACAAACCAATTGCATTCCAGTTAAGATAACGTTGGTATTTCTATCGTAGCGACTACTGGTTTGTTTTTCGTTTATACGTCGCGGTACATACATAGTTTATTAGATAACTGAACCAGAATATCATATAATACTAATATTATAAAGAGGAAAGATTTGTATTTTTGTGTGTTTGTATGTTTGTAATGAATAAATTCAAAAACTACTGAACCGATTTAAAAAATTCTTTTACCATTAGAAAGTTACATTCACCTGAGTAACATAGGCTATCTTTTGCCGCGGGGAAATGCCTCATTCTCAGGGGAAAAACTTAACGTTAAACGTTAACGTTAAATAAAGAGAAACTCAGAATAGTGCTATGTTTTAGAGAGAATGCAAAATGCAATGTTCACCAAACTAGTGTCATTTATTTGTAACAAATAGCTGCAGAATGCAGTCATATGCACTCATACCGGGTAAACACAATGTTAGTGATTTCAATAGATTACATTCCGCACACATTACCACAGAATACCAAATAGTAGTCCCTACAGAAGCTCCACTAGGCGACATAATTCAAATAAATTGCAACCCTATCTCCGTTTTAATAAAGTGCAATTCAGATCGCACGGCGCTAGGCGAAAAAACGAAGTTGCTGCATCTCTTTCTCTCGCGTTGCGCTATCTCTTTTGCCACTCTACTAACACCTTTAGGGCTGTCGTCTTTGAGAAAATAAAACATCTGATTTATTAACCTATAAGGTACCTACCTTTTACTCAAACAAATGATGGTTCAAATAAACCAATGCTACTACTATTTACTAAGTAATAGTATTACTCGTATTATAATGTTTGCAAACTATATTTACTCGTCAGTAGGTAGGTAAGTACTTTAGTTTATGAAAATACGTCATAATGTTACTGTAGGTTTGTCAGAGAAAATTATGAGGACAAGAAAAGAGATCTAAAAAAGACATCCGATCCAGTCCTTTTCCTTTTATTTTTGCATCCATAAACACATCAGCATTTGTCGTATTGTTGTGAAGTCATTTTCGTAATTTGAGCGAGCGGAGCGGCGCGTAATAACGACGCGTCACGCGCGCCCGGCGACTGTTCGCGTACTGATGTAGCTAGCCCTGCCTTTCATCGGCCGGGGCGATATTTCGCCCGTCATACCTATTCTCACGAGTGGAACCCCCCCTGACATTACCCTTGAATTAGTGTTGCCAAACTATCGATAGTCATTCTATCGATAGGCGAAAAAAACGGGGTTATTAAACTTTCTACAAAACAAAAGTCCTAGTTTATACCCCCAACTTGATGAATATTAGTAGGTAGGTATTTACTACACCACAGAAGTTATAAACTACACATATCTTCTTCTACTTTCATCTAGTACAAATATATTTTGTCTTAGCCCGATGGTAACAGCCGTCTTATAATTATTTGTCTAAACCATGTATCGACACATTATAAGCGAGCTGTTAATGACTATGAGGCCGCAGTTAGGTCAAATAATTATTGACTAAATTCGAAGTGTAGTAAAATAGTTGTTGAAGCGACGTGAGAGGTTACTTACAATTTTATCAACGTTTGGCAGTATATATCGACGGTAAAAAGGAAGTAGGGCATAAGCGACGTCTTGGTCAAAAATGAGTTAAAAATGCCATCCTACTTAAAATTTTCCGCTCTTTCTATTGCGCTTACTCCCATGGCTCTACGATGACTTTTTTGGCGTTTATGCCCAAGCAAAAAAAAGCATTTTCCTAGTATCATTTTTCGTAACCGACGAAAATTCAGGTCATTTTTGCAGTAAAGGTGCTTGTACCCCTACAAAAATGACTTATTTTGTGTTTGCTTGTCGGTAATGCCTTTTAAGCTTTTCCCTCAAAAATTACAAACGTTGTTTATAGCCTACTTCTATTTCCTAATTTAACATAGCTATGGCGCTTGTACCTTTTATACAAAATTCATTTTCATATTACTCTGTCGGTTATACTTTTAACTGTCTTATAATAATAATTCTAATCACATCCTTACAGTTCGGTTGTCTTCAATGGTTGCCAACCGCAGTTATTAATTAATTATTACAATCGAGCATTTGTATAGAAGCCAGCTCATGCCGTTGGATAAATGAACTACGAGTTTCATCCCTACTGCTAAACACATGATAAACGTGTGATAAACTAAGATGAAAGATGCGATCCTGTGGAGTTTCTTCGGCGGGTTTTTCTCGTTGCGCGAACCCGTCAGTTAGGTTCAAACTGATCTCTTCGTCTGTTTTAGATTGTTTGATATCTTTTTCATTGCTTAGCCTTGTACATTGTTTGAGACGAGAGCCGGTCTAGGTTTAAGCAAAGCTTATTAACTTCAGAAATGACGTCATTAAGTGTTCTAAGGGAGCATATCATGAATAAAAAATATATTGAATTTTGAATTTACACATGAAACTAATAATACTGGTACTCTCGAGCGCAGATGAAGCTAAACAGTTTTGACTTTGCACCGTTCTAATGTCTGTTGAATAATGACAAAATAGCTATGCACATATTTTATTTATTTAATTTTATATTTATGTTTTTTCCTCTGTCTGTCTATGTGCCGCATTGTAAAGTTAGTTTTATATAAAGATTCTTTCGTTTACACAAAATTCTCACAGTACAGGCCCAGCCTAGTGTGGGATTTTGGTTAATCTGTTTCTGGCTGCAGGACATCCAATGATTTTAATGATATTGTAATTATATTGTAATGAAAATGTCCTGTTATTGTTTGCATAAATAAATTTATTATTATTATTATTATTATTATAATTATTATATTTAGCTTTCCATGCTTCTGATAGTACTTGCACCAGTTGTTTGTGTTAAGAAGCTTTTATCATTGTTTTGTAGAGTATGTTTTATTAATTTGTGTTTGTGAATGTAAGGTTTTAACCTTTACTAATCCTTTTTTGGGTCCAAAATCTTTTGCTCATTTGCACATGAAAGGCCAACTGCTGGGTGCTTACTGATTAACATAAAGATAAAAATACATTACTCACAGTTATAAGATGAAAATAGAAAGTTACTTATAAATAACTGCTTTTCGCAAGTCCGGTCAAGCTGAGCTTGATAATTTCAACAGGTCAATTTGCCAAATTAAATTTTAAGTATTTTAAGTTTATGAGATCTTTAATTTTCTGAAGAAGTCGTAAGCATTTCCCTCCGTCTCTGAGTGTATAGAAATACTGAAATCTTAAAGGAATCGCTTTCTAAGTATATCTAGTATGAAATAAGCCTTTACGAACTGGGCGAAGTGGCTGCCGAGATAAGCTGTTGACTTTCCATAGGATAGACAAACATTCATCCACTTCCTTTTATTATATCTACAGCAAACTGGAAATATCCGATCCAATGTGTTCAAATTCAAACGAACGTTAAAACTACATATTATGATTAAAAATACGTAATGATATTGTCACTGATTTTATACATTTATATTATAATCACATAATTTACGCATCAACTGCACTGAATTTACAGATTTTTTTTTAAATAAAAAGGCATTTTGATCTTTGGACGAGATATACAATATGCCGACAACAGGTAGATAAAGAAAGACCGTCGTCAGTCCTTTCTATCACACTAGTAACGGCCCGGCGGCGACGGCACAGTACGTACTTAGACGGTAGTTCGTTTGCCTATGAAGCACAGGGTCGCGGGTTCGAATCCTGCCCAGGGCAAACATTCGTGTGATGAGCACTTGTGTTTGCCTTTGTTTGGATGTTATACGTTTTTATGTATATCGGTTTTCTGATACCCATAGTACAGGCTCTGCCTAGTTTGGGGTCAGATGGTCGTGTATGAGATGTCCCCACATATTTATTTATTTAGTAAAGAGAGGGAGATAGAGACACTAGTGTACTCAGATTTACAGGAAAGTCAAGATATTGTGTTATTTCGGTACAAAGTTGAGCTCTGTCTTATTTTACGACTGGTATAAAGTGGCTGGTGCATTTTATCTGCGTGTTTTATTTCCCAATTCACAACCTACATACGAACAATTTTATACAAAGTGTAAAATATAAAAAATACTCGTATTTTGAGGACAGTGAATGTTGCAAGAAACAGTGTAAGTTTCGACTTGTCTTGTTCTTTTTTTAATTGACATGTGTCGATAAGGTACCACCAATAAAGCTTCACCGCACTTAAACTTGCCTTGTTACGCGATATGGGTAGTTGTATTATTTTCTTCTGTGGCGATATGTATGAATTTTGACCTATAAAGCATTGTCCAGCAAAACCTATATAGTTGCTTGAAATAAAGATTACTATTATTATTAAAAAAGAAAAGATATTACTAATCAATTTGCAATATTACTACTTTCCACTCATTATGAATGTGGTAAACCAGCACAACGAAACGAAAATATTTTGGCCGTTACTACTGTTCTTCAGTAACACAATATATTTGCCGTTACTAGTACAGTAGCTTTGTAACTGTTTGACGGGCTTGTATTTCGTCGCCAAATAAAATTGGTATTAGATTATTTTTATGTGAATAATAGTTGTATGGTTTTAATAGCTAGTATTAATGTTTTTGGCTTTATTTTTGGTGTTTAGCTAATGCTATTACTATGCTATTATACTGACTGTATGTATTACTGCAAAAATAATACCGAAATGATGTGAGTTTTGCAAAAAAATCGTGTCGTTGGAAAGACCGCAAATTTCTTGCTTGGCGGCGATCTCGCTGTATTTTTTCTTTAAGTAGGGAAATCTGTAACAAAAAAATAGTTATTAAGTAAATATTCAGTAATAAATTTCAGTAATCTATACATATAATAAAACTGTAGAGGTCAAATGTAGAAAAAAAATGAAATCTGATTCAGGAGGATGTAAGAAGTGAAATAGAACATATCCAGACAATTTTCTATTTTTTTTTTGTTTCTCTGTCTGTTTGTACGGGCTAATCTCTGAAACTATTGGACCGATTTGAATGAAATTTTGCGTGGTGGTTCTTTACATCCCTGGTCAACATCTTGGATATTTTAATCCCGGAAAATTAAAGGGTTACCGTGATATAGTTAAAAATTACCACGGAAAAGTCGGAAAACAACGCGAACTTAGCCGCGGGCAGACAGCTAGTATTAACTAAATCTGAACAACGAACTTCATTTTGATGCAGTAAATTATAACCGCTTGAACGCTGGCATTCACAAAATTCAATCATACTAATATTATAGAGACGAAAGATTAGTATCTTTGTGTATGGTATGTTTGTAATGAATAAACTCAAAAACTACTGTGCCGATTTCCAAAATTTTTTCACTGTTAGAGAGCTACTTTCACCCTGAGTAACATAGGCTACCTTTTATCGCGGGAAAATACCTCATTCCCACGGAAAAACTGTGAACGCGGGCGGAGCCGCGGCGGCAAGCTATAGTCGTATTTCAAGTTATTTATTACATAATAAATACCACCATTATTTACTAAAGAATATATCATTCGCCGCATAGGTGAAAGGCTGGCAACCCCTCATTAGGTGCACTACGAAACATAAAGGTCTGAGTATCTTATTTAAGGAGTACACTACACAATTCCGAATAATTTATTTACGAATTTGAAAATGACGATTATTAAAATTCCGAATTTCATACTTCCGAATGATTCACAATTCCGAATTTAAAATTTCCGTATAGTGAAAATGACGAATAGTTAATTAACAAAATTTCAAACAACCGATTTATTACAAATACGAAAGTCAATTTTCCGAATATTATAATTTGGATGTTTCAAATGTACGATTTTTTAGTATATCGATTATTCAAAATTACGAATCCCGAAGTTTTAATATTCCGAAAATCAAAATCCCGAATTTTACTTACAAGTAATCAAATATTAAGAAATATTATTAAACGCCTGCTGCTTGCAGTAAGCGTGCAAGCAAGCATGCAAGCAAGCGTGCAAAGAAGCGCGCAAGCAAGCGTGCATTCAAGCATGCATGCATGCAAGCAGGCATGCATTCATGTCAACCTAACCCCGAAGGGTATGGCAGAACGAGCGGGCTCGCTCCGCTCGCCGCGCTCCTTTCTGCCATACCCTTCGAACCTAACCTATCCGTGTCGGGGTGCCCAGAAGTCCCGTGCTCGCTTCGCTCGCACCCGCTCCTGTAGTATTTTTGCCAAAAATCCTTACATGCATCCTAAACTATAAAACCAGAACTAATCAGGTACTTTAACCTATTATATTCGGGTACTATTTTTCTTTCAACCTTGAACTTTATTAAGCTTTTTTCTAAATCACGAATTATCTTATTTCCGATCGGGATTTTAATTTTTCGTGATTATAAAAGATCGGTATTTTATTTTTCGTATAATAAAGTATTCGTAATTTTTAACATTCGTATATTTAACAATCGGAATAACAAATCTTCGTGATTATAATATTAGGAATTTAAAATTTCGTAATTTTTATAATTCGTTATTTAAAAATTTCGATATAACAATATTTCGTAGTTTTCAAATTCAGTATTTTCAAATTCGGGAATAAGTAATTCGTAATTTTTGGGTGTTCCCCTTATTTAAGATACATATCGAGTCTGTCTTTACCCAAACACATTGCTGAAAGTGGTTTTAGTTTGGGCTCCCTGTAAGCTTGCTAAAAATCTGCTCACCCCGTTAGGGAATTGAGCGTGTCTTTATGTGTGTATGTACAAATTGAACAGACTTTTCCCTAATATTATAAAAGCGAAACCGATGGAGCCGTTTCCTTTAATTACTTTAATAAAAATATGATTTTGGAAAATACTCGTATTGTTTTCACAGTTTGACCTATGAAAAAAAAACGCGAAAGAATGAAAACATGTAATTTGTCAGTAAACATGTTTTCTTGAGAAATGCTTTATAGTTTCTGTACGCCTAATGCTTAGCACTCTAGTGCTGTTGATTTATCTCGTAAACGGGCTGAAAAACTCATAAATCGTAGGCCATTTAGTCGCAAAAAAGAAACAGTACAGAAATAAAATATCATGTAGGTATATTTTGCAGCTCAATGGCAATTATGTGCCGAATCATAGTTGTAGTCACATACTAAATTTACAGTCTATTAAAAAAATTGAAACAACGTAAGAGGCTTAGGTAGTAAAAGTTAGCATACATTTGATTACGTTAAAATAATTAAATTAAATAGCAGAAAAAAATCACAGATTCGTGCCTCACACAGTTATTATTCACATTGGAAATGCATCTATAATAAGGTACGGGCGCTAATGAAGGCCAACTTAATTTCAAATTCTTGTAAAATCTTGCAGTTAAGTAAAGTAAAGAAAAAACATAATGGAAATTATAATATATTTATTTGGGAAACAAGATATCTAAAAAAGTAGTACAGCTTTTGGCATATCATCTATTGTTTGGCTGGTAGGCTGTTAATGATAATGATGATGATTGTTTCCAATATATCGAGCGCCAAAAGCAAAAATTCAAAAAATAATATTTTTTATTTAATTATTTTGGCCAAAACTTTTTCGTTTTTGACTTTCTCGATAAACAACAACTCACAGCAACTTACAGCTCTTGTGAATACGCATTTTTGAGCTTGCTTTGAATATCATATCATCACAAATCTCCAAGATATAAGGAAAACGCACTTTTTCGTAAAATGGGGGCCTATCTAATCTAGGCCATATCTAGCGTGAAAACATTTCCGAAATTAAAATGGCCGTTAGTATGATTTAAATTTTGTTGACTCCTAAGAGAAAGGAAAATCGCGCTCTAATTCGTTATGTTGAGTTTGACTCAATGGAAGAGATGATATAAATCCATCAATCCACTGTTTCATCCTCGGATCAACTCGATCGTAAATAGAAGAAGCAGCTTGCGTCGTAAATCGTAAATAACATGATGGCCGACACTCCAAACTTTTTTTATTGTTTCCAACGTGGAATTTGATTCGGCTTCATCGCCAGAAATAGCACAATATCTGGCTATTAAGAGCTGGTACAATCGATAGATGAAGATGAAGAATTTGGTTTTAAATCGCTTTTAAAATCGGTTGCATAAGGTGCAGAATGGGGGGGAGCGTATGCAGCTTGATATGCTGTTGACCGTACATAAAGTGTCGTACAGAAGGTCAAACAGAAGACGGAGAATAGAATGAAATGGCGCGTAGACTCCACCGACAAAAGAACGTCTCTTATATTTGATGATGATCAGAAATCAGAAACATTTTTAGTAGGACATCACAACACAGAGAACGACAATAAGAGCTCTAAGAGCCCTTTCACACGAGCGATTTTTTTCGGCGATTTCTCGGCGGAGCGAGATCGTAGCGAGCACGCGGCGGCTCGCGGCGTGCACGCATCGATATCGCCGCGACTTATTAACCGCCGAGTCTCGCCGCGGTGCCAAATACCAACCACGAGCTCGCCACACGTCCTCGCGGCAGCGAGCACGCGGCGTTATCGCGGTGGTTAATAACTTGCGGCGATATGGTTTTGTATACGCCGCGAGCCGCCGCGAGCCGCCGCGAGCCGCCGCGTGCTCGCTGCGATCTCGCTCCGCCGAGAAATCGCCGAATAAAATCGCTTGTGTGAAAGGGCTGTAAGACAAAAAATAAAGAAAATATTATAATTAACTACATAACAAACTACACAACATGAAACAAGATCGATACAACTACGTGCAAACATCCTCTTGTGTTGCGAGACCCACACAAAAAGGGCCTCACTCAGCAAAATTCCGAAGCCCGCCTGGGCAACGGCGCTGGTCTTCCGTGAGTCATAATTGGTGGTTGGTAATATGATGATCTACAGAAGAAAGCATGTGCGGTTGGACATTCGCACTAGGAAATTCACTCATACTGCTACGGAATACGGGCGCTCTCAAGGTGAACATGTACAGCCGCATGTGCTGGCTAACGGTACATGGAAAATAAATTATCTCGAACAATGTCCATTATCATCACAAGCTGGCGAAATTGGAGCGCTCGATATTATTTTACTCGCCCTCTCCTATTACGAGTTTTTCTTTTTTGACTATTACGAGTACAAAAGTTTGGTTTTAAAGTTTTTTTTCTTTTACTTAGAAATATGAGTAGGCTTTTGTTCTTGCAATTAATTTTCTCTTTTCTCTTTTCTATTTTATCGGTTTTAATTGAATATAGAGTATTGAGTATTATCTACCTTGGATTGTAAACTTGGTTGCTAATATAACAAATTTTTAACAGACGGTAAATTAATAAAGAATTTAAATTTAAATTTCATATCCGAAATCAAATGGATATTTTTCATATCTTTTTTTAGAATTTTTCAATATGTCGCATACTTAACACCGCTCAAATACGAGATTATTTCAGATTTAATTAATCCCAAAACTGGTTGAAAATTCCTAGATGTACCAAATTGCTATAAAAATTAAATCTGTTTATTGTCCATTCATTTACGAGACATTTAAAAGTGAATGTGAATTATTTACATATTGGCTCTGCTATTTATTTCCTAAAACGAAATAAAAGTTTTAAAAAAGTAATACCTAGAAATTTTATTTAATTTATTCCTAACAGATTTTCCATCGTAAAAAAGGCATCTGAATACACGCACTATCCATTTTTAAACTTCTGGCTGACAACAATTGAGGGGCTCAATGGTCCACATTTCACTGTAACCCATTGGTGTCCGTTGGGAGTGTCCGAATCGCTATTACTATTTCCATTCGGCCGAAAGGAACTGATAAACGGTATACCTCCGGAAATGGGATGGAGGACAATTTTCCGCGCAACATTTTACCAAAAAGTCCGAAAAGTGGTTGCGCGGTTTTGTTCGAATTAATTCGGCAATTTGATCCAAATGCCTATTGCAATATCTGTTTGGAGCAATTTCACTGTGAATTCGATGAACAATGGGAATAATGCTATGCTGGTAGATACTTAATGTTTGTTTTAGGGAAGTTAAGAAAAATTTAACCTGTGTTGGTTCTGCCATCATAGATTTTTAAATGTAATGTTTTATAAACTTTTTTGTAATTTATTTTACTATTTGTCATTGTAGTATTGTGGTCGTTTTGTTAACCGACTTCAATTTTATTTCTTAATTGTGTGATAGATAGATAACGCTTATAGCTTTTTAATATTTTACCTAGATTTCTCTACTTGTAGGTACAAGGTCGCGTTCATAAGTCCAGTCATATCAGGTGCTTCAATAATTTAAATTAACCTTTTTTCCAAAAGCATTCAGGGCATATCATCTGAAGTAAAATATTGAGTCCCGTACACTGTATGCGTAACACACAAAAATAACAATAACAAGCCTTTATGAGAAAAGTTATTTAAAAGTATAAAAACACGTGATATGACTTTGAAAAATTACCAGTACACAAATTCTGTTTTTTTACACATATAGAGACGTCTATATGAGCTGAAAAAGTTTTTTTTCATTTCCTATACGGAAGGTCGAGAACTTTATACCCATTCAAAGTATATTTCTACCTACTACTACAGGAAGGACCAAAATATGAAACATCCAACGAGTGCTCCAGATTTTTCCAGTGAATCGTACCGCAAACCGCAAAAGTAAAATATTTACTTTTTCTTCATATTACTGAGCAAACTCTCAGCTTAATGAAAAGTTCAGAATTAGTGTTTTACCTCTTCAGAGTAAAATGCTATTTTACTAATGTAATAAAATATGGGGGAATTTGGTTTTATTTAATTATTTTCATAAAATATCGGCTCCACCCAACTGTATTTGTCATGCTAATATATTGAAAAATAATTAGGAAACTAAATACAGAAAACTTTGAATTGGTGACGGTTCAGTTCATAATAATAATAAATACTCACACACACTGAACACACACACACACCAGATATCAAGAATGGTATTTGAGTTAAACTTACCAGAAATTACAGAGCAGAAACGATGGGCTCCTTATCAGAATTGACTACAGACTTATCAACGAACATGTACATCTTAACGCAGTCTTCATTGGGGCTCGGGTTATCCTCCGGTTTCTCATCAGGACTTATATTCTCCCCCTCATCTTCAAACGCTTTCAAATTATCATTAAACTCTATCTTATATCTAACTGATGGCATCTTCGCTGTTGAAATCAGTGATTCTTGAACCGTCTGCTCGTTACCATTACAAGTTTTCTCTGACCGGTACATTCCCGTCCTTTCTGATTGGTTGAAGTTCCTTTTAGACTTCTTCGTCACAAATGCTCCTAGACACGGCAGGATTAACTTGAATTCCTTCCTAAAGTTTTCGTTCAGCCAGGCGTAGAGGAATGGATTGTAACACGTGGAAGACATTGCTATGAAGTGGGTTATGAAAAACAGTATCATGTAATAAGTCCAGTCTTCAGCAAATGTATAAAAGTCACTACTGATGTTCATTAGATTCAAAGGCAGCCATGACAGGCCGAAGATAGCCACCATTGCTATCAACATTCTATTTGTTCTTCTTTTCCTCTCTCTTTCTGCATCTTCTTTTTTACTATTCTTACTACCCGGCCTTGATTTTAGCCGGTCATTCAATTTGATACTAACACAAGTGTAGCAAAAAGCCATAACAATAAAAGGAACTACGAATTGCATTATAGTTGTGACGGCACCAAAAGCCTTGTGAATTTTATCTGATGGCCATTTTTCTATACAATATGTATCTTGTTCTAGATCCATATAGTATCCATATGGAAATGTAACTGACAAAGAAAACACCCAAATAAATACTATCAAGCCGATACATGTACGAAGTTTCATTCTAGGCTTAAACGGATAGATGATGACGAAGAATCTGTCAATAGCAATCGATGTTAAAGTTAAAGTGGAGATGTACACGCTACACCCTTGAGCATAAGGCATAATATGGCACAACAAGCTTCCGAACACCCATCTACCTAGGAAGGTGTAAAGTGGAGTAAATGGTACAGCAAATATGCAGAGAAGTATATCAGATAACGCAAGATTCGTGATGAAAAGATTAGTGACGGTTTGCATAGTTCGGTTCCTTATGACTGCGTAACATACTAGAGCATTACCAAAGATTCCAACTACAAAAATGATTGTATAAATGGTACAGAACATAGCTTGTACCGCTTTGTTCTCAATCGGGTCTGGAGGTTTGGTGACATTTTGATGATCGCTAACATTGTTCAAAGTATCATTGAGTTGATTGATCCATGATACGGTAGGCATAATTCTTGTTTCTTAACTTAGCATCATAACCTTTTCAGGTTTGTCACTATCATTTCGATGGTTTTGTTGATGTATTTCTTGATTCTTGACTGAATGTATCATAATGTGCTTTTGATCAACTTTGCTTTGTGACGTCACATATTATTGTTGTGTCTTCTTCCATAGTGTTGTTTATTCTTCGCATATTCTTTACATCGGCCCTCTTTGATCTGGAACAAATGAAAACATCGTTAAATTTTATTGCTTTTAGCTATAGGTAGGACCGTAAAATTTCGGAGTAGATTAAGTCCTGCTAATGTTTGTTTAAGACTTAAAATCGGTTTTTAATAAAATGGTACCTTAGATTTTTATAAACCGTTAAATTGGACTATTTCATAGATTATAAGCATTCATATTATTACAGTAAATTTTCAGTTGAAATCTTACTCATTCCTGCGGGTCAAAACGAACAGAAAATTGGTGTACTATTATTACTATAGTTACATGTAAAATAAATATAGAATCGCATTTTAGTGTTACAATTTTTTGCTCGTGAAAATTATAGTACTTATCACGTGACAAAAATGAAGGTTTGCTTGCTACTAAAGCATCTAACTAAACTGTTTAGCGATATAACCGCAGCGGCGGAAAGTTTACCTTTTGTTATGAATATTCCAGGTTCAAATACCAATGAACACTCACGAGTACTAAAGGTTACCTGGTTGAGATTGCTACATTAGCAATAAGACCGCCTGTTCACTAAATTTTTTATTGTACCTACTTATAATAAAAAGTAAAATTTATGTTTTTATTTGTGTCAAATAAAAAATATATATTTGTATTGTGTTAAGTACTGAGACTTTCCCCAAGTAGGTTAATAATATTAATTACATACGAAATTGATCAGTTTGTGATATCCTTAATTAACCCACGCGATAGAAGTAATAAAATTAATTACCGGCAGTCGATAGAAATACACCTAATTGTCTCATAAATACTGCTCGAATGGCGATAAATTTAAGGGTCTGTAAGTATAAGATATTTATAATCACTATTAATATAAATTACGATCCATTAGTAAATAATGCGACAAATAAGGTTGACTCTTAATTACTTTATTACAAAAATCAAGCCGCAATCATAAGGTTTATTCATTTTCTCTTAAACATCTCGTTGTTAACAGCTCATAATGTCCCCACCGAGGGGCTCGAGCTTACCCTGAAAATCTGAGTAAATAGGCCTTAGTCGACCACGCTGGCCCTGTGCGGGTTGGTCAACTTCACATACAACCTTTGAATTTCTTCGCAGGTGTGTGCAGGTCTCCTCACGATGTTTTCCTTCACGGTAAGAGCGTCGAATAATAAACGTACATATGAATTCGAAAATCTGAAACACATTGGTACGTGCCGAGGCCGAGGCTTGAACTCGCTAACTTCTGAATGGAAGGCAACAGTTCTTGCCACTTGGCCACAGACAACGCTCTCAAAAGAACAGCAGAGATAAAAAAAAAATTACGTATACTTCACCGACAAGAGCGTATTTAGACTCTGTACATTTTCATAGAATACAATAAGGGGTTATGAATGAAAATGAAAATGAAAATGAAAATGAAAAATGTTTTATTCGAAGTAAGATTTTACAAATCACTTTTCGACGTCGAGGCGGGTTCACAATTTGGCTGTCTTCTGTGGAGAAGAACCCGCCGGAAGAAACTCCACAGGCGTTGCATCTTTTCAAAAATATTTTACAAAGATTATTATTTTATACAATGTTTTTACAGTACCTAAACATGGTCATATATTCTGACGTTCCACGTTAAAAGGTACCTTATGGCGGGTTTTAGGACGTACTAGCTTTCCTTACAGTTTTACCCGTGGGAATGAGGCATTTTCCCGTGGTAAAAGGTAGCCTATGTTACTCAGGGTGAACGTAGCTTTCTAATGGTGAAAGAATTTTTGGAATCGGTTCAGTAGTTTTTGAGTTTATTCAATACAAACATACAAAAGTACAAATCTTTCCTCTTTATAATATTATATTATTAGTATGATGATTGTGTGAAGTTGACCGACCCGCATTGGGCCAGCGTGGTTGACTAAGGCCTATTCACCCTGGTTTCAGGGTAGGCTCGAGCCCCTCGGTGGGGACATGTATGTATGAGCTGTTAATGATGATGATGATGATGATTATGATATAATCTTTTTAGATTTGAAAAGATTAATGAGTTGTTGATTACTTACACCGACCATGAGGGTCCCTTTGCACGTGAAACGTCACATATTTTCATATAATTTGGAAGTATTGTAGATAAAATCATAAACTATATTCGTACGTTTTAATTTAAAAGAAATGTTGAACACGATTTTAGTTATTAGTATTGAAAATCCACAAAATTTTATGACACGTAAGAAAAGATGGACATTAATGGTGATTCCCCGAATTGACATAACCTCATTTTGAAACGTCTGAGTTGAAGCGACGTGATTAATTTCAACTGACCCAAATCCGTTCAGGATTTGCATTCGTATTCGATCAATTAAACTTTACGAGGAGTAAGTATGAATTACTTGAATCCAAAACGGTAGTGTGCGTAATTGTACAGTAGCCAGCACATGCGGCTGTAAGGTTGACCTTGAAAGCGCCCGTATTCCGTAGCGGTAGAGGTGAATTTCGTAGTGCAAATGTCTAGCCACATGTGCTGGCTTATGTATATTGCTTGATTGTTTACTGTGTGGGTTTCGAGGTTAACCTACCTCACAAACCGCGGACAGAATTATTAGTTTTTTACCTGTGTTACTACCAAGTCTTACTACCAGGTACCATTATTTATTATGTGCTACCAGTAGCAGTAGTAAGTCGCCAGGCTTTTGACATGGCTCTTGTACATCCGTAGATAATAGGCGAGATCAAATGGAAAAGCACATAATCAACTTATTTTTCAAACAATCTGGTGATCAGCCGCATTGTCCTAACTAAATTGAGAAAAGTATCGCAAAAACGATACCTGTTCGATAAGTACCCCGCCGGGATTCGAACCCGAAACATCTTTAATATGAAGCAAGTGTTTTACTCGAGCACGAAAGCTGCAAATGTATGTACCTACCTATATATATATATATATATATATTATTAATTTTCAAGGAGTTAAGAAACATAACATACCGAATTGAGGATGAATAAGTTATAATTGTTTAAAAAACTAAAAAACACGCTTTTAGCACGTACTAAGAATTACAATAGTCACGTGACTATTTTTTTCGTATTCTTGACAGCAAACCCTTTCATTTGATACCCATATCATGGGGGTGCATTTCAAATAGTCTGTCCGCCATATTGGATTTACGTCACGTGACAATTTTTTTCCTATTTCTGACAGCAAACCCTTTCATTTGATACCCATTATAATGGGGGTGGATTTCAAACAGCCAGTCCGCCATCTTGGGGATGCCGCCATATTGGATTTGTAATGACGATTCTTAGCTAGTCATGTATTGTCATCAGAACTCAGAGCGTGTGCACAATTTCATCCTAATCGAAGACCGGGAAGTGGGCCAAATTAAGATTCCAAGATTTTCTTACATACATAGTCAGTTACAAGTGAAGCTAATATAAAGCGTGTAAAAAGAGTAGGTAAACAAAATTGAACCGGCTCAAAAATATGTAAGCATTCTAATAAAAATAAAATCGAACCCCGAGGATATTTTACGTGATTTCGAAACGCTATTAATAGAAGCCATTACGCCGATGACATTACATCGACGACGGTGACCTATAAAATTTGCCCGAAATACGTGTCCTGTTATATTTTTACGTCACATCCGGTGATAAAATGAATCTAATCGCGCCCGATGTGATCCCGACGAGTTTGTCACCAAAAACACGTTATATTGACGATAATCTGATGGGAGTGATGTTATTAGCAAAGATTTTACAAGGATTACATTTTATTTATAAAATACTAGCTTTCCGCCCATGTCAACAGTTTTTCCCGTGGGAATGAGGAATTTTCCCGCGGTAAAAGATAGCCTATGTTTTTAGGGTTCCGTACCTTAAAAACGAAAAATTGAACCCTTATCAGGATCACTCGGATGTCTGTCCCGTCCCGGACCCAGCGCCTATTTCCTGCGAAAATACTGGACCGATCAATGAATGAATGAATGTAAATCCGTAACCCATAGACGGACGTACCCGGGGATAGTGTAGCTTTCCAAAAGTGAAAGATCTTTTAAATCGGTTTAGTAGTTTCGGAGCCTATTCAATGCAAATATGCAAACAAACAATCAATTTTTTCCTCTATAAAATATCAGAGTTATTCCACTCTTGCCACGGTTTCCTGTGTGTCAGTGTAAATGAAAGAAGAGCTATCTGTTTTAAGGCAATAAAAGTAAAAGGAAAGAATGGACAGGGTTTGAAACCAACAATTACTGCAATCACTCCGAATCAGCCTCCTGTTTTTTTTTGTGCAGGGGCTTGATAAAACAGGCAATTTCAAGACTAGTGGTCATAAAATTACCCAAACCTGGGATTACTGGGGTCATTCCGCTAGATTAAGTTATTAGTCGCATTTTGGGATTTCGCTAAACAAAATGTCCACATAAAAAATTGTAAAGCGTAAAAAAGCCATACAACACCAGTTTGTAGTCGTTCTGTGAAAAAATAAACTTTGGGCGCGTTTCGTGTCATAATTACGCGTCGGCGGGAGCTGGAGCGTGTGTATAAATATTAAATATGCATAAGCCTCGATTCTATCAGCAACGCTTAAAAAATAATCATATCGCTGTATTATCGCTTTTTATTCATGGCTAGCTTTCCGCCGCGGCTCCGCCCGCGTTAACAGTTTTTCCCGTGGGAATGAGGCATTTTCCCGCGGTAAAAGGTAGCCTATGTTACTCAGGGTGAATGTGGCTTTCTAATGGTGAAAGAACTTTTGAAATCGGTTCATTAGTTTTTGAGTTTATTCATTACAAACATACACACACATACACACACACACGCACACAAAAATACAAACCTTTCCTCTTTATAATATTAGTATGAGTATGATTAAGAAATCGTTAAAATAATTTTATTTTTAGTACTGGCTTCCGCCCCGCGGCTCCGCTCGTTTTAACAGTTTTTCCCGTAGAAAGAAGGTTTTTTGCATCACAGCTCTATCCGCGTATAATTTTTAGCCTTAGGATAGAGGTATTTTGTCCTCATAATGTGTTTTTTCTCTATAATGAAAATAATTAAATCGGTTTAGCTTTTTTTCGATACAAACAAAGATATAAAATAATTGTGTTAAGTCGACCAACCCGATAAAAATGCGACGTCCACTAAGGCTTATTCACCTTGATTCAGGATAGGCTCGAGCCTTTTGGTACAGACACGGACATATGGAATTTTAACAGAATTTTGCCCTTTTTTTCTCTTTATTTAGGTTAACAAACACTAACACAATAGAAAATTACTTATAAAATTGAACAATAAATGGATTTTGTAAATGTGAGACCAACGACATTAACCACTGATTACTAAAAGAAGATTGACTTTGAAAGTTTCAAACAATGCCAAGATGATAATGTTGTTACATTTAAAAATAAATTACATTAATACAAATAGTGACGAAGATAAAGAAACACCGAGTTCATTAAATACTGTCTGACAAAACCTCT
Source organism: Teleiodes luculella (assembly GCA_948473455.1). NCBI lineage: Eukaryota > Metazoa > Arthropoda > Insecta > Lepidoptera > Gelechiidae > Teleiodes > Teleiodes luculella. Next base: position 14,444,130 of record OX419593.1, read on the forward strand.
AAAAGCGCTTTGCTATAAAATATTTGCCACAGAATCGGGGCGATCGACGATGTAATAACAAAGATGAAATTATAATTTAATTAAAGCAATATCATTGGCGCGGAGGCAATATTCGTATGAAACTCTGAGCTCATAAATATAATACTGGCTTTAAGGTTAATACCGTTATTTACCAATATGTTTACCAAATTAACTTAACTTCGTTTTAAAATAAAATTTAATTTTCATATCTTATTTATCTATCTTCTATCTATTCTATCTATATCTATACTAATATTATAAAGATGAAAGGTTTGATTGTTTGTTTGTTTGCATCGAATAGGCTCTAAAACTAATGAACCGATTTTAAAAATTCTTTCACTGTTGAGAAGCTACATCCATATAATTAATAATAATTTAGTTGATTTTATAATTTTCCCACGGGAAAAACTGTTAACGCGGGCGGAAAGCTAGTAGGTAATAAAAGCAATCAAATGGCCAAAACTAGCATGTTGATATTTCAGTACTTGAATAAAAGCTTGTTTTCCAGCAATAACTACGGGTCTATCTTATTTTTAACTCATTTATAAGATAAAGTTTTCTAGCAAATGAGTTCCCGAGTCGACAATCGTGAAGTTTTTCCGTTGAACTTAACGTTAGTTCCACAGCTGTTACATCTTACTTGACAGTGCCGGAATTAGGGTACGGCCATAAAAAAAAAAGTCAAAACGTAGCCACCTACTCGTTTATCATAGCCAAAAAGGAAACCATTCCTACCTCAGCAGTAAGGTGGCCTCTCTACCACCATATTTTGAATAGGAATATTGTATTAAAAACAAATTATTTTACATTTTGGAACCGTTTAAAATCCTAAGTAACTTAATTAAAGGGTTTGTTGCCGACGTCGACGACTGGCTGGAAAATGGAAGGTTTTTAGATGAGTACTAACATTTTATATTTGGAATTTTTATACTTTTTTGTCATCTGTTTTTTGTTCCTTTTTGATTCAGTCGCAATAAATTGTTTACTGAAATGGTCGATTTCATTCTCTACATTTTTTGGTGTCAGAAGTGAATTTTTTTTGTTTTTGTGTTGCAGTGCTCATTATGGTGAACACAAGAGGAGGTAACTACGGCAGCGGTGTGGTGTCTACGAATGAACCCACCGCTATTGTGCCGGAGTCCTCTGCCGACGGCGTTTCTCTCGCCGCCGGGGCCGTTGACTCTGCAGTGGGCTCGCTCGAGTCCTCTGCCCACCCCGTGACCCATCAGGTGACGGATCCGGTTCCCGGTAAGTTGGCCACCGCGGGCGCTTCTCATGCGTCCGCGGATTCAATTTCTTCTTCCAAAACTGTCTGCAGTATTAAGCTTTTGTCTTTGCAAGCTCAGCATGCTCGTAGAGTAGCTGCTGCTGCTGAGCTTGAGAGGCAGGCTGCAGCTAAATTCGCTGAGAGCGAAAGAGTTGCTGCTGATCTGGAATATCAGCAGCAAGTCGCAGCTCTAAGTTCCTCTCGGTCCTCTCGTTCTTCCCGGCGGTCCCTAAACTCATGCCGGTCCTATCAGGGTCACGACAACAAGTTGTTAACCCTTCCTTTTTCGATGTCACAGGCATCCCCGAGTCACGAACATGTGACGGGTCCAAGTGCGCTTTTGGCGGGCGCTACTTCAGCTTTTCGGCCGCCGCCGTCTGCACAGGCGGCTGCCTTTTCTTCGGCTCCTCGGGGCACGGCTCCGCCCTGTGTCAAGTCGCCACGCTGCGATGTCGCTCCTTGCCGCGCCCAGGCGCTTCACTTCGGTGAGGCCCCGCTCCTCGGTGGGGCCCCACGCGGTGTCGAGGCCCCGCGTCTCGTCGAGCCTCCAGACTGCGCCAAGGCCCCTCGCTGTTGCGAGATTCCTCTCTTTGGCGGGGGCCCTAGTGGAGAGGCCCCGCGTCTCGGCAGGGTCCCACCGTGCGACGTCGACGGCGACTTTCCCCCTCACACACAAACTCTTACAAATCAGCTAGGCACACACAATCATTTTAATATGTATAATTGTGACAGCAACAAAAATAAAAATTGTAGTGAGGGCCACACTCCACAAGACCCCTTTTTGAGCTTGGCCAAGGCAATCCAAAGTCTTGGTCAATCTAAGGTGAGTGACAATATCGAGCTGCCATCGTTTGACGGCCGCACCATAGACTGGCTTGCTTTTAAGAAGGCGTATTTAAATTCAAAACTTAGGTTTTCAGACATAGAGAATTTGGCTAGAATTTCCAAAGCAGTCCGTGGTGCGGCTCGAGAGGCCGTTGGCACTCTCCTAGTGACCGCTGACTCCCCAGAAGTCCTAATTCGGGCTCTAGAGTCCCGATTTGCTCGTCCGGAGCAAATCGTTCTAGAGCAATTGGCTTTGCTTCGATCTCTACCTAAATTAGCGGCCTCGGAGAGTGCTAATGAGCTCAATAAGTTCGCCTGTCGAGTCCGCACTAGTGTGGAAACAATTCGTTTATTGGGGCAGGGAGAGTATTTGTCTTCGCCTGAGGTTGCGAACTCGATCATTGTTAAGTTCACGCCCCTTTTGCGGTCTCGGTGGGTAGACTTTGCGTCCGCTCACGTCCACTCAGGCACGAAACTCGAGCTTCTCTCGGAGTTTCTTTTTAGAGAGGCTGATCTTCACATGAGTTTCGGCCTTGTTGAGGTGCAGTCGAAAGGCGTCCATGTGGCATCTGTCAGCGAGGCAGTCGGTCATGACGTGTCTAGTGATGTGCCAGTGGTACGAAATCTTTTTCCTAGACAGTCAGCGCCATCTTCAAACTTTCCTTCAAAGCTTTGTGCCTATTGTCACGCCAAAGACCACGAACTTTTGAAGTGTCAACAATTTGTATTACTTCCGATAGATGTAAGATGGCGTTGGGTGCTGGAAAAGAGGATTTGTAGCAAGTGTCTAAAAGTTGGACGTCATGATTTTAGAAGGTGCAGGAAGGGTTCTTGTAGAGTTTCTGCTTGTCCACGGAAATTCAATCACAATACTTTGCTCCACAGGAACGAAAACACGGTAACCCATGTGGTTACTGAACTTTCCAGCTCTTCCGTTCCAGTAGTTTCCCAGCCGGTTTCTTCAGGAACTGCACCATCCAGTTTTCCTGTTCCACGTGATTTCCAGCCGTCTTCTTCGGGAACTTCTGCTGTGGTGGCACACTCCAGTTCTAATGACATGCGTGTACTATTGAAGGTAATTCCAGTCTGCCTCACTGGTCCAGCAGGAAGCGTTGACACATTTGCTTTGCTTGATGATGGTTCTTCTGGCACTTTTATTGATTCCGAAGTTGCATCTGCCATTGGTGCTACTGGTCCTCGTTCGGTTATCGATGTCAATTGCATCAGTGGTTTGTCTAAAGCCGTTGATTTCAGCTTTGTAGATTTTCAAATTCGCGGCCGTCACAGCCAGGAGAATCATCACGTGCGCAACGCTAGGGCTATATCCGGTTTAGGGATCAGTGAACAGACTGTTGAATTTTCGTCAATTAGTTCCTATCGGCATCTTGTTGATATTGCGGATGAAGTTTGTTTTGGTACGGGTAAACCGATGGTCATTATAGGTGCAGATAACTGGCATCTCACGATTCCGCTCGCTGTTCGCAGGGGTGGTGCAAACCAGCCTGTAGCGACCTTAACTCGTCTTGGATGGGTCCTGTTTGGTTTTGTTTCAGGAAAGACTCAACCAACTCTTTTCATTAACCATGTTTCTTTTGAAGAGTCTTCTCTTGATGCTGAGTCTTCCCTTGATGCTCTTATTAAGCAAAATTTTGAGCTGGATGCCATAGGAATTTCAAAAGTTGAGCGTTTCTCTGCCGATGATCAGCGAGCCATTAGAATTTTAGATCAAACCACGAAACGTTTGCCTAATGGTCGTTTTGAAACAGGTCTTCTATGGCGTGAGGGTATCTCCGCAGAAAGTGTCCCTAATTCTTTCCGTCTCGCACTTTCAAGGTTCAGGAGCCTTGAGAAGAAAATGTTGGCATCTCCTTCGTACGCAGCGGCGTACAAAGCCAACATCAAGGCTGTTTTAGATAAAGGTTATGCAGAGCCTTGTGATAGTTCTGTTCCACCTGGTCAAATTGTCTGGTATCTGCCACATTTCGGTGTTGTGCACCCTCAAAAGAAAAAGTTGCGTGTGGTGCATGATGCGGCAGCTATTTGCCAGGGTGTTTGTCTGAATTCTCTCCTACTCACAGGGCCAGATTTGTTGCAGCCGCTTCTTGCAATTTTAATGCGTTTTCGTGAAGGTCCTTTCGCCTTAAATGGTGACATTAGAGAAATGTTTCCCCAGATTAAGATCCGGCTGAAGGACCGAGATGCACAGCGCTTTTTATGGCGCGAAGATCCCTCACAGCCCTTAAAGACTTTCAGGATGTCTTCAATGATTTTCGGGGCTGCATCAAGTCCTTTTACGGCAATATATCTGAAGAATAAGAATGCCTTGGACAACAAACATCTTTTTCCTGTCGCAGCCCGCTCTATCATTGAAGATCATTATATGGACGATCTGCTCGTTTCAGTTGATACTGCTGAGGAAGCTGGACAACTTGCGTGTGATATAGTGCATGTCCACTCTTTAGCGGGTTTTGAGATGAGATCTTGGGTGTCAAATTGTCCTGAGGCATTATCGCGGGTTCCTGCCGATTTACGCGCCACTTCTCCTTCTAGGGATGGTCCAAACACTGTTCGTGTTCTTGGTATTTGGTGGGATTTAGGCGCGGATTCGCTTCAATTAGTGCGAAATTTGTCAGAGTCTCCAGCTGCTAGTCAAATGACTAAGCGGAGTTTGATTGCTGAGCTTATGTCAGTTTACGACCCTTTGGGTTTTTTATGTCCTGTGTTAGTTCATGGCAAAATTATTTTTCAAAGAACTTGGAAACTCCAGCTTGGCTGGGATGATCAGTTGCCTCCGAAACTTGCTTCGGAATGGATTCAGTGGAAGGCTGAGTTAGCCCAATGTAGGTCTGTATCCATCCCACGTTGCTATGCACCTGTGATTGCTTGTGTCGATAGGCAGCTGCATGTTTTTGCAGATGCTAGCGAGTTGGCCTATGCTTGTGTTGCTTTTTGGCGTCTGGAGTATAGTGATGGTAGCGTGCGGTTGGCTTTGGTGGGTGGTAAAGCGCGGCTGGCTCCGGTCAAACTTACCACTGTTCCTCGTCTCGAACTTCAGGCAGCCTTAATTGCTGCGCGTTTTGGGATTTATATTACCGAAGCACACCGTAAGAAGCCAAGCGTTGTTTGCTACTGGACCGATAGCTTAACTGTTTTAAAGTGGCTTCGCAGTGATGCTCGTTCTTTCAAGCCTTTTGTGGCTCATAGAGTTGGGGAGATTGAAGAACTGACAGGTTCAAAGGCTTGGCGTTATGTGCCTACTCGCTTGAATGTTGCTGATGATGCAACTAGGCCTGGTTCTAAATTTGACAGTAATTGTCGTTGGCTTGTGGGCCCTTCTTTTTTAGCTCTGCCTTCTGCAGAGTGGCCCACAGAGCCAACTGTTCAACATGCGCTTCCTGTAGAAGAGCTCAAGAAGCAACCTGAGAAAGTTTTTTCGGTTGCAGTTTTATCTTTGCCTACTCCTGTAGTTGCAGACCCATTACGTTTTAGTAGTTGGCTCAGGTTGGTTCGGGCTACAGCGCGGGTCCATAAAGCGGCCCAACATTTTCGGCAACTTTTAGGCAAAAACAAAAATTCTAAATTTGATTCGCGTATTTCTTCTCGCGATTTAGTAAATTCGGAAGAGAGGCTACTACTCTTTGCACAGTTGGATTCCTTCCCGCAAGAATACCGAGCTTTGAAGACTGGATACCAAGTTCCCAGACAGAGCCGTTTAAAGAAGTGGGCCTTAAAATTGGACGATTCAGGCCTGATCCGACTTGCTGGAAGAACTGCTGCAGCTCACATCCCAACAGAGGTGGACAATCCCATCGTGCTAGACGGGCGGCATTATATCGTCCGCCTTCTGGTTCGTCATTATCACCACTGGGCAGCCCATGCTAATCAGGAGACGGTGGTGAATGAGATCCGGCAGCGTTACTTCGTCCTGGGACTACGCCCTACCGTGAAGGCTGTTGCGAAGTCTTGCCCATTCTGCAGGCTTAAGAAAGGGTTTCCATCCATTCCACCGACTGGAGACTTGCCGCAGGAAAGATTCGCTGTTGGAGAGCGCCCTTTTACGAATGTCGGATTGGATTATTTTGGTCCAGTAAGCGTCTCGGTTGGACGAAGATGTGAGAAGCGTTGGGTAGCTCTTTTTACTTGCCTCACTATCCGTGCAATTCATTTGGAGATTGTTGGTAGCCTCTCCTCCGACTCTGCTATCATGGCTTTGCGTCGTTTTGTAGCAAGGCGTGGTTGTCCTTCTGTTATCGTTTCAGACAACGGGACAGCTTTTGTAGGAGCGGACAAGATTATTTCAGCGGCCACTGATTTAAATATTAACTGGAAGTTTATTCCACCTGCTTCTCCTTTTATGGGTGGCTGCTGGGAGCGTCTAGTCCGTTCCGTCAAGGTTGCTCTTTCTGCCACTTTGTTTGAACGTTCTCCAAGGGAAGAGGTTTTCGGCACTTTGCTCTGTGAAGCCGAGGCTTTGATTAATTCGCGGCCACTGACCCATGTTTCAGTGGATCCTCATGATGATGAAGCGATCACTCCAAGTCATTTTCTGCTCGGCACCTCTTCTCCTTATTGGCGTTTGGCAGAAGCAAATGATGCTGATCTTGTGCGTCGTGTTAGTTGGCGAAAGGGTCTCCGATTGGCCGATCATTTTTGGTCCAGATGGGTTCGGGAGTATCTTCCTCAATTAACTCCACGCACAAGTCAGGGGTCACAGTCCTCTATCAAGGTGGGTGATCCTGTCTTGATAGTCGACGGCAATTTACCTCGAGGTACCTGGCCACGTGGGCGTATATCAGCGTCTTTTCCAGGAAAGGATGGCGTGGTCAGGGTGGTCGACGTACAGACCAGTGGAGGGACGCTTCGCAGGCCTTTAAGGAAACTTGTTCTGTTAAATTAAATTTTCTTGCGAAGGTCTCTCCCTCGAAGGTCTCTCCCTATCTCATTCCTTTTTTAAAGTTCTTTGTTTTTATATTGCCTTTTTTGTTTTTATATTGCCTTTTTGTTTTATTTCTAGGTACTCATCTAGACTTCTATTTTCCGGCCAGTCAAGTTTTAGTCAAGTTTCGCGACCCCCCATTTCCGTGCCTTCTTGCACTTAGCCGATGGCGCTTCCCGTCCCTTTCTTGGGCTACTAGTTCCCTTGGTCAATTTTAAACCGCATTTTGGTGGGGGGTAGGGCCCGTCTGTCTGCGAGTCACTTTCCCTCGCGGTACTCTCTGAGAGTTTTTCCCTGCCGTCTTGGACGGTCTGACCGTGGGGCCCCAATGCTTTTTCTCTAAGCAGAGGGAAGCGCTTCTTCTTAATGACCCGACTGGACGTTCCGGTAATTAGACCTAAAGTGCCTGAAGGTTTATTCCCTCGTCGGCTACTATTAATGGTGTGCTACACCGGGGGGTGCCATGTTGCCGACGTCGACGACTGGCTGGAAAATGGAAGGTTTTTAGATGAGTACTAACATTTTATATTTGGAATTTTTATACTTTTTTGTCATCTGTTTTTTGTTCCTTTTTGATTCAGTCGCAATAAATTGTTTACTGAAATGGTCGATTTCATTCTCTACAGGGTTAATGCAAAGTAAAAATCAAGAGCATATTAAGGTAAAGTAAGAAACAATAGACCTTGTTAGGCACAACAAACAGTACTGTCTGACTGATGACACAGCTTATAAATATTTTGTCTAGTACCTACAGTACTGATTATTACTTTTGCATAAGTCCCCTGCCATGGGGCCCTTTTAACTGATTCCGGTGCTGGACTTTATAGCTACGACATTGCACGTGGATCAGTTTCTCAGAAACTAATACAAACAGCTATTGGTATTATAGGAAATTGTCTGAGTCTTATTTAAAGTAGTTTTCTTCGAATAACATTTAACAAAAGTAGAACTCATCTTGGTTTATAACTGAGAACATAAGACAGAGTAATCGTTAAAATCTGACTGTGTGTAGAAGTATTCAATGTTGAAGCCTTAGAGTATAAAAAAAAAAAAATGTGACGTTCCAAGTGGAAAGGTACAGAAGCTAGCACATGTGGTTGGACATTCGCACTACGAAATTCACCTCTACTTCTACGGAATACGGGCGCTCTCAAGGTCAACAAGTCCAGCCGCATGTGCTCCCTACTGTACTTTATGGCGGGTTTTAGTATAAAGATAATCTTTTTGGATTTGAAAAGCTTATTAGTTGCTGATTACAGGGATATGCGTAATTCAATACCGACCATAAGGTACCACTGCACGTTTGTATTGTAATGTTGAAGCGTATATTTTGTTTGTGACTTCCGTCAAAAATGCACGAGTATCTAAATCTCAAGGAAAAAAACATTATATGGATGATTTTTTAAAATCTTACGCCTAATCACGAATTTTTAATATAGTCTGTCGAATAAATGTGTTTACATGGGAGATTATTGGGAACTTTTAAAAATCGTTACTGGCAGCAGCACTGTCATTAATTTACAGTCATTTACAGTATAGATAATTTAAGTAATTTAGTGGTATTTAAATTTACTATACTCCAAATTAATGACAGTGCTGCCTGTAACGAGTTTCAAAAGTTCCCAATAATCTCCCATGTAAACATTAATTATTCGACAGAATATACTTACGATATTTTTACTACAGGAAAATAGCAAATCCGTTGCAGTAGCCGGGACAAATAGATTTACGTAGAACAAACTATGTCCAGCAATGGACTTAACGAATATTAGTGTTTGATAAAAAAACAAATTTGACGAATGTCGTGGCTAGGTTTGACGCCTAGACGATAATAAATGTGTGAAACAATAAAGAATATTTCAAAATGTAGCCTCCGTGATATTGTCAATCTAGTCTGGAACAACCGAGGCATGTAGCTAGCTTTATCATCATAAAGCTGGGAACTCATTCTTGCCAACCCATTTGCACTTGATGAAGCCCCTTTTTTATTTTTTACAGGAGAACCTTTCAATCTTAGGTACTTACTCGCCTTAACAGAACGTCCCTATTCGCAAAGTCCGTAATATTACTCTTTGTAAGGTATGAATTAATTTATTCTGAATTTATTATTCGGCTTGAATGAAAATTATTTGTAATCTTCGGAACGCATTGGGGGTAATTATCTTTTATATATTTTTGTCTTTTTCACACAACGTGACTATGACTAGTCGTTTCTTTGAGAAGGTATGTATTGTATAATGTTATGTATTTGTACGTATTTCTATTATATTTATTTATGTATGTATGTATATGTAATTGTATAGACTATTGTTTATGTATGTCTACTCCGCATTCTCCTTTTCCACCACTATGTTGGTTGGCTGGATAAGATCTCCTATAGAGATAAGCTCGCCTTTGTAAACTAGCATCATAAGAATCACCTTTTTTGTTAAATTCTGCAATAAAGAATATTATATGTAATTTGCAACCAATTCCTGGTACGTTGAGTACCTAGTATCTTTATTATTAAAACTCCTGCTAATCCTTATCATTTAAAGTATATTTTACTGTACCGCCGAGTGAAGCTAGAAAATAACCACCCATTCGAATAAACCGCTATCTCTATACTTTATGTTATACCATTATACGCAAAAGTAGTATATTATTAAATAACGTGCTGTTCTATTAAATTTCGAATTCAGAACGGAGCAGTGACGTCATTCGCTCCACCGAGCACATCAGACAGTGAAACGCGAGGCGGAAACTCTGACGGGAGACGAGGCATCTTCTAACACCAGATTATTGCGAGCCTGGGATTTATATAAAGTCCATTTCTTTGAGCCGTAAACAAAGATTTTGGCTTCAAGAAAGCGGTTATTTTCGATAAGTTCACACAATCCACACAAACACTTCTTTTAACTACATGTCAAGTCAAAAAAAAGTTTAAGAATGCGGTATTTTTAGATATTTTTACAACATAGAAAATATGTAGTTCACAACCTCAAATGAGGCATATTTGTTTACCTTTTGTGCCCGGCTCCAAAAAATGGACCATACATTATACACTTTTTATACTCCCTACAGCTATTATTACAGAAGTATTCGGGCATGCATGATGAAATTAGCAAGTTGGCTTATGTCGTCACACGATATCAGTAGAATTTGCCATATTGCTTAGCACTTAGAATTATAGTATTAGCGGCAACACGAATATCCTTTTGAAGATAAGATAAAATGCAATATGATAAATAAGTAAGTATAAAAGTAAAAACATTGTTTGGCTTACTAAAGTTGCTTGCTTGCTTTTGCTAAAGTTCAAATCTAGTGATTGATCCAGATTTAGTACTATTTCACAGACAGACAGACAACCACGCACGTCAAGCTTATAACACTCCTCTTTTTCGTCGGGGTTAAAAAGTCAAATTCTTACACAAAATTATCAGTTTTCGACTTTAGGCACCTAGTACTATTATAATATATTCTGTGCTTTAGGTTCTTTTATACTTGTATAACAGCGATTCTTTAGACTTAAAAGCTAAGCCAGTCCAATCTTCATTCAATCAATCACTAAGTAAGGACATTCATTACTAATTGAAAAAGAAAAATGTCTAAAAGCTTTAGTGGAAAAAGTAAAAGATTCTAAGAAAATACGAAGAATAAGACTCAGACAGAAAAAGATTCATTGTTTGATAGTATGTAATAATGGCTTTAGTGCCAATTGTCAGAAGATGCTACGTAAGCACAAAACGGTGCTTGGTGGTTGCAGCAGATTGTTCAGAGACATTGCAATCAGAGTTACTGCTGTAATTTCATGCTCCCCTGGTACATTGCGGTGTCAAAACGCTCTAGGTTTACTTGTGTGTATGTTAAAATACATAGTCTTCCTTTTATTTATGTTATTTAGCAAAAAATAATCCTTATGATGAAGCCTTTCGATCGGTATGATAAAACTACAGGGTATTTTTTTTCTCGTGTTGCGGGTTCGATTCCCGGTTCAACCATGTGATCATTAAAAAAAGTATGAATGCAGTTTTAATAGTTTTTAGAATTAAAATAAAGTCTTCTTTCAGAGAAATGTTCTATCTACAATATTTAAGGTACTTTCCCTCCATGAGGCATAGCCGTGGGACGCCCTGTATATAAACAACACACACTGTCACACACACATACATACAGACACTACTTATTACTATTGTTTGAAGTTTAGATGTAGTTGTTTGGGTAAAAACAAAACTCACTTTTTTTTCTAAAAATATGTTTTCCAGATTAATGAATTTGACTGCCCTATCTCTCCTCATTGGGTTTTATATAGGGTTTCTAACTAAAAACTTCATCATCATCATCATCATCATTTCAGCCGAAAGACGTCCACTTCTGGACAAAGGCCTCCCCCAAAGATCAAAGCTTACTAAAACATAAATAGCGTATGACGATTTATCTTTTAGAGAACGTTCCTATTAAAATAAATCGAAGATTTTTGAATATTTTTCGAACTTTTTATACTGCATTTTCGCAGGCCAAAAGCAGTTCACTTGACTATAAACCGGCCAGTAGCTCTTTTGAGTTCGTTCACCCGTCACAATCAGTGTCATGCGGGCTGGGAGGAGATTGATAACGAAGTGGAAAATATGTATTTATGTTGAGAGCACTTACGGTGGCGTACGGTCAACAAAAATGTACTTGAGGTCCCCTTTAAGTACGGTCTGTTAGGATACGGTAGGTATAAAATTTGAAATATTTCTTTACTACTATGAATACGACATTTATACTAGTCCTGAAATATTCCTTAAAAGATATTTCACTAGGGAGTTCGAGATTAAAGCTATGTGGCCCTTCGAGGAAACGGTCGATAAATGATCTGGACGTTGAGGGAAGTGGGCGTTCGCGGAATTGGACGTTCGGTGCCGGATTGGTTACGGTAACCTTGTTCATCTATTACGTAATATCTCAAAAAAAAGTTCAAAGAATTGTTTATCTTACTTTAGGATATTTACATCACTATTAGCCCCGAGTTCACCAAAAAACAATTTTACTTGGTAAAATTTTAAACTCTCGTTCGACGTACAAATAATGTGATGAGATAAATAATGTACCAAATTCTCTATCTATTTACTCTGCCAATGCTCCTAGCCGATAATGTATGTGCTTGTACGAGTAATATTATGTGGGTGTACATGTAGATAGCAACCGAAAGCGCAAATATTTGACATATGTATCATCGATGTGCGCTGGGAATCAGGAAAAATATACACGTACTTACAACATTATTATTTGCATTTATTTATTTTCTTAATGTATGTTTTTCGGTATAATATAAGGGTGTTATAAGTACTCGTACTACCGTACTGTAGTAAGTATCCTTGGTTTAATAGTAACATGATCTGAGGCTGATTCTCGCTCACGCTCTAATCCTAACCTTGAATTTTAAGTATTTATTTGTTATTTTTTCATTTATATTTTGTACTGTATAAATTGGAGAAGCTGGATTTTCTGACATAGACTGTTTTATGCTAGCTAGGAGGCTTCAGCTGTAACATAGCATTTAAAAAAAAATCAAAAACAATAATTTCGTTGTTAGTGTCCCTCGCTGTCACTCATTTGGGAACAAAAGAGACAGAAGATTGTCAATTAAATTTTAGAAATGTCAGTTGTCAGAAACAATTTGACGCGTCATTTACAAGGTTAGGGTGCATGCGAAAACACACCGACTGATTAGGCGTAATTTTAAGTGTGTTTTAGGCCGACTAGCTACGCTCTTATTTTACGATATCATTCATTCAGATTTCAATCCTTTCATTTTCGTCCTTATCAGTTCCCATATGAACGAAAATTCATGTTTGCTGCCATTTCCTTTTCATCAAAATACCTACATTATCTCTATTCCAAATCACTCCGGTAGACCATTAGACTAAAATATGTGATACTAATGACCCCTGAAAGGTAGATCGGTTCCTCCGACTCCGTTGGTACTTTACTAAATTGATATTGATTTGCGTTTGAGACCGGATGAGATGATGATTAACGATCTCACTTTGGTATATGCTACTTAAATATAGTAACAATATTACGTAGTCATGCACTAAATTTCTGGGAGGGATAGAGTACGCCTAATCGAGTATGAACCGTAAGCACGGATATGGACAGTCCGAATATCTTCAGCGCGTTCGTTTAGTATCAAATGATTATTGGAGCTGATTATTTTTCCCGGTGAAAATAAGAAATTTAATAGGAGAACATTTTGAAATGTGCAGTGATAAGTTGCAAACATGACTTGAGGAACAAATCAAAGAAGAAAAATGTTATTGATTTCACCGCCCATACAAAATCTGCCAAAATTTGCTTACGCTTGACATAAAGGCAGCGGAGCGATGCGCGTGCTCTATGTATATTTATTCTCTAAGCATGCACTATTTGGTATTCTGTCGTCATGCTACAAATATCATCCCTGAAATTATGAACAAGGGAAGCAATCTTCGACGGGTTCTTCTCCACAGCAGCGCATACATTGCGGGAACTTCTTCTTAAAAAACACTTGATAGCGTCATATTAGAAGCTAAAAAGCTTTGCTCAAACCAAGACCGGGTCTCGTCTCAAACGAATGAACAAGTCTAAGCAATAAATAATACATAGTTTAAAAAACTAAAAAACACGCTTCCTGTCCGCCATATTGGATTTAAGTCACGTGACTTTTTTATTCGTATTCCTGACAGCAAACCCTTTCACTTGATACCCATACCAAGGGGGTGGATTTCAAACAGCTAGTTCGCCATCTTAGGGAGGCCGCCATATTGGATTTGTAATGACGTTTCTTAGCTAGTCATGTATTGTCATCAAAACTCAGAGCGTGTGCAAAATTTCATTTTAATCGAAGACCGGGAAGTGGGTCAAATTAAGATTCCAAGATTTTTTTCATACATATAATGGGGAGGCCGCCATATTGGATTCGTAATGACGTTTCTTAGCTAGTCTTGTATTGTCATCAAAACTCAGAGCGTGTGCAAAATTTCATCCTAATCGAAGACCGGGAAGTGGGTCAAATTAAGATTCCAAGATTTTTTTCATACATAATATAATGGGGAGGCCGCCATATTGGATTCGTAATGACGTTTCTTAGCTAGTCATGTATTGTCATCAGAACTCAGAGCGTGTGCAAAATTTCATCCTAATCGGAGACCGGGAAGTGGGTCAAATTAAGATTCCAAGATTTTCTTACATACATAGTTACTTACAAGTGAAGCTAATATAAAGCGTGTAGAAAAAGATCAAACAATCTAAAAGAGGCGATGCGATATCAGTTTGAACCAGGGATCGGAACCGGTTTTTCATACACTTGTTAAATCACGCTAGTTCAAACCCTATCCGACTATAGCTCTAACTAAGATCACTAAGGGTAGGTTTAGCCCTGGGGGAACACAATATGCAAAGCAACCGGCAGCCCTGGCCTTCGCCTGCCGCAAAAACAATTACTTTAATAATTACAAAACCGATTGAAACCGGTTTCATTCCGTTCTTTATCAAAAACCGGGTAACCAGAATATTGTTGGTTTATTTCATTAAGTTCCATCTATTGCCGGTTAATTGGGGAACGGAATAATATCTATTTTTCGAACGATATTAACAGGGATTTCAAAACCGGTTTCGATCCCTGGTTTGAACATAACTGGCAGGTTCGCGCAATGGTGCGCTGCTATATGGAGAAGAACTAACCGATATCTAATCGCCTCTATTGCTGAATAAATCGTATATCTATCTATTTAACTATTTCTTTGTTGAAATATAAGTAGTTTAGAAATCTTAGGTACCTAAGTGTATTCGACGCTCTTACGCGCCTTATATTGGCGCTCACTGTTTTTGTATATTTTTCTCAAGCTACCCACTTGCAAATATATATATATATATATATTTTTGTATCGTAACAATACTATAATCAAATTATGTACTTAAGTATAAGTATTCAAAACCTAAAATAGTATTGTCCACAATTGATGAAAGAGCTGGCTTCCCATAGCACAGGATTTCTTAGTTTGGGGGCCAGGAACACAGTAAGTTATGTATTACTATTTAGGAAAATAAATTACTTTTTGTTTGTTTGTTTTGTTTACGGTGAAGGAAAACATCGTGAGGAAACCTGCACACACCTGCGAAGTAATTAAAAGGTTGCGTGTGAAGTTGACTAACCTGCACAGCATAAAAGTGCACTATTACCACTTTAATGCCCTAAAATGGGTTATACTTAATAGAGTAATTTAATACGTTTTATTTCTTGCATAATGTAAGATAACATATTTTGAATACAGTGAACATTGCTATTATGTATATTAACAAGTCATGACAGCATTTTAACACGACAGACATGTCAAATATAAATCTTTTGTAATCCTGACGCAGATTTGCGTTAATACTCAGTCAACATAATGTGACGCAAGGCGCGATATAAGCCAGTCGTAAAAATGCATTTTTGCGCCATATCATTATCTCCATAGCAATAAAATTTAAAGGATAGTATGGTAATCGTGACATACTATAAGGCGTAGTTTACAATGTAAGTAAACTGTGTGACTCATTCATGAGTTAAAATCGAACTAATGAAGGCTTAGAATCGGACCAATGTAAGCTTAGAGACGGACCAAAGAAGGTTTAGAATCGGAACATAGAAGCTTAGAGACGGACTAATTAAAGCTTAGAATCCATAGAGTACGGAAGATTTTTTTTGGTTAGTATACATACATTCATGCAAATCTTAATGAAATAAATTTTGACAACTGGCTGAGGTACGGGGGGTTGTCTCAAGGTGTGATTGTGGCGTAGCCACTTAATTATATTTTAAATTTTATTATAATTTTTGTTTTTACAGACAGACAGTTTTTATATATATATGCGGGCTAACCCGCCCTTGACCGAAAGCACCCGAAAGTGTGCCGAAACGCAATTTTGACGAGCGCGACCGAGCGCAGCCGAACACTTACGAGCCGCGCAAGGGCGCCGGCGTTCGTTCGTTTGTTCGTTTCTCTCTGTCGCACTCGGTCGGTCATAGGTCATAGATTCATTCATAGTTCACTTTCATTCTCTTCGAATCAGAAATTGTTTGTTCTGCAGCTAAAATTTTCTCTTGTAATTTTGGATATAATTTCGTCAGCCTTAACTAACCCTTCTAGTTCTTACTGTTAAACAATATTGTAAGATTAAAAACAGTGTGCACAAAATAAACAGTGTTGGAGTTATTCAATTGTTTTATCTACAATCTGCACTCCCGCGCCATCTTACTGCACGCTATATTGGTGACCCCGACGTGAGTGAGCGCAGCCGAACACTTACGAGCCGCGCAAGGGCGCCGGCGTTCGTTCGTTTGTTCGTTTCTCTCTGTCGCACTCGGTCGGTCATAGGTCATAGATTCATTCATAGTTCACTTTCATTCTCTTCGAATCAGAAATTGTTTGTTCTGCAGCTAAAATTTTCTCTTGTAATTTTGGATATAATTTCGTCAGCCTTAACTAACCCTTCTAGTTCTTACTGTTAAACAATATTGTAAGATTAAAAACAGTGTGCACAAAATAAACAGTGTTGGAGTTATTCAATTGTTTTATCTACAATCTGCACTCCCGCGCCATCTTACTGCACGCTATATGATTACTCAAAATGTCATGCAGCTTTCTAATGATGACTTTCTATTGGTCGAAACTAACGGAAAACGAAAATAATATCAGTAAGAATTTACTGATGTGTTGCTGGATCAGGTCACCTTATATTCCGTCTCTATGATCTTAGATACTCTTTGTTGGAATAAGACCAATGAAGACTTAGAATTAGACCAATGAAAACTTAGAATAAAACCAATGAAGGCTTCGAATTGGTCCAACTGATTTCTTTCAGTGGGTATCATAATGAGGTGATTAAAACTGCCATGGAAGTAACAAAGTAGTAGCGCTAACAACAACTGAATATAATAAAATAAGTTACTTAACAATCGCAAAATAAGTATTTTTTGTTTGAATAATAATAAAAGAAGTTACCAAATAAGTATTCTTTGTTTGAATAAAAATCCAAAACAAAGCAAAAGTTATGATTTCAAGAGCACTCAAACAATTAGAGACGTAAATAAGTCCAATACTCATCAACATCATTTCATTTCATTTTCATTTCAACATATAAATCACAAAAGTGTTTTAAACATAAATATGACATTTGTCTCTATACAAAAAATTTGTCTAATATCATAAAGAGGAAAGGTTTGTTTGTTTGCAATGGATAGGCTTCGAAACTACTAAACCGATTTCAAAAATTCTTCCACTGTTGAGAAGCTACATGATCCCGGAGTAACATAGGCTATTTTAATTTTCAAAAAATTAGGGATCCTTCTTAATACTTCAATAATGTAACCCAAGGTGTAAAAAAGTACCTAAAATATTCCTAATAATTGAATAGGCTCCAAAACTACTAGACTGATTTTGGTGAAACTTTGCACAAAGATAGAATACACCTTGGAAAAGAACATAGGTTACGATTTACCGCGGGAAAAATTTCATTCCCACGGGAAAAATTGTTAAAGCGGGCGGAGTTGCCACAAAGATAGAATAGGCCTCGCGGAAGAACATAGGCTATCTTTTACCACGTGAAAAACTATTAATACGGGCGGAGCCGCGGCGGGAAGCTAGTACTTGATAAATGTGGCTAAACTAATACATTATTACTAATGTTCAATACATGGTCGAATAATTAAATTAATAGGTACTAACGGTTCACAAAGCAGCAATATAATTACGAGTATAGAACAGATTGGAGAGTAATTTGATTCCAAATCACGCTATTATTATTTGCAATCGATTTGTTATTAGTGTGAACAAGCCTTTAGCGCTGTTTATCAAAGTACAATGATATTGTATAATATTTTGGTTATAAAATATATTTACTTACGTCCTTGACTTGCAGACGTATTAGAGTCAGACAAATATTTTTATTTCGTAATGGATGTCAAATATTAGGTTCTAAATTATGAAATAATCAGTTATTTACATTAGGAAATTAAAAATGTGGGGACATGTCACACACGGCTATCTGACCCCAAACTAGGCAGAGCCTGTACTATGGGTGTCAGACAGCACATACATAATATATTAATAAATATACAACATCCATACACAAGGCATACACAAATGCTTATCACACGAATGTTTGCCCTGGGCGAGATAAATAATAAAAATTTCGATTTTTACCTCGAGAAAATCCCTCATTCCTTCGGGAAAAACTGTTAACGCGGGCCAAACCGCGGGGCAGAAAGCTTTTCTTCTATAACCATTTCTTTCAGTAAACTATTCCCGTACGAATTTTTTGTAGTGACGTTAGTTTACATAAACTATATATATATGCTAAAGGATAAGCTAAATACTCACGCAAATATTACGTCTAGCTATTTACTATTTTGTTAATAATTTGATATCATCTAATACATTTTAAAACTGCTACTAAAACTATAGGTCTACCACTTAGAGCAACGCCGGCCTTCCGTACGCCGGCGTTGCTCTAAGGTCTACCAGGATCTGATGGCAAAAAAAGGTTAAAAGATAGCGATTTTCATAAGGAAACAAAAAAAGAAGTCATCTGTCAACTGAAATTTCGAGGAATTGTTTTGGTTTAGCTTCAAATTTCCTTTAAAAATTGCGTCAATTTCTTTTTCTCATTTTGCCATCAGATCCTGGTAGACCTATAATCTTTTACTATAGCTGGTGTTATTTACACATGTGAAAGCTGATGGCTTTTCTCTGGGTTATTTTATTTAGTCGCCTCGGTTTAGAATTATTCTATCAAAGTCAATGCAAGACGCTTGTTGTTTTCTTCCTTATTTATATAGCTAAGTGATTGTTCTATTATAATTAATGTTATACTTAGTTTATGATGTAAAAATATTACCTAATCCATTTTGCCCCTCTCGTTATTGTATACCAAAATAATGTTGGTCGAATGTGTGATCCTATATTCCCATAATGTAACAGCTGTTCACCACATTTGTACAAATAAAGTTTTCTGTCTATCTGTCTTTCTTTCTTCCTTTCTTTATTTTTTTGTACGTCTCACATTTTAATACGAGATGACTCTAAATCAAGGATGTTAATAGCACTAGGTTCAATACTACTATCTTAGGCCTTTGTCCAGCAGTGGACGTTTTTCGGCTGAGATTATGATCTTAGAAGGAAAACATTGTGCGGAAACCCGCACAAACCTTCGGAGAAATTCAAAGGTTGTGTGTTCGTGACCAACCCGCACTGGACCAGCATGGTTGCCTTATGCCTATTCATACTGATTAGCGGTAGCCTCGAAAAGACGTTTAAGGGGATCGGTGGGGTATAAGTAATATATAGATTGATAATGGTTGGAAGCTACTAAATAATTTAAAGATATCTATCTATACTAATAATAACATATCTATGTAATATTACAAAAAGGAAAGATCGATTCTTTATTTGTTTGCATTGAATAGGCACTGAAACTACTGAACCGATTTTTATAAAAATTGGTAAAAATATAGAGTAGACCTTGGTGAGTAACATAGGCTACCTTCTACCGCAGAAAAAATCCTCATTCCCACGGGAAAAACTGAAAAAGCAGTGAGCCAGTTGGTATTATTTCAGTAAGATAACAGCTGTGTGGTAGTACAAATCACAGACATACTCGTATAAAGGGAAGCAGACCAAACATCACATACTTAGAACGCGTGGCAACTTTTCACTAGTAGCTTATTTTTGAATTGCCAAATTAATATATTTATAAACAGTTATTGCGGGTGTTTGTATACTAAAGTACTATTTCACATTCACAAGTATCTAGTACTTTACTATTTTTGTTCAAAATATTACCAATTGTGTTAAAGAAAAACAACAAAACTTATGTAGCTTAAGTGGAAATTCATGGCACGCGGCATTCTTTGTATTATACAATAATGTTTGGTCTGCTTCTATAATATGTCTGTGGTAGAAATCTCAAACTCACTCAATTTTCTTTATCAAACAAGATTTGACATTAATCCTTCTCCAATAAGTTTGTTAGAAAATTCTATGTCTATCTCTAACACAAAAGGTTTAGGAGAGAATCTACTTTGTGCTGTCATTTACTTTAAGCTACCTAGCTTGAGAGCTGAGCTGGCTAATTCCTGAGAGTCCTTTGATTTGGACACAGGATTATCCGAAGTCGCCCGTAGGATCAAGAATTTAAAAAATCCTAAGGTACTCAAGGAAAAGGGCCGTTGAAAAAGATCCAATCGTTGTTTGTTTGTCCACGAAATGTCTCTTAAGTACAAATAAGACGTAAGGATAAAAATACGAAACGGAATTAAAATATTTACTGTTAAATCAGGTGCTGTATTTACGAAAAATATTAATGTCATTAACAATTTTTATTTTTCTTTCTTACAGTTATGCTATAGGTACAGTAGGCAGCACATGCGGCTGGACTTGTTGACCTTGAGAGCGCCCGTATTCTGTAGAAGTAGGGATGAATTTCGTAGTGCGAATGTGCAACCGCATGTGCTGGCTTCTGTACTTAAGATTATTATGAATTTGAAAATCTCCGCATGGTTGGTGGGTCTTAAGCCTTCAAGTCTTACATAGGAAGCAAAAGCCTTAACTACTACGGCACCAAAGATATTTATTATACAAATCCCTGAAAGTAACTTGATAAAATCTGATACCAAGAAAAATATGATCAATCTGTAGGTACTTCGTGAGAATATTGTAAAGCCTTTTTTCTGGCTACCTGTTGCCAGCCCATGCGGCTTCTGTACAACGATTTGAAACATTTTCCTTCCTGCCAGGATTCCCGCAGATATCGTTAAAACTATCGTCCTGCATCAGTTTCAGCTTGACATTTTTGGTCTACTTTGAGGCGGCTAACTGCTATCTGGATTGGATTGCTAATGCTACCTTAGCAATAAGGCCGCTTTTAATACAAGAGTCAAAAGGCGGCCGAGTTTATTGATATAAAATTAATTAGGTGAGGAGACTATTTGATGTAATGAAATTATTATTGTTACTTTTATTTTTATATGAATTGACATTTTTTACATGTTATTTTATAATTTTAAATATTTCTTTGATGTGAATTTTATTGAATGATATTATACCTACTGAATTCTGACTCGAAAAGATGGTCTATAACTTCAATTATTGATGGAATTTGCTTGCATGATGAATTTAATTAATTGTAATATTCTGTAACTAATGTTGACATAATTTATGTATGTTTCTTACTTTTGTACGCCACTAGGCAGAGCACAATTGGACTTTAATTGCTGTAACAACTGTGTATTTTACTTTTACTTATGCCTCACAAATAATAAATGATTTATGATTTATGATTAGGAATCAATAACGAAATAAAAACCATCAGCCAGCTTTAGTAAGAGCCGCCGTGTCGGAAAAATAAAAAAAACAACTCAGGCGTAGCCGCGGGCGAATAGCTATAGTGACAATAAATTCATAGACTAATACAAAAATATTCCCTGAAAATATTGTGAAAGTGTGTTGGCAGTACCAACAAATGTAATAAAAAAGTAATTGAATTCTTTCCCGCCATAAGCTAAGGTGTAACTACGTATTACATTTTTATTGTGACCAACCAGTTTGATGTTATTTTCAAAACCATAACAAAATGTACATTTTTATGATTCAAAAATGTATGTGACGCTTATCATAAAACGTGATAAAACTCACAGAATCTATATATAATAAAATGTAGAGGTTGAATATCTATCTGTACGTATATATAGACAAAATGCTAAAAACCGAGTCAAGGGGATGTAAGAAGTGATTAGAACTTATCCATTTTTTAATTTTTTTTTGTTTGTCTGTTTGTACGGGCTAATATCCGATCCGACACTATTGTACCGATGAAATTTAGCTCCCTGTTCAACAACTTAGATACTTTTAATCCCGGAAAATTAAAAAAGTCCGTGGGTTAGGTAAAAAAACTATAATAACTCATACAGCTCAGCACATTGTACGGGCTTATCGCCGAAATTGTAATTCCGATCTGAAAAAAACTTTTGCATGGTGATACCTTATACGAGTATCCCCAGTCAACGTCATATAATTATACTTTTAATCGCGGAAAATTAAAGACTCCCGTATAATAGTTAAAAATTACTAGGTACAGAAAAGTCAAAAAACAACGCAGGCGTAGCCGCGGGCAGAAAACTAGTTTATATAATAAATACCGTACCTACGTATCTTATTCGTTCGCGTCCCTCGTCCGCGACACTCAATGTCAACTGCAGAAAAATAATTTTATTATTGCGATGTCACGTCAGCCTCATGCGTCCATTTTATTAGTCTTTTAGGAGATAGATTTGTAATACCATTTGTACTGCTAAGTTTTGCTGTGATCGTTTTTCTTAATTACGAAATATAACTGTCCCCACCAAGGGGCGCAAGCCTACCCTGAGGATTAGGACGAATAGGCTGGCCGAGTGTGGGTTGGTCTACTTCATACAAAACCTTTGAATTACTTTGCAGGTGTGGGCTACGCCCGCGTTGCTTTTCGACTTTTCCGTAGTAATTTTTAACTATCCCACGGGAACTCTTTAATTTTCCGGGATTAAAAGTATCCAAGATGGGATAGGGGTGTAAAAAACCACCATGCAGAATTTTATTCAAATCGGTCCAATAGTTTCGGAGATTAACTCGTACAAACAGACAGAGAAACAAAAAAAGGAAAATTGTCTGGATATGTTCTATTTCACTTCTTACATCCTCCTGACTCGGATTTCATCTTTGTTTTCTATGTACAGACATTTGACCTCTACAGTTTTATTATATAGATTAGATTAGATTGGATTAGAAAATCAAAAACACATTGCTACGTGTCGTGCCGAGGCTTGAATCTGCAAACTTCCGCATGGAAGTCAACGACCCTAGCCGCTTAGCCACCGACACTCTCTGTATAACAGCTTATACAAACGACATGTCGATATAATGTCAGATACAAACGTTTATTGCATTGCATAGCAAAACGCGTACGTAAGCTGAATTCTTACAAAGCTTGCAACGTGCATTTTCAGATTATTCGAGAAAGAGAGATTTACGGTTTTTGGGTACAATAAATCTACAGCGTTTTGTAAAGGTGCAACCACATCTACCGGCCGGAACACCATCGGATCGAAACGAATTTTAAACTTTTTAAACTAAATTAAACCTTGTATACAGTATTTAAAGTATACATTACCAAGTCACGAACAACAGCTTGACGGGCGGCCGTCACACACACACGCGCAGTCAGGCTGCTGTGCGTTACTTGGTAATATAGATTTAAAGCCTGACCAAAGAAATAAGAAACCTGCTCTGGGGTCGCCACCTGTATATTTTTAAGACTATGGCAACAATTTCCCTTATAAAATTAGTTCCATTGAAATTCCGCAATATGGCGAGGTTTCTTATTTCTTTGGTCGGGCTTTAAATACTTTAAACAAGGTTCAATTTCGTTTAATTCGTTTCGATCCGATACCGGCCGGTAGATGTGGTTGCACCATAACACTAGTCGCTAACAGAATCAGTTTTTACTGGTTCTCCTAACGAGTTTTAGATGAAATCTGAACAAGTGTGCTTGCTGAAGCAACTTCTTTCATACTGAAGCGCCTGAAGGGATTTCGTTAAAATTCGAAGGTGGGTATGCAATTAGGCACTGGATTATATCTATATTCTAATTAAAAGTTCTTGTACTTTAAAGTAAGTAAATTCTATTCTACTAATATTATAAAAGTGAAATTTGTGAGAATGTATGTATGGATGGATGTTTGTTAATGTTTCACACAAAAACTAAAGAATGGACTATAATCAATCTTTACAATAATAACGTTTATACATCAGAATAACACTTAGGCTACCTTTTACCGCGGGACAGTCCCTCATTCCCACGGGAAGAAAGCTAAGAAATGATAAAATACAATTGATAAATTAAGAGACGGGCCTAACAAAATTAAATAAAAGAAGTAAAAGTTTATCAAATTTCCAAGGAGTCGTTTCTACGAAATTTGAAATCTTTATCTACATAGTATAAAATAAGAAAAATACGGCTTTTCTACGGATTTCCAGTCTCGGTAGCGTTTGTAGGAAGAACATTAAAAAGACATGATGTTTTGACACTTTAATTTTGTTGTGTTATTTGCAAAATGGCCGCTAAAGTATTTTTTTTGTTTATGTTGTGTTAAAAATTGTAAAGCTTTTGTGTTTTCTAATAATGAATTCATGTAATGAGTAATTTAAAATATGAAAGCGACAGCAATCTAAAATGGAAAAAATAATATTGTCATATTTCTATAGATTTCTCAAATAACCTTCACTAGACTAAAGCCACTAAACAATAGTCACGTATAATTTATTGAAGCAAGCTTTATTTCAAACAAAAGCCGACTTTATTTTAAGAAAACATTGTAGGTATTTTCTCGGCGGCATCGTCTTGACAAAAATGGCATGTAATTATCTATTTATTATATTATCTAGGGCGCTTTCACGTTTGGCGGTTTAGTCGAAAGTTGCGGATACCTTCAAATATACTACTTGATAGCCAGCCAAGGAAGCATGAGGTTTCACGAGACACAAGGAAAATTTTGCGGTCTCATCCGATTGGGGGAAATTTCAATATGGCCGATTTCTCACAGAACTCTGACAGTTATTGCTAGATTATCTCTTGTCACACTGTGCTTCCAGAGCAGGAGTACAAAAGCTGTACGCTGCTTACTAAAACTCGTTTTCAGTTTGAGTTTGAAACTAGTTTTATTTGAAAAGCACCCTATGTGAGATGGGGCTTAGCCGCGCACTTAACTGCCAAATGTGAAAAAAGAAAAAAAGAATCCGTTAACTGAGAACTGTCAAATAGAAACTGCAATTTTCTGTTAAAGATAAATAAGCAAAGTAAATAAGTATAATTTTGACAATAACTTCAACTCCTACTCATCCAGCAATCGCCTACAGCTGACGTCAATGAGTTCGAATCGTATGAAAAACAATAAAAATGACAATACTCGTATATTGTTTTTTATCATCATCTGCGTCTGTTACACGTTCTATTGGCGATTTCACAATCGACTGAATTCTACAAATAGGAGATTATTATCGTAAGTATACCTCTGTTTTTGAGGCATTCTAGAACGACTTGTTATCAAAATAATGAGATATTTGGTCAAGCGTATTATACTATTTTTCTGATATCATAAGATTTTTTGTTTTAGTTGGTAAACTTCTGAAATGACGGTCATTCAGTGTTCTAAGGAAGTCTATACCTAATATTTAAAATAATTTTGAATTTTGATACTTTTTGTACTAAATATGGAGGTTGCACGTTTATTTTTTTATGAATTTAAATAAAAAGCCTAACACGTAATTTTTCCAATGAAACAATAGTATTATAGACACTTTAGTCGGGAAATACGACACAGAGTGTATTTTATGTGACACGACTCGATTGGACGCACCTGCGCGCGGCGTTAAAATGGTAACAATATTGAGATATAAGGGTGGTACAGAAGCCAGCACATGCGGTTGGTCATTCTCACTACGAAATTTACCCGTAACGCTACGAAATACGGGCGCTCTCAAGGTTAACATGGCCAGACGCAAGTGCTGGCTACTGTACATGGGCACAGGTATCATTGAAGTTGGACCTTGGCACAGTGTGTTATGGTACCCAGAAAAGTGACATTCTCTTTTTATTCGGTTATTCGGTTTTGTGATTATAAAATTAAATGCAATAGTAAGGGCGCCAATGTCAAATTATGGATAGTTTTTATATAAAATATGAAAGTTTGCGTGGTCTGAAAGAAGTTCGAATGAAAATTAATTCCTGCTGAAAATACTATTGGGTATAAAAATGTGACACGTGATATTATCTGATGCAGCATTTGCCCAATATGCCAATGATTTTGTCCAATATTAACATATTCGCGATAAAAGGAATAATCTTTCAAGATATGTAATACTGAATGTATTTCCATATGAAAGGATTTGCGTCTCGGCATCTGATTCATATTGTGGCCTAGATTTCCATTAGACGATGGAATATGTACGAGTTATTGGAAAATATTGATACAGAGAGTTATAATGTATCAAACATGTAGTGCCATGTCACGATTTCGCACAATACTGTCTAGAATGTAATCATGGTGGACTAAAGATCACACCATATACAGCATAACAATTCTTCCTTCCTTCTAACTTTGCGTGAAATAAGCAAGTTCATTTGTTTTTTTACATAGTAATAACAAAAGAAACATGAAAAACATGTTAAATTATAATCGAAGCGAAAAATTAAGATCATTGAGCTTAATTTTTCGCTTCGATTATAATTTAATAGTATATACTAACAGGCGTCACCTGTTGAAAAATCAACTATGAAAAACATGTTTTAAAATAAAACAAAAGCTATCAAAAGTTGATCGGGTAGTCGTGTTAGTTCAGTCTACAGTGTCTACCGTATCCGGTATCGATACGAACTTGGAACTCAAATCGATCTCAACTTCTTGACAATCTCACTGTGACGTCATCAAAGCGCGTTATATAATATGGTATGGCTAAGACACTACTTACTTATATGGAGCTGGTATATTCTCTTTCATACTAAATACAATATAGAAATATTAGCCAGGCCAAAATGACCAATAGCCAAGTCAAAACGTGTCGGCATCTGTATACAAATAGTATGACACGATCACCAATTTTGCAGTTTGTAATACCTTTACCTCCTCCGAAAAATTTTTGGTCCAAGGCAGAGGAATGACGGAAGCTGGAGGATCCTAAAGAACACCGAGATCGAGCTGTTGATGGCTGACCCGAAAATAATAGGCGAAACAAAAGCTCACAGAGTTCGCTGGCTTGGCTATCTAGAAATAATGACAGAAGATCAAAAGAGCGTATGGGGGTTTCGCGATGGGCCGACGCCCGGTCGGGCGCCCGAGGTACAGATGGCGCGATTTGATGGATGCTGATATCCGGGAGCTCCAAGCTCACGATTGGCCAACTACTGCACAAGACCGGCACAAGTGGCGTGTTCTCGTTTCAGAGGCCAAGATTCATTTTGGATCGCTGAGCCAGCGGAGTACCTAGTAGTAGTAATGCCTTTAGCCCCTTTTCACATGGAGCCATCGAAATTGAACCGGTTTCAAACTTAAATCACAAACAAGTTAGTTGAGTATCTCCCATAATATTTTCAAAAAAGTTCGCTCATTCGTTCCCCTCGTAACATGCAGTGCTATGACAAAGTTTGTCGCACATTTAACTGTCAAAAAGTTGCGAGAAACCCGCTATGTTGAAATATTCTCCAATAGGATAAGAGAATAAGCACGACAAAATTATGTCTATCACGCGTGGACCGGGCATGTTAGAGGCAGTAATAACTCATTCCAGCGGGAAAAACCGTTAACGCAGGCAGAAAGTTAGTTGACTAAAATAATAATAGTCGCTTCTTTGAGAATGCATGGGATCTTTAAAACCGGTTATTTTTAGAATCAAATAATTTATTACACATAAACAATGTTCAGTAGCTCCGTTTGAAAAGGGCTTATTTCTCCTGTTCAAAAGAGGATGCAAGGCGTCGCCGCGTCGAAGAAAATTATACCCTACAGATGACAGCCGACAAATTTTGGTAATTACGTTATTGGAGACAGGGTCGCGTCTTGTTTGGATGATTAAATGCTTTTTCTAGTCATATTTGGGTCAGCGAAATTAACAAAGTAATTCAATTGACATAAATACTGTTTTGGAATAATACTCGTAAAGGATTTCGACCACTGAAATCATTTTCTTTCAACTGATTTTTTTTCCAATCTTGAAAATAGTTATTACATTTTGAATTTCTGACTTAGGTGTGTTTCAATTGAAACCAGCAATTAAACAAAGTTTTATTTACCGTTGAAATCAATGCCCGGTCAAACAATGTGAAGATAGATGGTACAATATAATAATAAACACAAGTTTGTAACATTGCTGCAGAAGTATAGAATAGAGGTGACCGCGCACGTTTTTCAAGGGTAAATACCTACTTACTATTAAAGTGTTTGATTATTATTTTCCATTGCAACATTTTACGCAGACTAAGCAGCTAAGTATTGTCAGTATGTATTTTTCTGAATATCATTCTGTGTTCTTCAAATAAATGCCTTTTTTTATCATAAAGTATTTAATTTTCACAATTTTATCTCGATCACAGTCATTACGTCAAAACTCCATTTTCCTTTCTGTAACCATTTATCTGTGTTGAAAGGCTTGTCAATCGAAACGATGATGGCAGCTTTCATTCCAATTTAATACAGTACTACAGTTAGTCTTGGTACTGTCAGCAGCACATTACTTTGACATTCTGTGTAGAGTTGATGAGGATTCCTGTTCCGTTTCCTCATAATGCGGAAGATGATTTTTTTAGATCGTCCAATCAAGTTCCAAAAGGAAGACTGCTACCATGAGGAAGACCTCATAACAACTTCCTCATCCACTCTAATACAGTTTGGAAGTGACAGCATAAAATCTAGATACAAGACACAGATAAAAGCAGTAAATGATATTGAGCAACTTCTCATAGATGTTTTCTCAAGCGCGAAAAGAATACTCGAAAATTTTAAATCATAGTATGGCATTGAAATGTTAGCTATAAGTCGTGTTATTTAAGAGTGAATTTTAAAATAAGTCATTCGAAAGTGGACGACGAGTAGGCAACGCGTGGCCACCTTTTGACTGGCACCGACCCCTAGTCGACGTTTTGCTGACGAGTCAAACATAAAAATGTGAATTGCATTGCACTCTCAAACAAATTGATAATGACCTACGATGAGCTTATTATTATCCTATGAACACAAAAAAGTGCTTATAAAATAAGTAAGTATCAATCAATCAGCTAGTTTGCTTGAAAACTTAAAGACTGACCGTATAAGCGACGGTTTTAAATGAATTATTGGCGAAAAGGGTGATGGCCTTGAATCAATTTTGTCAACTGTACATGCCGCTGACTGTACAGTTAGTTCGCGTTAAGTATGTTTGTTAATAACACTAAATTAAAAAATGTAATAACCCCCGACACAAAACCGTTACTTGATCCTTTCAAAAACTAGTAAAGAGCTGATAATCTTCAAATGGCTGAAGATATTTTCTTGGATCATAGCTAAGAACACTCGCGATTGTGACACCTTGCAAACAAAAAAAACTAGATCAAAATCGGTGCATCCTTTTAGGAGCTACGATGCCACAGACAGACAGACAGACACACACGTCAAACTTATAACACCCCTCTTTTTCGTTGGGGATTAAAAAAGCTCGATCCATATAAATCACGCCGTGACTGTCTGCGCGCTAATTTGAAACGGGCTACGATTTACAATACCGATGCAGTTTTACTTACTTGGCTGTTTTTACACGACTGCTGAAAGTGGGTGTTTTCCGAGTGTATTTACAGATATTATGTTTATTTGTATGCATGATTAATGTTTGGCACACTCTGTAGCCTAAATGGAATTTTTATTTGAGAGATTATAGTTAGATTTGTCTTAAAAGTGATATTTTATGCACCTATATCAAAACGTTTGTTCCCGCTAGTTCCATTGAACAGTTCCATAATGGAACTAGTTATAGAAAATCAAAATGGCGGATTTTGACCGCCAAATTTATTTATCGTATTTTTATAAATTCTAAATTTCTAAAAAGGTAGCTGGCGGTGGCTGGCTGAGAACAGCGGAGGATCGTTTATTGTGGCGCACACTTGGGGAGGCCTATGTCCAGCAGTGGACTGCTACGGGCTGATATTTTGATGATTTTTCTAAAATTCAATATCTGTCGAATGGGGTAAATAAAGGTTTTTTTTAAATTTATTTTTTATAAATTCACCCCATTCTTCCGGAGTCACATTGTCACAGAGCATGTAATAGTAAAAGCAATAGTACCAAGTTGTTATTCTTAGATAGGCTCTTACTTTACTGTATGAAAATTACACCCGCTTTAAGCAAGACTGTAATAATTGTAATTGACAGACGAAACGTTTCAATTTCAAATGTATTTCAAAAGGTTTCCGAAGTTCTCGCTTCAAATTGTGAAGTAATGACTGTTTGTGGCCTTCGGGCGAAACGAGTTAATTTAGTCTGTACCGGCTATTGGACCAGTTTTCTTCACTCCCCCGTTGTAAGTTGTTCTTAATTGGACTCTATTATGATACAATTTTGGACTATAAGACGACCTGAAGCTTATTTTACGAAGCTACAATTTACAAGTCACTTGTACAATTTATTGTTTATCAAGTTGTCAACTTTAAATTCAAAGTATTTATTGCTAGTTACAATTGGTACATAGAGATATTTACAATAATATAGTAACAAACAGTAGTGACGCTCTGAAAGAGCACAGCAATATAGCGAGAGAGCGCAGTAATAATTACTTATTTTAACAATATTATCACCACATTATGAAAATATGCAATAGAACAACAAAAACAAAGTAACTTTTGTAGGTAGATAGAGGCATACAAAAACTAACAATTAAAAATCTTTAGCTTCAAGGAATTCTTTAATATTATAGAAACTTTAGGACCGATCATTGTGGAGATTTTTGGGGGAGGCCTTTGTCCAGCAGTGGACGTCTTTCGGCTGAGATGATGATGATAGAAACTTTTAGAGCAACAAGAAACGATTTTAGATGTTTGGTGAACTTGACGGCCCCGTGTGAATTTTCGTGTATTGATGTATCTAACTGTACATTCTTTTGAGTCGAGAGAAGTTGAAGAAACTTTGTTCAAGATGGCCTTGGTCATCAAGTGTTAAAAAAAATCATAAGAATTAATGAATTTGACTTTGACTACCTATGATTACGGCGATTTAAAAAAAAACTTCGAATGGTTTTTATTCTAAGTAAGATTTCAAAAACATTTTTCAACATCAAATTTTAATGAAATCTTACTTCGAATAAAATCTTTTAGATTTACTAATTAAGAATAAACTCAATTATTGGGAGGTTTCAAATATATTCAATTTAAAATCTATTTATACATTAACTAGCGACCCGCCCCGGCTCCGCACGGGAAAATGGTTATTGTGGGTTATCCTTCAGTATATTATGCATGTATTATACATATAAACCTTCCTCTTGAATCACTCTATCTATTAAAAAAAACCGCATCAAAATCCGTTGCGTAGTTTTAAAGATTTAAGCGTACAAAGGTACATAGGGACATAGGGACATAGGGACGGAGAAAGCGACTTTATTTTATACTAGCGACCCGCCCCGGCTCCGCACGGGAAAATGGTTATTGTGGGTTATCCTTCAGTATATTATGCATGTATTATACATATAAACCCTCCTCTTGAATCCCTCTATCTATTAAAAAAAACCGCATCAAAATCCGTTGCGTAGTTTTAAAGATTTAAGCGTACAAAGGGACATAGGGACATAGGGACATAGGGACAGAGAAAGCGACTTTGTTTTATACTATGTAGTGATTTTAAAAAGCACTGAAGGGTATCAGAATTAGGTATAATATAAAATTTTAAGAAGTAGGTACTTGGGTAATATTAGATGCCTAATTTCTATAGTACATATGGTCAACATTCAAATGATCTATAAGGTAAGTCACTTTCGTGAAATTCTGAAAAAAGTATATGTTTATACATTTAGGTATGTATGTTATTTAATAAACAGCTTTTATAAACAAAAAATCTCATTATATTTTGATTTGTGTAGGTACTAAACTTGTATAGCTACAACCACTAGCATTCCAACCAAAAATTCAATCACATTTCTATTCATAATCGAATATTAAAAAGGTCATGATAGAAATGACATTTTATACAAAATAACTTTGATCTCTTCTTTGATCTACAAATTGGTTTTTTAGAAAAAAATACTACAATTGCCTGGATTTGGTGTATATTGAGAAATAACAAATTAAAATGTACAAAATGTATTACTATGCATGTATTACTTAAGTACAAAATTCGAGGTATCATTTATTTATATGAACCTTTAAATTTACAGATTATTGCCGCTTTGCGCTCTTATTATATACTAGCTTTCCGTACCGCGGCTCCGCCCGTGTTAACAAGTTTTCCGTACCAAGTAGTGTAAACAAGTACCGTATGTGTTATTCTGGTGTATAAGCTCATTAAAATCCGCCCAGTCGTTCCAGAGATTATCGTGTACAAACAGACAGACGACGGCCATTTTTTTCAAAACTGGTATTTTTGTGTTCAGCTACACTCCCTTTATCACCTACAATCAGTTTTTTGAAAAACAAATCAATGTACAGACACGGCGATTCTTCAGTTTTATTATAGTATAGAATACTATAGAAGATAGATGGAAGAACATATATTATCTGACGTAGTACGTACAAACTATGTCAATAGATATATATTACTTTTAACATAATTATGCTTAATCAATGAACAAATATTACTTTGTGAGACTTTCCCCGATTTGGTTAGGTTAGGTTAGGCTGCAAGCTGAATAACCTGATTGTCTGAAAAGGAAAACGATTCCGTGCTTCGGAAGGCACGTAAAGCCGTTGGTCCCGGCTACTATTTACAGATGTGGTCGTAATAGGAGCCATGTCGGAAGCCTAAGGCGGCTCAACAATTACACCAGGGTTCGTGATAAGCAAGATCCTATTCTACTGCTGGGAGGCTCGAAACCTTGGACTATTTATTGTCTTAGAAGTTGGTATAGAAAATATCATACCTTAATGATATACCTACAGTTTGTGCCGCGCCCCCACCGGCGAATGCGGGCGTTGTTACCAGAAGGGTAATTATTACCAGAAGGGCATTTTCGATAATCGGGTAAGCGAGTTTTGCAGTGGATACCGCTTTGTTAAGGCTTAACCATAAAAGGAGATGCAATGCAAACGCAAAGAGTAAAAATGATAGACCAAAATAATTACACTTTTATAGGAGCGAAGATCTGAGTAAATTAGCTATGGCAGAAAAAAAAAACAAAACACGTGCGGCAGACAATCGAGCCTTTTAGTATTGATCGATTTTTATTACAAATAACCTTTAATATAAATTTAAATGAAACATTGTTACCATAAAATTTATTATTAAAATATTTTGTATTTTCTGTATAATCTATGTGCTAATGAGAAACGATGAATATTAATGAAGTTTTATGAAAATTTAATTTGAACTGAAATATTGAAAAACGCACATTACGTCAACGCGGTTAACCAAAGGGCATGAAAACAATTAATCCCTAGTATCCCTACTAATACTATAAACTAGCTGTCTACCCGCGGCTACGCTCGCGTTGTTTTTCGCCTTTCCGTGCACAGTTTACCGTAGGAATGAGATAATTTACTGTGGTGAAAAGTATCCAAGATGTTGACTGAGGATATAAGGTACCACCGTGCAAAATTTCATTTATATTGGTCCAGTAGTTTGAGATTAGCCCGTACAAACAGACAAACCGACTAACAGACAAACAGAGAAACAAAAATTAAAAAAAATCTGGATATGTTCTATATCACTTTTTACATCCCTCTGACTCGGTTTTTAGCATTTTTTTTAGATTTTCGACCTCTACAGCTTTATTATATAGATGAGAAAGTAACTCTGTCTATCGGTCTGTCTGTCTGTTTGATACGCTTACACGCCAAAATCACTGAACCGATTTTGATGAAACTTGGTACTGAGATAGAATAGAGTATGAGTGAAGATATACCGCCTCATTCCCATGGGAAAAACTACTAACGAGGGCGGAGCGGAAAGCTAGTTATCACGCTAATAGAGATAAAGTTGATTGTATATTTGCAGTCAAGTGTTACTTACCTTACTTTTTTTCTCTACCTCTCATCGAATGAGGAAGTGTCCTAAAAAAATCTAATTAGTCCGTCAGTTAGATTACTAAAAAATAATGTACACGTATTTTTTTTTTCGTCTGGCAAACGAAAAATGCCGACGATACAGCACTTTGAAATTTCCAGAAACGACACGCCGCCATACAAATTGTACGAAACAAGTGACGTCATAGTACCCTTCTCATACATTTTGATTCGGTAAATCTTCGTCAAATTGAAAAAAAAAAAATACGTGTTAATTTTTTTTCGATAATCTAACAAAGGGATTAATTAGAATCGATTACTTTTTTCCGAGGACACTTCCCTATTTTAGATCATCATCGCAGTAAAGAACTTAACACAGATAAAGATTTGATTTTTTATGCGTCTGTGGGACTAGCACTTTTTATGTTAGGAAAGTATAGATCTACCAGAATCAGGATGGCAAAAAAAACGTTTAAAACATAGCGATTTTCATATGAAAACAAAAAAAAGCCATATTATTATGTCAACTGAAATTTCGAGGAATTGTTTTTGGTTTGGCTTCAAATTTCCTTTAAAAAGTGGTGAAAATGTCGAAGAAACCTAGCGTCAATTTATTTTTTTATTTTTTACTATTTTTAGCCGTCAGGTTCTGGTACACTATACCTACCTCAATACTTCTTATACCTACTCGTATAACGTTATATTTTTATCATCGTAAAAAATACTTTAAACAACGTAGTATAACAGAATAACTACGTATAATTACGACACTGAGTGAGTCTGTTTGTACATTTTATGAGTTGATAGTAACAACAACGCATTATAGTGACCGAGTCAGGAGCAGACGGTGGTTAAATACCAAGCACTTTTCAAAGCTTTATTTGATCGTAAACAGTTTTATTAAAAACTTAGATAAGTCAAGTTATAAACCATAATGGACAGTGGTCTATACCTACTACCATCTTATATGGTAAAGAAATATGGATTTCAAAACATTGGTTAAGAATACTTGTATTAATAATATTATCCTATTAATATTACAAATGCGAAATTTTGTGAGGTTGGATGTATGGATGGATGTTTGTTTCTCTTTCACGCAAAAACTACTAAATGGATTTTAATAAAACTTTACAATAATCTGGCTTATACATTATAATAACACATAGATTACCTTTTACAGCGGGAAAATGCCTTATTGCCATTGGAAAAGCTGTTAATGCGGGAGGAACCGCGGAGCAGAAAGCTAGTACCAAATAAATTCTAAACTTAGTATATACTAACATTAGTAACTAATCGGCATTTTTTGTTTCTGTCTGTCTGTCTTTTTTTAACGAGGTACACAAAGTAACCAGATTTAGACAATTTTCTTCTGATTTAAGCGTTTTAAAATATCCATCGTAGTCTTATCTAATTTTTCTGAATAAGCTGTAGATTCTAACTTAGTTGAGTGCAATAAATTGTTCCACGGAGAAATGCTTGAAATATACAAATTGGAAACATTTTATAAAATATAATAGATTATTTGAAACACAGAAATAGACTTATTTGAAATTATAAAATCGATTGATTTTTGCTTGGGATTGCCAATGCAAAGGTACTAAGACAAAAAATGTTCGGGATTTAACGAACGATTAAAAGATTTAACCAATGAACATGCATGATGCGTTTAATTAGTATATTATCTGTATCGCATAGTTTCAATACACGCAGTACTTATTCCTCATAACATAATATTCTATGGCATAAGGAAATTAGTGATCTCCGACCTCTCTATGCAGAAAGCTGTTTCTATGAAAGTATTTTGAAATAAGAATTCTTTTCTGAAAATGTTAGCTAACTCCCATTTGGCCAGTACCATTTCACATTCATAGCATAATACTCGTAAAAGCTTGCAGTTGTTCTGCAAAGAACACCGAAATATGGCGTTGCATAATATTTTCAAAGAATACGCGAAACATACTGTATGTTGTGAAATTTTCATGTTTGTAAACTGCAAGTCTTGCAATGTTTGCAAGTCACATTAATTCAATACTTGTACGTGTATTTCATACTATTATTATAAAGAGGAAAGATTTGTATTTGTGTGTGTGTGTGTGTGTGTGTGTATGTTTGTAATTAATAAACTCAAAAACTACCGAACCGATTTCAAAAATTCTTTCACCATTAGAAAGCTACATTCACCCTGAGTAACATAGGCTACCTTTTACTGCGGGAAAATGCGTCATTCCCACGGGAAAACCTGTTAAAGCTAGTGTAATATAAAATGACCAAAAATGTGATATAATTACTAAGATAATGAAGCAAAAACTGGAATACGTTTTTTTACTTACATTTTCTTGAAAGGAAGATGTAACTTTAATCCCCACTCTTGATATAAGCGGGTTGGGGATTACTTTACAAACCACATGATAAAAGGAAGGCCAGTAGTTGTAAACACATAGCGTTATACTCAAGATCGTTTATAACCAAGTGTGAACATCCTTTTAAGCTGGGTTCTCACGGGTAGAGTAGGCGGTCGATTTAGTCGGTACAGTATGGTGAAACACGGTCAGATAAAATTGTTGCAGTCAGTCAGCAGTGTCAAAAAAAGGTGCAAAGATTGGCTGCTTCAAATAATCCTCTTTGGACGGCGGTAAAAAATAAAAAGGCCGTGAAGGAAACAGCTTGAGATACTGTGTAGTTTAAGACTTGATTAGTTTATTTTGCATTGTTTTATGTTTATTTTTTACCAAATATTGCTATTTGAATTTCAGAAATATGTACAATTAATAAAATAGTAACAGAAACAATCGAAATAAGTAAAAAGTAAAAACAAAATATCAACAATTATCAAATAAACCGCCCAGAATCGTGCCCAGCGGGAATGTCCTCACACTGGCGCACACTGGTCCCAAAGTAAAAAAAAAAGGACATTAAGGATTTTCGGATCGAAGGTCAACGGATCAGGCAGATTTTTTTTTTGTAGACAGCTGATGCAATTACAAGTCACTTTTATAGATGTCGTTTTTTTCAAATTTGCCGTATCTACAGAGATAAAAAAATATATTTTTTTTTGTATGGACGAAATCATAATTTTGACATTTTCTTCCAAGATTCAAGATTCAAAATAAATCATAGCACATCTTATAGAGGGACTCTTGTCGTACATTTTTGTCATAGACACTCAACTGCGATTTTAGCGGCTTTAGGAGCTACAGGCACTTTTTTTTTTGGTCAGTGGATGAGGCTGATTTATTTTTTGTAGACAGCTGATGCAATTATAAGTCATTTTTATAGATGTCGTTTTTTTCAAACATGCCGTATCTACAGAGATAAAAAATATAATTTTTTTTTTGTATGGACGACGTCATAATTTTGACATTTTCTTCCAAGATCTTGTTGAGAGATTTTGTCTTTGGACTACTTTTTTCAAGTCAAGCTTGATTGGTCGTACTTTTTCGACTCAAGCATAGGTCAATTCAAAAAAGACGTGTGGCACTCGGGACAGCCACGGTTAAGCTATTGCATAGCATTTTACTCCAACTCCAACTCCAACTCCAACTCCAACTCAACTCAATTTATCATACTCCTAAAAATTTATTAAATTTATTAATTAAATTTATTTGTTTTACAACTCTATGTATGTCTATGTATGTCAAAGGGGTGTTAGGTTTTTTCGTTACGGAATTTCTGGATTCGGTCTTCACGCTCAAGGCCCGCGATAGAAGCTATAGCTTAAAAAAAAAAAACTACTTTGTATGCCCTGTCAGAAGCCTGTGGCTCAATAATTCAGACACCAGTTTTGTGAGATAGGTTAACTTGACACCCACAAGCAACAAGCAACAACAATCAATAATTTAATGAGAAAATGCGATATTAATTCGAACCCGTATACACTCGGCTTTAGAGTTTGAGTAGCAGTTATTAGGAACTGTTATTTTATCGGCTACTGCTCCTATTCCCTGCCCGCCGCGTCGGTATCACTTCATTGCTCCATAAAGCTAGTGTATTCTCCCTTAGGACCTGATGACACATTTTCTTAAGAGCTGTGTTTTATAAAAGTTCATAAAACTGAGCTATTTTCTTTTTTAAAACGCCTTGCTAAGATAATATCAAGTTATGGTAAAGTCGATAGGTACACAGGGTTACAAAAGCATAATCTACATTTAATGACAATAATGACTTAATCCTTATACAATGAATGTTTGCAAATTCAAACCCGCAACCCTGTGCTTCGAATGCAGGCATACAAAATGGATATTATGCAAATTGGTAATTTTTCCACCACTGGACATTTTGCAAACTGGATATTATGCACCTAAACGCTACCAACTAGGCTACGGTGCCGTCAAATGGTAGTTCTGTAATTTTGTCGCGTTTGACACTTGAAATTCTCGCGCGTTAAATACTAAGTGAGCTTCCTGTGGGTCCAGCATCAAGCACTGCGACGATTATCTCAAATTTAAATGCCAAAAACTGAGAGGAATCCGCCATATTTAAATATCCTCGAATAGTATAAGAGTAAACGTACGGCAAAACCAAGGTTCATACGCATAAAGCGGTTAGTCGCTCGCAGGCGGCTGTCCGACCGGGTGGCCGCAGGAGGCGGTTGCAATGGCGGTTACCCGCGCGGTTAGTAGGATCAGACCGCAGCGGTTGGGCGGCAGCTGCGTCACAGTGCGTATGAAAACTAGTTTTTCATATAAGTAACTCGCTCCAATAAAGAAACGAATCTAAAATGGCGGCGCAGATCATGCTCTCTCACTTACACACTATCACAGTGCCACTATTGCTTGTCACCTGCCACTTCAAGCATCCAGACGACGACAGTTTCAATTCGTTTCTTTATTGGCGCGGCTTATACATATTTTTACTGTGGCTAACCGCGCGGCTGACCGCCTTGCGACTACCGCTTAGTGCGTATACTTAAAACAGGTGCAATAACTCTGTAGTAGTTAAGAAACAAACGGGGAACAAGGTGAACATTAATCGCAAGACAGATCTTCAAATGAATGTCCCTTCACGGGGACGCGGGGTTTGATCGATGGGAAAACTTCCCTCGCATCCGATAAATTGCTGTTTAAACAGTTTACTGCTTTTTCAACCAATGTTGCTTAAATTACAATTCAAACATGTCTGATGGCAAGAAAATAAACCGATTCTTAAATATCAAGCACATTATTTGGAAATTTTGAAAAATTAAAATAATTAATTGGTTTTAACTATATTGGCCAATTTTTAATTCAGTCACTAAGTAATCTAAAGGTGCAAATAAATTACTTAAATTTCTATTCTACTTTATTTTTTAATCGACGCGAAAGAAAAAATGCACTTGGACAGAATTCTAAGCTGCGTATTTATGTGCTATGCATTATGTATGAATTAATTTTAGTACAAAGTCTGTAATTGTACTTATATTATATAAAAAGTATCAAAATAAAGGCTGAAATCCTAACCATTATTTTACTTTAGGTAAAAATATATAGATTTGTGAATGTTTATATTACAATTACTTACATTTATTCCAGTTCCAAATTCAGCGTTCGGCACTTCCTCGTACCTGAAAAATAATTGAAATTCGTGAATTCCCCTTTTTCGTACAGATTTACATATCACTGTGCCATTTCGTTTCGATGTTGATAAGATAGTATCGAGTTATTTTTATCCAATATTATGATAATATATCAGATTTCCTCCCACAGCTGATGTGATAGAAGATTTGGAACTAAAGATGCGAGGGAGCAAAAAAAAAAACTATTTTTAGATTTTCCGACAAAACTAGAAAAGAAATCAATTTGAAGTTCTTCTTCATTTTCACTGTTGTTTACTTGCATTTAGTTTGAATAAACTTTACAATATAAAATCATCATATTGAAGCCTACAGGCTTAAGAATAGTCCAAATTAAGAGGCTATTGATTTTGTACTTGCGTTTGGAACTCTTTTCTGTGTTAACGATTTTTTGGTATATTTTAATGAGTACCTAATCGTGTTTACTTTTTTATGCTTGTTCAAATATTTGTAACTTTTGCAAATTCTCACTTAGATGAAAAACATACTGGCAGAGTTTACCGACATCCCCGTTACCTAATTGGTAGTCCGTCTGCCCTTGAAACACAAAGAGGCGGGTTCGAATCCCACCCAAGGCACAGAATAAATAATAGTACTAGGTACCCAAGGCCAAATATTCGTCTGCTTTGTGTCTGAATATTGTATAAAAATATTACATCATCCGTCTGACACCAACAGTACAGGCTCTGCCTAGATTGGGGTCAGTAAGGCATGTGTGTCAGCACATATTTTTTTATAATATCTATTTTATGTCGCCGCCACAAGCGACCCCGTGTGTTCTATGCCATATCAGTTTTTTTTTCTATCGAACTGACCACTAACCGGACGGTACGTGAGAATTTTCCTCCCAATTTGGACTCTATTGTCCACAGTTAGGGCTGAAAGGATCTATCTATTCAATTTGTGTACTCACTACCCATTGTTCGGGGTTTGAAAACGTGTACAGTTTTTGTGTACCTATTTTGCTTGCATCTATCGAGTGTTTTACCCAATAGCAATATGTACTATCGAAATGAAAATGCCTCCTTCCAGCGGGTTAGTAAACTCTTAGAAGAGTTTTTATAGATCTCGAATAGAATTTACTTTATTGCAAACTTAACCGGTTGTTTATCCGCAACATAGTGATAGAAACAGAACAACTTTCCCGAAGGAACATAGGATGAAATCCCAAAATTTCAATTCAACTTGTTATACAAAGTGGCCGGTCATGTGACTGAAGTTTATATGAAAAGTTAAATTTTAACGCTGAGATTTCAACCTATGTTCCTTAGGGAAACTTGTTCAGTTTCATGAGTAGGTACTACCACTATGTTGGGAAAACAACGAGTTAAATTTCACAATGTTTTTTCCAAATAAGATACAAAATATATAGAAGTTCTTGTAATCGTATTGTCAAAGCCAGCTACTTTTGGAGTCCTATAGGGATAAGGGTGTATGCGTAGGCAAGGCAGTCTAATCTAGGCAGTCTTGTTGCATTGATTTTTTAAATATATTTAATTTAATTGCTTAGGACAACTTTAATAAAAGATATTATGTGATTTTTCGGTACAAAATAATAATTTTCGTTTCCCTATTCACTTTTGTGGTGAATAGATCCTGTTACAACCCCTCAAACACTCCAAGCGAATATGACACTTATTTCCTGTTGAGTGGGGTGAGATGAAACGAACTAGATATTGACAGCGGCGTAGCCTAGTTGGTAGTATGCCTGCTTTCGAAGCACCGGGTCGCGGATTCGATTCCCGCCCAAAGCAAACATTCGGAGTATATTTATATAAATATACATTTATCTTTCTGGACGCGGGCAGCGCGGGACCGATCGTTGTGGAGATCTTTGGGGGAGGCCGTTCTCCAGCAGTGGACGTCTACTGGCTGAAACGATGAATGACATTTATCTATATGTGTGTGTATATCAGCTGTCTGACACCCATAGTTTAGGCAGCGCCTAGTTTCGGATCAGATGGCCGTGTGTGAGATGTCCCCACATAATATTTATTCATTTATTTATTACGGGCTACGGCTATTAAGCATAGAATGTCCCATACAGTTATTATCGTATTATTGGGGGATTTTCTATATAATTACTAATAATAACGAGCATGAATTGATCACTCTATCAAATAAAATAAAAATGTGGGGACCTGACCCTAAACTAGGCATAGCCTGTACTATGGGTATAGAACAGCTGACATATCTATACTAATATTATAAAGAGGAAAGGTTTGATTGTTTGTTTTTTTGTTTGTTTGTTTGTTTGCATCGAATAGGCTCCGAAACTACTGAACCGATTTCAAAAATTCTTTCACTGTTGGAAAGCTACATTCACCCTGAGTAACATAGGCTAAGTACATTTTATTTTCAAAAAAATAAGGGATCCGTTCTAAAACTTCAATAATGTAACCCAACAAGGTGTAAAAAAAATAGGTACCTAAAATATTCCTTATAATTGAATAGACTCCGAAACTACTGAACCGATTTTGGTGAAACTTGGAACAAAGATAGAATAGACCTTGGGAAAGAACATAGGCTACAATTTACCGCGGGAAAATTTCTCATTCCCATGATAAACATTTTTAAAGCGGGCGGAGTTGGCACAAAGATAGAATAGACCTTGCGCGCCTTTTTTACCTAGTATATCAATGACCTTGCGGAAGAATATAAGCTAACTTTTACCGCGGGAAAATACCTCATTCCCACGGGAAAAGCTATTAACGCGGGCGGAGCCGCGGCAGGAAGCTAGTATACTTATATGAAGAAATACCCTACATACATAAATAAATATACATTATCCAGACAAAAAATGCGGGCAGCGCAGGACCGATCATTGTGGAGATCCTTGAGGGAGGCCTTTGTCCAGCAGTGGACGTCTACAGGCTGAGATGATGATGATGATGACACAAAAAAATGCTGGCCCATCACACAAATATTACTACTAAGAGGTGTCAGGCCGAAAGGACCTGCTTGTATGCACAATGAGAAAGACAAGTGGGTGCATTAATTTTGGTCTACCGCCGCGCTAGCTGAAAACATAGTATTTTTTACCGCAGTGATCGTGTTAATGCGGGTGGAAGATAGTTAATATAAGAGCAAACATCACATAAACACATGATAATTTGAAATAACATCAAAAATCACTCAACATTGTGTTACTGGTCAAAAGAATACGTTATCTGTTTGGCTACCATTAATATTGTTTGAGAATCGCTCGTGACTGGCAAAAGGACTTGATATAAGTACCACATAAATATAGATAATGTACTAAATATAAGTACAGTAGGATGGACTTGTTGACTTTGAGAGCGCCCGTATTCCGTAGTAGTAGGAGTGAATTTCGTAGTGCGAATGTCCAGCCGCATGTGTGGCGTACCAAAGAATGGGAAGCAGCGTTAACCTGTGTAATAAAAAACGACTGCAATTCCCAACCCGCCTTCCAAATTTTCGTTAACAGCCCATATATCTATATGCCCACCGAGGGGCTCGAGCCTACCCTGAAATCAGGGTGAATAGACCTTAGTCGATCACGCTGGCGCAGTGCGGTCAACATCACACATTACCTTTGAATTAATATTCAGGTGTGTGCAGGTTTCTTCATGACGTTTTCCTTCACCGTAACAGCGTCGAATATAATACTAAATTAAAAAATTTAATAACCCCCGACACAAAACCGTTACTTGATCCTTTCAACAACTAGTAAAGAGCTGATAATCATCAAATGGCTGAATATATTTTCTTGGATCATAGCTAAGAACACTCTCGATTGTGACACCTTGCAAACAAAAAAAAAGGTTTGCCAAAAGAATTTCCATTCATTCATTAGTTTTATTCATTCATATCTCTATATTAAGTAATAGGTATGTACTTATTATAGAGACGATGTTAACCCCGTAATCAATAATGTTCGTTAGATGAAAGCTAGCTAGCTTTATCTTTGAAACTTTTTATAAGGACATTTTTAAAGGAAGGAAATTAATTCAACCTTCTCAGAATCTAAGTCAAAAAGGTACCTGAAAGTAAGAAAATACCTAGCTTTAAAAGCATAACCACAATTGACAAGACATATAGAGCTATATCGCTTATAATATACGTCTACGTCTAGCATCAGAGACGGAGCCCCTCAGGCGTCGTCTCCTTCACGATGTTTTTCAGTATCAACGCGCTAGGCCTAGGTCCGTGGCTCCCTCGAGCTCCCCCTAGGCGCGTTGGTACATGACTGTTTTTTTTTGGGGTAGAGTCTTCCGCTCCCCCGCAAGTCCGGTGAAGCTTGATTGGTCGTACTTTTTCGACACAAGATAGGTGAATTAAAAAAAAGTCTACGTCAAGCAGTGTAGGTACACTTAAGCTATTTAATACACACGAGAATAAAAAAAACCTATAAAAAATGCTAAAAAAAGTTTTAATATTCTTATTGCTAAGATAGCCATTTTTTTTCAGACAACCCACAGAAATTTAAATACTTATACTTAGAGTTTGGCTATTGAAAGTAGAAAATGAAAAAAAAAAAATGAAAAAAATCATCGTGGCAACCCAAATTCTATAGATTTACCTAATTTGATACTTTTTTCTATTTAATTTTTTTGCCAGTACAATGTTTTCCAATTTCATCGATCTACTCTACTTTCAATACCCAAACTCTACCAATATTATTAACTTACTTAACTGTATTATGTTTGTCGCATTAT
The DNA here is from genome assembly GCA_948473455.1 of Teleiodes luculella. Taxonomy (NCBI): domain Eukaryota; kingdom Metazoa; phylum Arthropoda; class Insecta; order Lepidoptera; family Gelechiidae; genus Teleiodes; species Teleiodes luculella. Next base: position 14,488,151 of record OX419593.1, read on the forward strand.
CGAATCGCAGCGATATTATAATCTCCTGTATCACCCACTATCACGTATCTCAATACAAATAAATCTCCGTGCACATTTGCTCGAATCTCTTGAGAATTTCGTAGTTCCATTAGACGGATCTTTGTTCAATGCCTCGACAATGGTTGTGATTCTACCAAGTTATACTCTAACTTAAAAAGTCTTTACAATGCATGTGCTCGAAAAAGAGCGTTTTCTAAGCAGCCAAACAGTGCGGAAAGTAGCACTTTTCCGCACTAGTGCTTTTTACTTTTCAGTTTTTTTTTAATTTTTTCTCAGCCTGTCATTCAGCCAGTCAACCTAACATTTCAGTATTGAGATATTTTTATTACCAATTGTTACTAATATAAAGGGAACAATAAAAATAACAATTCAATAAACGCGTTTATAATTAGTATAATTACTTTAGAAATTGATTTTTATTGATAAATTACGTTCAAATATTAATTAAAAATTTGCGTGGCTGAATAAATTTTACTCATTGCCTTATTGCGATTCGACAGCTTTGCACATGCGCAGTAGAAGTTTTTTTCAGCGCGAATGTGTTTTGTTTATGAAGCCCGTCATTTTTATACGCCTTTTTAATATAACTGTTCTTTTTTCTTGCACAATGCATTGTAAAATCTTGTATGATACACGTGCGAAAGATGATTTCCGACTCGTGTCGGCTTATACACTCATCGGAAATCACATACTTTCCGCACTAGTATCATAAATAACTATTCTTCCATCATTCCGTTCAGGAAACCGATAAGGGCGGAGATGAACGGATCTAGTTTTGAATAGGGAAGTGTCCTGGAAAAATAAATTGATTCTAATAAGTCCGTCAGCTAGATTATCGAAAAAAATTGAACACGTTTTTTTTTTCAATTTGACGAAGATATATCGCATCAAAATGTAGGAGAAGGGTACTATGACGTCACTCGTTCCGTACAATTTTGTATGGCGGCGTGTCGTCACTGGTAATTTCAAAGTGCTGTATCGTCGGCATTTTTGTTTGCCAGACAAAAAAAAACGAGTACATTATTTTTTAAACGACTTCAAAAAAAGGAATTTCTCAATTCGACCGTATACCTATATGTTTTTTACTGACGGACTAATTAATTTTTTTTAGGACACTTCCTTACTGATGACTTAAAATATAAACGTAATTTTAATTGTCATCGCCATTCTTCTAATTTCTAATTATATTGTAATTTAAGGATTTTTAGATTTTTTCCTCGACTGCAAGTTAAAAATATTTTTATGAAAGTTTATTTTTGTCGATCATTTAACTTAGAACAATGACAATGGTTCAATCAATACCTAAAGACCAAAATCAATATTTAGTAATTAAAATTTTAAAATGGTCGGCTATATTCCCCTTCTTGTATCCCAGCTAACAAAATCTATTTAGATTATTACTTACTTAAGACTTATTTAAGTCTAACTGACTTGTTCTTTATCAAGAATTTGAATGGTTCAGAATCAGCGCAATCGTCGTCATCAGCCACAACTCCTCTTATATCTGAGTGCCTGGTGGTTTTAGCTGCAAGAAATCCAGAACAAGATGGAATTTCGGAATATATTGAGGAACATTTTGATTATAATACTAAGAATAGAATAGGATAGAATCTTTTTCTTTATTTAGCGGAAGACTCTAACCCAAAAAAAAGTTATATACCAACGCGTGTAGGGGCGGCTCGAGGGAGCCTCGGACCTAGGCCTGGCGCGTTGATATTGAAAAACATCGTGAGATCTTCGGACAATCGGGTGACCTACCTGCAGTGTCCTTACCAAACTGGGGAAAGTCTCACAAAGCGATATTTGTTGACGAGTTTCCCACCGGGTTTGGATGGAACCCTAAACATTCGAGGATAATACAGAAAACGTGGTGAACTAAGGACATAAAGCAGATAAAGTGGTATTTCAAGCAGTGGATATTACTTGAAGAGTTGCTTACTTACTTCAACAAGTTATCCGTATATATTACACCGTTGTTCGTATGTAAAAGAGTTGGGAAATCTTAAAAACTTGTTCCGTCGTCGCGACGATAACCAATATCGGTAAAGTTGTGGTAACATACGCCGAGTACCGGCCACTTACTGCCGGAGTGGAAAATGTTGGGTACTTTAAGATTGTGTTTGGCAAGCCAGCCTGGAACGGATGGATTTAATGTATGGTATAATAAACCGATATTTTATCACTAGTATGTATTGAGTCTTTAGATACTTGCACACTTATGTAGAGCGTCGGTGGCCAAGTGGATGAGGCTGTTGACTTCCAATCGGAAGTTCGCGGATTCAAGTCTCGTCACGTACAATTTGTTTTAGATTTTCGAATTCATGTGTATGTTCGTTGCATTTTCCCAAACGAGACACCACATTCACCAAAAACTTATCACATGTTTCGCCCCACCACGTATTTAATTATATAAATTGTACATACTACTATTATGAACTTCTGCAAGGTCGCGCTTGAATTTATTATAATTTTTTAGTTTTAATCTTCAAATCTGAAATCTATATTTTGGCGAGGTAGGTCTCATTTTCTCTTTTTAAACATTTTCTGAGGAGTAGTAGCCCTATTGGCAAAATTAACCCAACCAGGAAAAAAAAAACACTTTATATTTAGTCATTAAAACACTAAAGCTTATATAGAGTATAAAAAAAAAAATCTAAGCGGAAAAACTTTAGCCTCGTCTAATTTTAGAAGGTATAGACGCGTTCTAAAATTAGGCGAGAAAATTTGGGAGGAACCTTATAGTGTAATGTCGTAGACATAATGTCACTGTTTAACATAAATTGAGATAGCTTAATCTTTTCGTTCATGAATTAAACAACACACTAGAATATAAAAAGTAATGCAAGGCAAATAATATTCCGGAGCGCCATGTGCTATTTTCTTTCTCTGTGTTATCATTATAGTGGTCTTTGAAGCAGAAAATGAGGTTTCCACTTTAAGACCCTCAATTGCAAGCGCACAAAGCTTCTAATTATGGTAAAATAGCAAAAATAAACCACAAATACAAATAAAATTATATTGGTTTGTAAAGGCCCTTTTTTTTAAACTCCTAGGAAATACATAGTAGCTTCTATGTTAAAGTAACTTTTTAATTTTAAAGCTTTCACGGTTAATTTTGTTACTATTATGATTCAATACAGAAAAAAAACAAATACCATGGCAAATATCTAGTCTTAATAATTTTTTTAGAAGCTTATTTTGTAAACACAAATAATTGATGTGGCTCAGAAGGCTGCCCACTTAAAGTGGGACTGGGCAGGCCACGTCACCCGTATGCCGAATGAACTATGGCCAAAAAAAAGAAAAAAAGAATGCCTTAAAATGCAAAAAGGTTATTTATGAATAGACAGAATAATTAAAAAAGCCTTGGGATTGACAAAACTACTTTAAAATGTTTGGAAATGCAGTATTTTTTTTTACTGAAAATAATGAAACAGAAAATAACTAAATAAACTAAAATTTTAGTATGCAGTGGTTTCAAACCCTATTGTGCTAGTTAATAATGCTGTTGGCTCCACTACCAAAATGGAACCATAAGTACTTGAAAATCCAGTTGGACCCACTAGTGGAACCTAGCGGTATAACCAACCGCCCGAAACGAATATTTCAAATGAAACTGAATTTTTTTAGCATCATTTTGAAGATAATGTTACATAGAATTGAAATAGGCTATCTTTAACCCTGTGTTTATTTAGTTAAAATTTCACGCAGTACGTCTATAATAATAATCCTCCATTACAATAAAAGCTCCGTGGAACATTTTCGAAATTACTGCGATGGATACTAATTTTAATGAAATTAGCAATTCTCCTCAGTCTATTTGAATTTCATCTTTATCATGGACCAATTACAGACAGACGGACAGTAAGTAGGCTGTAAGTATTTTCAGTTCAGACAAATTAAGATTTATTATTCAGATTACAGATGTTTTGATGTCAAATGGGATTTAAATATTAGAATTACCTATCTTTTTATTTTTTGTCCCTATTTTAAAAATAATCTCCTTTCTAACACATTAATATTTTATAATTATGTAATAAGGACTAGGTAATCAAATATATAAAATCTTCGTGTCACAGTGTTAGTTCCCATACTTCTCCGAAACGGCTTGACCGATTTCGATATGTTTATTCAGTACGTTTGACAATAGATTGTTATGTATTTTTACACTCTTGAGAGCGGGCGGAACTGCGGGACCGACAGCTAGAGTAAATATGTAATTTAAAAATCAAGATGTTTATTTTTTTTTAATGGCACTTGGGGCTGGGCATGTTGACCTTAAGAGCGCCCGTATTTCGTAGCGGTAGGGGCACAGAAGAAAATAATTGTACTAACCCGTACAGAAAGGACACTCACCCCCCGCGCCAAAATGAGTTTCCGCCCGATATAGCGCCCCACGCCCCGCACCCCGCAGGCGCCGTGGGACTCCGCCGGTGGTGTTCGGGGGTATTTTACATAGCGCCTAGCGCCATTGACTTGTCTATACTAATAATAATATTATAAAGAGGAAAAGTTTGATTGTTTGTTTTTTTGTTTGTTTGTTTTTTTGCATCGAATAGGATCCGAAACTACTGAACCGATTTCAAAAATTCTTTCACTGTTGGGAAGCTACATTCACCCTGAGTAACATAGGCTAAATTTTATTTTCAAAAAATTAGGGATCCTTACTAAAACTTCAATAATATAACCCAAGGTGTGAAAAAAATACGTAAAATATTCCTAATAATTGAAAATACTCCGAAAGTACTGAACCGATTTTGGTGAAACTTGGCACAAAGTTTGAATAGACCTTAGGAAAGAACATAGACTACAATTTACCGCGGGAAATTTTCTCATTACCACGGGAAAAATTGTTAAAGCGGGCGGAGTTGGCACAAAGATAGACCTTGCGGAAGAACATAGGCTAACTTTTACCGCGGGAAAATTCCTCATTCCCACGGGAAAAACTATTAACGCGTGCGGAGCCGCGGCGGGAAGCTAGTAGTTGATATTCAAAAAGGAGTAGCTTGTCAAAACGCTTTTATCTATGGAGTGACCGCCCAGTGGTAGGGGTGAATTTCGTAGTGTGAATGTCGAACCGCATGTGCTGGCTTCTGTACATTTGAAAAAGTCACGATATAAACCTTTCTCTGGAAAGCATCTTTTTTGTTAAATACATATTATTATCTCAATTGCCGTATCAGCCGTAATTGCGCTCGTTTTCATCCTTACTGCTAACAAATGGCGACTGAATGAGTAATCGGAACTGCAAATAACATTGTATTACTAAAATATTACGTCGGTGGCCAAGTGGCTATGGCCGTTGACTCCAATTCGGAAGTTCGCAGGTTCGAACCTCGGCTTGTACCAATGTGTTTTCGATTTTTGAATTTATATTACGTTATTTGACGTTCTCAGGTGAAGGAAAACTGCACACACCTGCGAAGTAATTCGCGTGTGATGTTCACCAACACACACTGGGTCTGCTTGGTCGACTAAGGCCTATTCACCCTGATTTCAGGGTGGGCTAGATCCCCTCGATGGGGATTATCATATCAACATCATCATATAAGCCCGTAGCAGTTCACTGCTGGACATAGGCTTCCCCAAGTGTGCGCCACAATACACGAATCAAGATACCTATTTCGTAAAATGTTATATAATATTATGCTTTAATATTACCATTCTAGTAAGTATAAAATGTTAAATCCAGGAACCTTTTTGCAGCGCAGGTAAAGCACAGCAGGTTTAGCGCATAAAGTTAACAAAGTAATTAGTATTACTCAGGGTAACGCGTGCTTAGTACACGTGCACTGAATATTTACATGTACAGTAGGCAGCACATGCGGCCGGATATATTGACCTTGAAAGCGCCGTTATTCCGTACCAGTAGGAACGAGTTTAGTAGTGCGAATGTCCAGCCGCATGAGCTGTCTACTGTACTTTAGTACAAGTTTTGTTTGGAAAGGTATAAACAATTTGAAATCATTCATTTTTTTATCAAGTTTTTAACCTCTTTATCGAGGCGAATATAAAAAAGAGTACAAAATATGGGTTCTATTAATTACATCAAAGAGCGAAGCGCTAGAAGTTTCAAAGAAATTGGAGCTTAATTTTTGTCCAATAAAATTTTTACGTCGAAATTGATGCGTAAAATGGCATTTATTTTTATCTTTTTCATTAATAAATAAAATATTAAAATGTTTTTGTTTGTTTTTGTGTATCTTAACCTAAAATTAATTAACCCCAGTTAAACCCCTTAGATAAATAAATAATTTTGACTAGACTACAAATAAATTAGTAAAGTTGTATTCTCTTTCATTATAACGAACAGGTAAAGCACTAGGATGGAACTATTAATACTTATATTATATATTATACTAGCTTTCCGTCGCGGCCTATATATTATACGAGATTTTCTCGCGGTAAAAGATAGCCTATGTTACTCAGGGTGAATGTAGCTTTCTAATGGTAAAATAATTTTTGAAATCGGCACAGTAGTTTTTGAGATTATTTATTACAAACATACACTCACACACACACACACACACACACACAAAAATACAAATATTTCCTCTTTTATAATAATAGTATGATAGATATTACAATATTATATACTCGGTTTAATACATTAGTTGGATCTTATCATGGCCTAAGATTTGTCCGAGAACGCCACCATTGATATCTTCCATACTCGTAAAGCCGTTAGTTAATCATTACACCCAGTTTTAATTATCTGCGTTATATGCGACTATTATTTGAACAACCATAAAAAGTTTTGCTGGGCTCTATTCTGGCAGGAGGGCATAAACAATAAAATTGAATATACTTTATTGTACAATAAACGTGTACAATGTAGGCCTTATTGCTAAGTTAGCAAATTTTATAAGGCAAATAATATGATTTTATATCAAATTTAAGTATTTTAGGCCTTTCTTCGGATATTTATTTTTATTTTATTTTCTAGTGTTTACGAATTTTGTGATGATTCTTTGTTCAACCCTCCGAGAACGGTTCTTTTGGAATTAAACAATTTTCCGAAGAATCAATACTTGAGACACTTTTATTTTTCTGCACGAAAAACCCACTTCCCTACCTTTACTTGACACTGGCACAAAGCATATAACTAGTGCCATAAACAAAAAAAAAACACCTATTACATAAATATAAATTGTACAGGAATTTAGTAAACACCATAAATGTTTTACTCATCGTCTGCCAGAATCGGGCGCAATATAGCTTCGACAGTCGTTATGGCGACCATTATTCTGGCTGAAAACCATTACTTCGGACGTTATTAATAATTCCTCTGGTTTATTATCATTATTCTGTTTTTACTGTTTATAAAAGCCTGCGTTTTGGCTGAAGGGCAAGATCTGTTGTTTTGCAAACGGAAAGAGTAAGCGTATTCGACGATAAAACGCCTAATTATATTTTCGTCCCGAAAAACGTTTAGCATAAAAATTTCGCTTTATATTCTACGAAGTGAGACGAGGTAATAAAGTAATAAAATTAGGTGGGACATAAAAATATAAGTGGGCAACGAAAGAAGTGTTTTATTGCATTTTTTATTGAGCACTTTAAAATGATCGCACGTGTCTGGAAATGGTAGGGATTTTGCTATAAATCATATGTTTTTACTGGTCTTAAATTCGAATATTAAAATCCCGTTCGCCTTTCAATTTTGAAAATAAGAAATTATCTCCAGAATTCAGTTTTTTATGAAAAAACTTTTATCTTTTGTCATAATTTCAGTTGGAACAAGTCCACAGCTGCACCCACCAATGATTATCGCAACAACTTTTCCACGAATAAAATCATCTTTAGTTTTGGAACAGTTCTTTTTATTTGTGAAAACTACTGTCAGCCCTATTTTACGCAACTAATATTTCACATATTACTAGTATAGAGATGTCCATTGCCTACAGATTGGTTTCAAATTTCAATTCTTCATCACTGCATAGTATAAAACAAAATCGCTTTCTCTGTCCCTATGTCCCTATGTCCCTATATCCCTATGTCCCTATGTATGCTTAAATCTTCAAAACTACGCAACGGATTTTGATGCGGTTTTTTTTAATAGATAGAGTGATTCAAGAGGAAGGTTTATATGTATAATAAATGCATAATATACTTAAGGATAACCCACAATAACCATTTTCCCGTGCGGTCGCTAGTGTATTATAAACCTAGTTATTATTATAAACACGAAAGTTTATAATATTTGTGAGAATAGATGGATGTATGGATGTTTGTTACTCTTTCACGCAAAAACTGCTGAATAGATTTCAATAAAAGTTTACAGTCATAAAGTTTAAATATCAGAAAAACACATAGGCTATACCTTTTACCGCGGGAAAATCCCTCATCCCACGGGAGACTTTAAGCGCGGGTAGAGAACGAATCTAGTTCATTATTATGTGCATTTTGTAAGTTGTAGTTTCGTGAAATATGACCCTGGTCATCGCTAAGCCACACGTGATCTCGAATAAATTTGAGTTGTAATGTTATATTTTACGATAAAGAATATCTTGGGACCCTTTTTGCGTTTATTTTAACATAATTTGATCCTTTGAGGACAGTGACAACGATATCCTTTGGCGTTTCGATCCAAATTGAAATTTGCATTCATATTCTTGTTTTTGGTAAAACGAGTAGTTTTTTTAGACGAAATGATACAAGAAGTATATCTATTGAGCTTTTTATTGTTTATTTTGTGTGTAAAAGTAAATTTTACATATGTTTTCTATATAAAAATAATCTATGATTGGCCCAATAGGTTTTTATTCATCTAATCTTTTAAATAAAAAAATACAATAAATGAAGCATGAACAAAAAAATGTCTAGAGTGAAAAAAGCTTAAGTACTGGGGGCACGAGCTGAAAGGTTTGAACATCTTCCGGCTTCTATAAAACGTTAAAATTTTATAAGGAATATGAAATTTGTAATTTCGTTTTGTACTTAGGCTCATTTTTCTCTTTAAAGTGGAAATGTTTAGATATTTGGTTATTTTTTACTCTGTATTGATACAATACAAAACAATACAATACTGCTTGCTTATCTAGTGGGTTTCGAGGTAACCCACCTCACATACCCTGATGTCGGAATTGTTAAGCTCCCTTAGGCTAAGTTTTTTTTTGTTAGATTATTTTTTTATTCACACGAAGTTTTTTCACATTCAGTGGGACAGTACGGGCTAGAAAAAAAATAAAATGATTCTTTTGATATCAATAAGGTGTATTTGTATTTGTATATTTCTTTCGAGTAAACATTTCTGATGAGCTAAGAATGGCTTTCATATACGACAAAATATTATGTCCTCTTTGATGTCTTTAATATGTACTCTTGCAAGATATCGACAAAGATATTGATTAAATTTCTCTCTTTGTACTGCGGTCCCTTATAAACGACTATGGACCTCGGAAAGGACTTGGGGTTAGTAATAGCTACATTATTCTTTTGAAGTAAGTGGCTTAGGAGACGCTTACTTATGCGTAAGGACCGCTTTTGGGATTGTTTTAAAAGCAATTTGAAGAAGATCGGTTTATCTTGCAAAGATGAGTTTTTTTAATTAATGACTTGGTTTGAATATTATTAATGTTGATTCAAATATCTATCTATATCATAAAACTGCAGTGATCGAAAATCTGTAAAAAGAAAAGAAATTTTACAAACCGAGTTAGAGGGATGTAAAAAGAGATATAGAACAAATACAAATACAAATACAAATACAAATTCTTTATTTGCCAGAAAACAGTAAAATACAGGTGTTATAAAAATATACAGAACAATGTTTTCAGCTTACAATATAAGCATGCAAATATTAAAAGGTTTAAAAGATTAGGTTACAACAATATGCCAATTGATTAACAGAGAATGGAACTACGCAATATCATTAAATTAAAAAGTCATGTCCAAAAATTCATTAATACTATAAAAGCAATGTTGTAGTAACCATTTTGTCAAATTAAATTTTAGAGAGGACATCACATATTGTCACGGGTTTTCTCCACGATTTAGTTTTAAATTGAGCTAACCGATATTTCGATCGGGTTACACAGATCATGGTCACGGTAGAACCCCGAAAATCTAGGAATCTTCATATCCAGATTATTTTGATTTTTTTCTTATTTGGTATAATGTAGTTTTGTCTTGATCTTTGACAGTTAAATGTGACATAAATTCTTGTCATAGCATTTCATGCCACGGTGACTAATCGCCATTAGAGGTCGTAAGGTATGTCGAGTTCAAAGACATTGTATAAAGTACCACTCTAAGTAATCCAATCCGACCTCGTCTGTTCAAAGAAACCTTCTAAAAGCGTTTATAAATTATTCCAAAATCCTAAACGCTTCCGCAATTTTCACAAACGTTTTCTATAAACTAATAATAAGAGAATCTTGTACAAAAGGATTTACAAGATTCTTGAATTGTTTTTTTTTACAGGATTTACTTCGTCGTTAGCAGTTCGTAATATGTCCCACCGAGGGGCTCGAGCCTACCCTGAAATCAGGGTAAATTAGCCTCAGTCGACCACGCTAACGCAGTGCGGGTTGGTCAACTTCACACACTTTGAATTTCTTTACAACTTAGTTACAACGTGTTTACTACTACATATTTAGTAGCTTTCCTTCCTTGGCCTTTGTCCAGCAGTGGACGTCTTTCGGCTGATGATGATGAGTAGCTTTCCACAACGAATAGCAAGGTAACGCATATTCCCATGGTAAAAAGTATGTGCAATAATGTGCATTCAAGAGCATGCTAAGCTGAACACTTTGGACTTGGCACTTGCACCGTTATTGAGTCCTCTGAATTGGGAACAAAAAATAATAAATACAAATACTTTGTACTTGACCGTGCTTTGCTGTATACTTTTTCATCTTGCTATTTTTACCGCAAGCTATTCAGCTGTTTCAAAAAATTCAAAATTCACAATTCAAAAGGTGTTTTATTCCAAGTAAGATTTTACAAATTACTTTTCGACGTCGAGGCGAGTTCATGATTTGGCTGTCTTCTGTGGAGAAGAACTCGCCGGAAGAAACTTCACAGGCGTTGCATCTTTTCAAATTATTTTTACAAAATTATTATTTTATACAATTTGATTAATATAACAAAGAGTGCAAACGAAAACGTTTTGATTTATGAAATGATAAACAGATAGGCAGAAAAAGAAAGACGGATAGGAAGTTACGTTGTCAATTATACTATTACGTTTCAACTCGATTTGAAAGAAAACCACACGAGTGAAAACGCAGCCAGTAACCTAGCTTGTGCCATAACAGTTTCATAAGCGAATTCTAGCAAGAAACCGGAATTTCATTCACAACTTCACCGAAGACAAAGGGGGTAACTTGCCGCAGGAGTCTATATTACCAAATTGGATTGTTCAAACCTTTGAAACTTTATACAGAATAATATCGTGAGGAAAATGAATTTGCCGGATAAGTGGTGTTTCAAACGGGCGGTGTCCTAACTCCTAACAGCCGCAACTTCGGTTTTGCGGTTTAAATGAATATGGAATCGGTAGCTCTCTCTCGTATTCATATGCCATTGAGGTTATAAAATCTTGTCCAAAGCGTATAATGATGATTAGATAGGAATAGAGACGATAATACTGATTTCAAATATGTATTAGATATTTTTAGTAGAAAGTACAACCTGTTTCTTTAAGAACGTTAAGACAGTGTTATGAATGAATTTAAAATATATATTATTTTTTTCATTTTGAAAGCACAGCGGTTTACATTAAATATATTACATAATAATATCAAATAGTTCCCGAAATACAACAAGACCATTTTGACTCTTCCTGTGGGTGTCGCACAAAAAGTTAAACCAGGGAATGGACGTCAGCGTTCATCTGAGCAACCAACAACAACTACAATGAAAACCCACTTGTTAAAAGCGGGGATTATATCGACACGTCTAAATATAAACATGTTTGTGTCAAAAAGGTACCTACGTCCATCGAGCTTCATTGGACTAGCGTGGGAGCGGAAGGCTCTACCCCGGAGTAGTCATGTACCAACGCGTCTAGGGGCAGCTCGAGGGAGTGTCGAACCTAGGCCACAGAAGAAAATAATAGTACTAACTCGTACAGAAAGGATACTCATCCCCCCCGCGCCAAAATGAGTCCCCGCCCGATATAGCGCCCCACGCCCCGCACCCCGCAGGCGCTGCGGGACTCCGCCGGTGGTGTTTTACATAGCGCCTAGCGCCATTGACATGTAGTTGATATTCAGTTGTTATTAGGTTGTCAAAATGCGTTTTCTGTATGGAGTGACCGCTCAGTGCCCAGGCCTAGCGCGGTGATACGGAAAATCATCGTGATGGAGACGACGTCTGAGGGGCTCTATCTCACCTACTTAGCTCAACTGTAAGCAGTTAAGACTGTTTTGGAATGCTAACAGCAGTTTTGCAGTTGGCTAGCTGTCCATCTGGCGAAACCCTAATTACACCAGCGATATGACAAAGGAGTCTCTCAGTCTTAAGCAGCTTACGACACCACTTAGCTAAGTACGACAACGACACATTTTCTTGTAGCTTTGTAAATTAATTCTACTTTTAATTACTAAACTCCAAATTAAAATACTTTTGAAGTTGGTAAGATTGTCATACTGGAGGTAAATTAAAAAATGTCATTCAAAAATTTATACCTATTAGATTTTTTTTATTATATTATTTTGTCTTGTAAAAACCAAACACTTTTGATGTTGATGAAGATGACCTATCACACATCCACTAAGAAGCTCAAGCTAACCCTGAATTTAGGGGAGACAGGCCTTAGTGATATACGCTGTGTCAGTTAGGGTTGGTGAATTTCACACACACACACAATGCCTTGCTATCTGAAGATGATATCCCAGTTTTACCATCTTTTTTACCATCATCATCATTTCAGCCTGTAGACGTCCACTGCTGGACGAAGGCTCTCTTCAGACTCACTGCTCAACCCAGATTCTATCTTACAAACCCTGTTGTCAGAATCATTGTCCCGCCTATGGCTTCTGACTTGGCTCATGTAACGTCTACATCCGTATATATTAACCGGGACCAGATTGTCTAGATTACTTAACTCTATAAAATTGGGCAGTGGGTAATCCTCAAAAACCCGACCTCCGTTTCCCGCAACCCTCAACAAATCGTACCTAATACCTATTACCTATATAAATCTACCACTGGAAAATAACATTCCTCCAAGAAAAACTGCAAGCAAAGCATCTATAATCGACGTTGGCAAAATTCTAGCAAAATATAAACCACTTTTAAATTTTCTCTTTGAAAATAGTAGCGCACTTTAAATGAAACCTGAATTTTTACTTTAGTGCATTGAGTTTGGAGGGGAAACTAGTGATGTTAACATACTAGATAGGAATACAAAACTTTTAACAGAATTTACTAGTAAGTGTTATTTAGTCACAACTTATTTACTTCTATTTTACTAACGCTCCAAAACGTATAGCAATGAGGTATTTTTCCCCGGGTAACTACTAGGTACTGTCAAGAGCTCTCTAAGCTGAACACTTCTGGCACTGTTCTCGTTGAATGTGCAAAAAAATACAAAATTCTGTATTTTCTCTCCACATAATATAAATATCATTAAATCTGTCTTAAATAGGCAGAGCAGGGCCGATAGTTGTAGAATTTTATGGAGGTTTTAAGCCTGCAGTGGATTTCTAGATAAAGAATTATTTGAACCGTCTACTTCATCCGGACTCCATTCTTTAATGAAAGCCGGGACAAACGGCTTTACGTGCCTTCCAAATTAAGGAATCGTTTTCATTTTAGGAACGAGATTAAAGCCTATAATTTCTACCTACATGTCTGTCTGCTTTGCCTGTGTGTTTGTATTTTTGTAGGTAGACAATACTTAGTCAACTTGTCTTGTATATTGTCGGGAACAACACATCGAATTGAGAGCCCAAAATATACACGAGTATTCATACGCGAGTATTCTCGATACTCGGCACATCACTAAATAAATCCCATATTGTCTGATAGTATCAAGATCGTCGCCGTGTTTCGGTAAACACGATGGCTGGCAGTCTGCCAACTTGTATCTTTATGGACCGTTTACATATAAAATGTAGAGTTTGTGCTTTGAATTTTAGACGGGATTTTAAAGTGGGGATTTTGTTAGCGTATCGCCATTTGTAAAAAATTCAAAAACTATTTTTTCTACACGAATTTGTAACTTTTTTAGGTCAACTTCAGACAATACATAAGGACTGAATTGATTTAATGTACGTAACATAACAATACAAATCAAGTATAAACTATAATTAAATTCTATTTAAGGGTTATTAGAGGTACGTTATTTTGTTTTTTAACTAACAATAACAAAATTATGTTTTTCTTTATTTTATTACAAAAAAATGTTTTTGCGTAGGTTTGAAATGTACAAAAAATATTCAAAACAAGGTTTCCAAACTGGACCAATTGAGAAGTGGGACCTTAAATATAACTCTTCAATTATTTCGACAGCTTCAAATACATATATTACAATCAATTGCCAACTGATGACGGCCCCCTAGCGTAGTCGGTAGTACACCTGCCTTCGAAGCACAAGGTCGCGGGTTCGAACCCCGCCCAAGGCTAACATTTGTGTAATGATCACTTGTGTTTGCCTTGTGTTGATCTATATAAAGTGCTCTTTCCACCGCGGCTCCGCCCGCGTTAAGAGTTTTTCCCGTAGGAATGAGGAATGAGGCAACATACACAAACACTAAAATACAAAATATTTTCACTTTATAATAGTATGATGTATTTGCCTTTATTTATATGTATATCGACGGTTAAAAGGAAGTTGGGAATAAGCGACAAAAAGTAAAATGTTCAGGAGAGCCGTTCAAAGTTTTAAATTTTAGAAAAACTGACGTATTTTTGTAATTTATTGAGATATCTTGAAAACTAAAACAGTAATAAAATCAGAAAAAAATGGAGCAGTTACTGGTATTTTTAGTTTTAATGCTTTTACGCTATTTAAAGTGATTTTTGTCGCTTATAACAATAGCTTTTAATTTCCCAATAAGGAAATATGGCATAAGATACTAATGACAAAATAAAATATTAAGGGATAAGAAGTATAAGCGACATAGAAATTTATCGCATCGGGTATAAGAGACAAGACAGTTAAAATACGTGTATAGTATACTCTATAGTCTATACGTATTAGGGTATAAGAGACAAGACAGTTAAAAGTATAACCGAAACCGACAGAGTAATATGAAAATGAATTTTGTATAAAAGGTACAAGCGCCATAGCTATGTTAAATTAGGAAATAGAAGTAGGCTATAAACAACGTTTGTAATTTTTGAGGGAAAAGCTTAAAAGGCATTACCGGCAAGCAAACACAAAATAAGTCATTTTTGTAGGGGTACAAGCACCTTTACTGCAAAAATGACCTGAATTTTCGTCGGTTACGAAAAATGATACTAGGAAAATGCTTTTTTTTGCTTGGGCCTAAACGCTAAAAAAGTCATCGTAGAGCCATGGGAGTAAGCGCAATAGAAAGAGCGGAAAATTTTAAGTAGGATGGCATTTATAACTCATTTTTGACCAAGACGTCGCTTATGCCCTACTTCCTTTTTACCGTCGATATCAGCTATCTGATAGATAACTATAATAGTAGAGGCTCTGCCTAGTTTGGGATCAGATGGCTATGTTTTTTTTATTTGACCTATGCTTGTGTCAAAAAGGTACGACCAATCAAGCTTCACCGGACTTGCGGGGGGGATAGCAGCAGCTATGTGTAAGATGTACCCACATAATTTTTATTTATTTTAACTGCGGAATGGATGCGGGCAGCGCTTGACTTATCGTTGTGGAGATCTTTGAGGAAGGCCTTTGTCAGCAGTAGACCTCTACTGGCTGAAATGGGAAGGTGATCGTATTTTATTTTTTACTACTCATTCCCAATGATTTCACAAATATGTTTCATTTCTACATTACGCATAAATTTTCCATATTTTCCGTATATTTTGTTGTTATTACACGGAAGCAGCCATCTTGGTTGGCTTTGTTAGGCAGTGTAGATATTATTAGATATTAAATTCTCAGAAGATACTCATACTTTGTAGCGAGTACTTATTTTGGATGTTCGGGTATTGTCACAAGATATTGTCACTTGGTAGGTAAAGCTTGTTTCACACTAATATCAGTACAGTTTCAAGTAAAACGTAGATAGCCAGATAATTAAAATTTGATTGGTACTTAAAGTACAAGTCCGGTGAAGCTTGATTGGTCCTACTTTTTCGAAACAAGCAAAGGCCAATTAAAAAAAAAGTGTTACTTAAAACGCAGGCAGCAGAAATATTAATCAGAAAAAAGATGGAATATACATCTACACAAGCAAACATATTGATGTTACATTATAGATAGAGGAATAATAAAACAACACACGAGAACAGAAAAACAATAAAACAACATAACCTGAAGGCTAAGAATTCGTCGCTAAAGGAAGACAAATAAATAAATATTAAAAACAAATAAGAATCAATGGGGAAAAATAATATTAATATTTAAATATAAGAAATACAAGGAGTTTTGTACAATACTATAAAAGACTAAAATTGAAAAATATTGTCAAGCCAATGATTGAAATGAAGTATATTCTCAACGTTAAAAACAGCCCCTAATTATAATATCTATCATACATAATCTATCGTAATCTGATTAGGCTTAAAATGAGAGAGGTAGAGACTAACAGAGAGACTTTTGTATTTATAATTTAAGTAAATAATCGTCATTGTGGAATTACTTGAGTACATATTTATAGATTTATCTAGAAATATGGCTGTTTGGGCCAAATGGACGTATGTACAGTGATGTTGTTCAAGGATGTGGACATTAGTAGGAATTGGACATTCACAGGAAATGGTTGTGCGTGCCGGATTGTTAATAGAGTGTGACCTAACCTTTACATTACCAAAAGTTCCAATAATGTCAGCGAGGTGTCTCCAACGCCTTTGTATTTACAAGACAAATTATTTGCGGGTAGATGGCAAATGAACAAACCGGAATTGCGAAAGAAAATTAATTGTTATAAATGATCGTTAGTCGCTGCTATTGAACAATGATCAGTGTTTGAATTAAGAACCATTATTCAAATAATAACGCGATTTGAAATAATAACTGTAGTATTTTTAACCCCCGACGAAAAAGAGAGGTGTTATAAGTTTGACGTGTATGTTTGTCTGTCAGTGGCATCAGAGCCCCTAACTAAACTGATGCGCCAATTCCTTTTTTTTGTTTGCAAAGTGTCACAATCGTGAGTGTTTTTAATTATAATCCCAGAAAATATTTTTAGCTGTTCGAAATTTTGAAGATTATCAGCTCTTTTCTAGTTGTTGAAAAGATCTAAGAAACGGTTTTGTGGAGGGAGATTTAAAATTTTTAATTTTATGTTATTCTTTCTCTGAAAATAGAAGCAGAATAACAGTAAAAACTAGATAATTAATACAAAGTTACATCTTAGTGAAAGTAGTTAGGTGCGCAACAGACTAGTTAGCAATTCGCAAACTGAAAGTTATACCAAACAACTTGTGAATAGCATTAAGTTGTGCTAAAGA
Organism: Teleiodes luculella; assembly: GCA_948473455.1. Classification (NCBI taxonomy): domain Eukaryota; kingdom Metazoa; phylum Arthropoda; class Insecta; order Lepidoptera; family Gelechiidae; genus Teleiodes; species Teleiodes luculella. The sequence goes on from OX419593.1 coordinate 14,505,722, forward strand.
GAACACCTCGGTTAGATGAACTTGTGGTTGAACTCAATAATGTTGTTATATGACTAGAATATAACGCAGAACTTGGAATAAAAGTCGGCAAAGGGCATATTGGGCATATACCCGATTCTACGTATTACGCTATATCACGTTTTTAAGAACGAAAAGGGACAAGAAGTGATAGAAAGAAAGAATGAAAGAAAAAAAGAAAACGATTTATTTACCACACATTGCAACACATGAAACATAAAGGACTAAATACAGGCAAACATACGTGTGATAAAAAGGTTGCTGGACTCAGCATTTGTCGTGAGTATTCCAGTTCGAATATTCACGACACTGATTTTCAGCCAGCATCTGAGTAGTGCAGGTTACACGATAGACTGTAAATTACTTAGAATACACTCCATGGCCATTTATAACGCAACTAAGAACTATGATGGGACAGAACTACAGACATTTGTGATTGTCAACTTAAATTAAGAGACGTTAAATTTACGCGTAGTTCGCATTAGTTTAGCAGGCATGCGAAAAAAACTCAATTAAAATTAAGCAGAATTTGACAGCTGCGCAGTTATGTTTAATGTCATTCATCTCCCATCCTCGTCCGAACATTTTCATTATTCGTTTAACCATAATTTTGAAAAAACCCGATTCTAACAACAAAGACATGTCAGTTTGTGTTTGAACAAGTCCTTGATCTTTGATCGATGCGAGTTTCCTTTTATCCTGCTATTAATTTTGTAGGTAAACAAATTAAATATCGATTTGTTACGCTAGTTTTTGTTATTTAAGTATATTGCGTTGTTATAATAAATCGCTAGAAATAACAACTGCAAATATTACGTATTTTTGATCAAATTTAATGATTATACGGTTCGAAGGCGTGGCGTGGACATAACCCCCACAAGGTGGACGAACATTCTAATGAGGGTTACGGAAAGTCGCTGGATGCGGGCAGCGCAGGACCGATCATTGTGGAGATCCTTGGGGGAGGCAGCAGTCCAGCAGTGGACGTCTACAGTCTGAGATGAGGATGATGATGATTCTTGTATATGGTAAAACGAGTAGTTTTTTAGACAAAATGATACTAGAAATATATAGCTATTGAACTACTACATTGTTTATTTAATATGTAAAAATAAATTTTACGTACATTTTCTTTAAAAAAATTGGCCTAAAAGGTTTCTACAATGGCTGAAATGGTAATGACACAGAAAATAAATGTAATGATGATGATAATGATGAAAAATATAAAACGTTGAAATCAATTTTCCATAAGTTCCTGCGAAGCAAATGTAGAGTCAATAAAAATTGAAATATGAGCGATTTTACTGTTATCCTTGAGCAAACTATTGCAGTAACGATTCTTCCCCTTGCTTGACAAATGGCGCCGACGTTTGCACAATTTTAAATCGGGAAAAATAATGGACGAGGCTATAAACAATGTTTAACTTCTTGCTTCTCATTATACCATTATTATCACTGACCGAGCGAGCGAGAGAGAAGCGTTTTCGTTTCAGCTTGGGCTAAAATACTTTCGTGAGTCATTTCATTATTTATTTATTTTTTATTTACCTATGCTTGAGCCGAAAAGTACGACGGATCAAGCTTCACCGGATTTGCGGGGGAGCGGAAGACTACCCCAAAGTAGTCATGTACCTACCAACGCGTCTAGGGGCGGCTCGAGGGAGCCTTGGACCTAGACTTAGATGACCATCATCGCGTCATCGACATAATTTTGTCATGCGTAATAATATTATCCTATTGGATGGATACCATATAAATTATAATCTATTTTAGAATACAAGTAAAAAAAAAATGGCCGTCTGTCTGTCTGCCTGTCTGTTTTTACATGCTAATCTCTGGAACCGATATGGTATCCTATATCCGGGGATCCGGGGTCAACATCTTAGATACTTTTTACCACGGGAAAAATAATAATAATAATAACGCGGGCGTAGCTGAGCGGACAGCTAGTATTTCAATATGGCTGGTTTCTCATGGTATTTTGACAGCTCGTTAAGGGATATTATAGTTTGTCACAGAGGTCATTCTACGGGGCCTTTCTCCTCTATAGTTTGAATTCCTCAATCAATTCTCATGAATTTACGTAAAACTATCAAAGCCATCTGTCGATAAATAATAGCAAACAACTGTTGGTTCTTTTATATTCCCGCTCAAGGAGCTACTAGTAGTAAGTAAGGTTCTGTAGAAGTTTTTAGTAGTTTTAAAGAGTAGTATAAAATTGTTAATTAGTTCAGGCGTTGCCTTGTGGAAGTCCATTATGCTAGTTTATAATGAATTTTTCGCTACTTTGACACATAAAAGCTTTAACGCGAATCACGTTGTTCGGCCATGCGTGGTCACAGGCGGGACACTAGGTACTCCAAAGAATCAACGCGATTTGAATATTAAACAACTATCAAAAGTAAATGAAAATCGAAGGAAACATTCGATGCTTCATCAAGTACCACAGACTCCACCAGGCGGAGTAATATAAAAAACAAAAAATGCGACGAATATACGAGTAGATAGAGTATAATGTTCTTTCTACCAGAAATACTTATAAATGAAAAATACCTAACTTTTTATTGTATAAATATCAGTAATATTTTTAACGACATTTGCTACATCATAACAGTATACTTTACAAAACACTGGCAACCAAATTATAATGGCGGGGTTTTCAGCAGATAAATCAAGTGAACCGACCTCTGCCTAATATAACCCCATTTGTAAGCCCATTACTGCCTTTGTTGATCAATTGCGCCTGTCTCCCGCGGCGGCCGCGCAATGTACTTCATTATTATCAATCTGGGTCTATTGACAGCCGCTTTGAAGATATATTATGATTTAGGCCGTATTTTCTCGGTTTTTTCGGGATCATTTTGGGGTTGTGGGTAATATTTATGAATTATTCTTGTCATGAGATAATATATTTTATGACATTGGCCTCGATACCAGCGTGGCCGCTAAAATATCTCAATTTAAGGGGCTCCCCTATGCAAAGAGGCGCCGCCGTCTGTTAAAAAATAATAACTCGCGAAGTATACATTTTTTATAAAATCCGGTAGGTCATTTTCAAGTTGGCGTGCTATAGTATATATAGCGGCCATAAACTGTATTTATTATAGTCCGCTGTAGTTACAGATAGAAAATTTGCTAAAAACGGCCACTTGTGGCAAATTTTCTATCTGTAACTTCATCGAACTCAAACTAACAGAGTTGATGGCTTCTATATATCCTAAAACACCAAATCTTTAAAATGACCTACCGGATTTTTGAAAAACTGTTTACTCATAGAGTAATTATTTTTTAACGGATGGCGGCGCCACTTAGCATAGGGGAGCCCCTTAAGTTGTTTGGTCAATTTCATTCATATATGGGAATCGAAAAGGATGGCAGATGAAAGGATTTAATTTTGAATGAATGATTTTTGAAATAAGCAGCGCAGCTGTCAAATTTAGCTTAATTTAAGTGGGATGTTTTCGCATGCCTGCTAAACTAGTGCAAACTACGCGTAGAATCGATGTTTGATGTCTCTAAATTTAAGTTGACAATCACTTGTCCCCCTTCGTTCTGCTTGCTTATTGTGTGGGTTTTTGAGGTTAACATAACTCATTAACCCTGGTTTCAGAATTATTGAGCCACCTATGGCTTCTGAGATGACTCTTATAACGACTACATCCGTAGATAGCAGCCGGGACCAACGGCCGGCCGGTTCTTAAGAACATGAAAGGGACATTATGGTTTTTAAATATAAGTTAGAGCGTAATTATCTAAAATCAGGCCCATTTTCATGTTAATATCCGCATGGTTCCTGGCTTGGAATTCGATCAATCCAGTGCTTGATGGTCAACTTTACACATAACCTTTGAATTTCTTCGCAGGTGTGTGCAGGTTTCCTCACGATGTTTTTCTTCATCGTTAGAATGTGGAATAAACGTAAATATGAATTTGAAAATAGAAAAATACATTAATACGTAGTAGATACAGAATCCAGCACGTGCGGTTGGACACTCGCACTACGAAATTTACCCCTACTGCTACGGAATACGCGCGCTCTCAAGGTCATAATGTCCAGCCGCATGTGCTGCCTACTGTACGTGTTACTGTGATTTAACTGTAAATTATACTTATGGTGAATACTTTAGCTTTACCTAATTTGAAAACTGAAAGGATGATTCTACATGGCATATAAACTACATACCTAAACCTATATCTACTTATACACTACATGATGGCCGTGTGTGAGATGTCGCCCACATTTTGAAATTTATCAAACGGATCCTACGAATCTTGTAGATACTCGTATCGCTAGAAGTAAAGTCCTTGGTGAGACACAAGATAGCCATTATTCTCAATCGCGCCCGATCGGACACCTAACTTTATTTATTGCCGCGAGAGACAAAACACAACAGCCGTAGGCCGCCGCTTAAGATTCAATTGTTTCTTTTTATTAGTTGCCGAGAAAATATACCGACATCCTGGCGTTTATTTCAGAGGTTATTTTATAGAATCAAAATAGCTTAATTATAGTCTATTGTAGGTACACAAAAAATACAAGACAATAATAGAGGAATTTTTGGAGAGAAGAGTTGGATTAGATTTGCCGTCCGAATAACTCTTTTAAGTCACTCTACATCAATCATTATAAAATACATAATTTTTGAAACAACGTAGCTTTACCACAATCAATTGACAAACTCGCTATCATTTGGATTTTACATCACACGATATCAATGGACAAAATATCACGACATGGTTATTTGATCAATAACATCCGGTACACAAAAAATTGAGATTTCAGAAATAAATCTCATGTATCTAAAAATTTATGTAAAGGAGATAGGTACTGTTATATGTAATACGGAAGTCACGTCTTGCAGTACCTATCTCCTAGTCATGATTAAAATCTTGTGATGGGGTAATGATTGAGCATTTGCCAACTCAAACTGGATCTACTACTGTTTCATGTAAAGTCAATCATGACCTAAAGGTATACTAAAGAGATAACTTATAGGTTTATTTTTCGGTGAGTGAATTTGTTTATATTATAGTACTTTCGTTAAATGTATATGCTATACTAATTTTTATGGTTTTACCTTACTCTTTTCTGTAGTAAATAGCTTATAATAAAAAGGTATTAAAAATGATTTTCATTAGGTTTTCCATTAACATGACAAAGCGCTTAAAAGACGCCCCAACAACGACCGCTCAAAACCTGTGTATAAATTTACTGCACGTAGAAGGGATTTAAACTGTGAAATTAATTGAAGAATAATTGTCAAATTCCCAAAAAAAACTTTTTAAAGCATGGCAGATCAATTTGTATGATCCAAAATCATCTTTTATCCCGTATGAGTGTGATGTGTGATATTTCAGTGTGTGCGTTACTGAAGCGTGATTTATGTGGAGTTTAATCTCTGCATCATATTTTCATCTGTAACAGGTAATCTGACACCGTCATGCCGTCATCAATCTAACTAGCATTCCTGACATTCGCTTATTGATGACCGTTGGAGTTTTATGAATCGTTCCAACAAATAATGGCCGATCACGCGGCTACGTCACAGGTTATGCTCAAAATTTAATCATGGCGTCGATTATTTTCGGGTTTTGACAAAAACAAACTAAAATTTTCTCTTTATGAATATTTTATTACATCTATGAATAATAGTTTACGTTTAAAATTTTATTTTATTTTTGACGTAATGAAAAATGACTTTTTAATAAATTCCACAAATACTAATTAATTTATTATGCTGCTTATTATGATGCTGTCCTATTTCCTGAGTCAATAAAGATTTTATCTATCCATCTATTAAAATAAGTAATTTATTAAATTATTATTTAAAAAAGTAAAATACTACATATTTATTATCTTTTATTTGTATGTTTTTGTATCTCTTTTAATTTTTGACTGGAAGAGATTGCTTACAGCAATAAGACAGCTTTGCGCACATTCTAGTATTAAAAATATTTTTGTGTTTATTTGTGTTTTTGTAATAAAGTATTACTCACTTATTTACGATGTAATTATTTTCTTTCTTATCTGTTTTTGCAAGTGAAGTTTAGATTAAAGCAGAGTTTATTACACAGTTAATTTTATAGTGTATACGTATTGTGTGTTGCGTATTTTTGAATTCAGTATGTAGTTCTAGAAAATTATTTTTCTTTATTTTGATGTTTTCCGTTCTCTTTACAATTTTTCCATTAGGTGCACTAGCACACATTTTTACGGGTTTTCTCCACGATTCAGTTTTAAATTGAGCTTACGTAGTGAAAAAAGACATAGAAAGAGGGTGCTATTTTGTACAAAGCCATAATACATTTGATGAATAAATTAGTGAATCGTTCACTGATGAAGGGTTTCCCAAACTTATTGATGCGCAATATTGGATTAATTATACCCTTTCGATCAAAATTCAATTATGTCCTTTTCACACTTCTTAGGGCTGAAAGGGATGATGGCGAATATTTTTGTGTATAGCTATGGTTTGAGCGTCGGTAGCTAAGTGGTTAGGTTAGGGGCGTTGACTTCCATCCGGAAGTTCTCGGGTTCGAACCTCGGCACGTACCAATGTGTTTTCGATTTTCGAATTCATATGTATGTACGTCTATTCGATGCTCTTACGGTGAAGGAAAACATCGTGAGGAAACCTGCACACACCTGCTATTTGTAGTTTACCACTGGGTCAGCGTGGTCGACTAAGGCCTATTCACCCTGTTTCAAAGTAGGTCTGGGCCCCTTGGTGAGGACATTTATTGATATGGACTGTTAACGAGCGAATAGTTATTCTTAAAAAAATGGGATTCGTTTTGCTCTCTGTATATAAATAAAAAATAATAAAAGCAATAATGCACTTAATTTTTTTTTTTACTTTAACACAAAATACGTAGTACGGACTTAATGCGCTTTTAAATTTTCTAAAAAGATTTTCCTCTCTCCTACGAAGGATGCTTATTAAAAAGAGACGGCGATACGAGTAGTGCAGTTTTATTAAACAAGATTTTCGCTGCAGAGCAATAAATATAAATTTTACGGAACACATTAACGACTGCGTTTGGGCAACCGCGTTTTAAGCTGACATTTAATGAAATTTATACATTCGCTTGCATTTCAGCTCGATTTTATTATCCGTAAGGAAAGTGTAAACCTTTTTATAATTAAAAAAAAATGCCATGCTGAGAACAAATATTTTGGATCGGGATCTAAAACAACATTTTGTTTCTTTTGTCGAATGTATTTATAATTTTTCTACTTTTTGTAATATTTTTAAAACATGCTACGCCTGTGGAGTTTCTTCCGGCGAGTTCTTCTCCACAGAAGACAGCCAAATGTGAACTCGCCTCGACGACGTCGAAAAGTGATTTGTAAAATCTACTTCGAATAAAAACTTTGACTTTTGAATTATTTGAAATCCCAGTCTGTTTTGTGTAGCTAAGTAAAGAAATAAAAAGTACTTATTCAAAACAAAAACATACTTATTTTATTTGTTGTAAGGTTCAACAATAATAATTTTTTTAACGAAGACGTATTCTTACACATACACGATTGTTCCAAAAATGTCTTCAAATATTATGAGCATTTAAATTACGTAATGATAAGAAAACAGAGCTGTTGATTTTTGACCGGCAAGCCCTTAGAGTATAAATAAAAAAAATGTGGAGAGCCCTTTCCTCTCAATAATAACCTGCTCACGAAACATCTCTTTATTATCTCGCCAAATGTCTTTCTCAAGAAGTAATACTATTACAAAATGCAGCCATTTCAAAATGTATTTTGTTCGAAATAAGCTTTTGCAACAATTGTAAACGTAATAATATGCAGCTCAATTAAAAAGTTGCCTGCTGTTGTGGCCAAATGCAAACAGAACTTTTGCTTACATCGTACTACATCGTACATACTACAGTACGAGTAACACAAGCTACCTACTAAAGCCAACACCAGCGGTATCAATTAAAATTAAATTAAATTTCTTTTTTTCGAAGTATGATTTTTTAATTTTCATAACCGTTTTTTATCGTCAAATATAACTAAATAGCGACCCGCCCCGGCTCCGCACGGGAAAATGGTTATTGTGGGTTATCCATAAGTGTATTATGCATGTATTATACATAATAATATAAACCTTCCTCTGACTAAAGCTGTCCATGGTTGACCTTTGAAAGGTAGCGTTTGTCTGTGAAGAAGAACGACTGAATAACCTTGCATCTTGTCAAATATCTCATCTGACGTTACGGATGCTTCGGGTTCGAATCCCGGTGGGGATCCGTCGAACAAATATCACTTTGTGAGGCTTTCCCCAGTTTTGTTAGGACATTGCAGGCTGAATCACCTGATTGTCCGAAAAGAAAGATGATTCCGTGCTTCGTAAGGCACGTAAAGCCGTTGGTCCCGGCTACTAACTATGGATGTAGTCATTATAGGAGCCATGTCATCGGAATCCTTTCGATATGAAGAAAAACCTTGAAAGCGTCGTTATACTGTATAGAAGTAAAATAAAAATGAAAATAAAAAAACATTAAGATTGTTCCCATACTTGTGTATTAACGAAAATTAATTGCTTTGTATCTAATCACTACATAGTATAAAACAAAGTCGCTTTCTCTGTCCCTATGTCCCTATGTCCCTATGTCCCTATGTCCATATGTATGATTAAATCTTTAAAACTACGAAACGGATTTTAATGCTGTTTTTTTTAATAGATAGAGTGATTCAAGAGGAAGGTTTATATGTATAATACATGCATAATATACTTAAGGATAACCCACAATAGCCATTTTCCCGTGCGGAGCCGGGGCGGGTCGCTAGTGTGATATAAATATCGCTCATAACCTGGCCAAACTGAAAGGTAAGCAACCTTCAGGCCTTCAGCAAGGTCTGTATTAGGATGGGTGACCCTTTTAGGGCACGGTCTATGGTGACCTTACTTGAGTGACTTTAAGCTAAGTTTGCGAAAAGTTTTTGGAAATGACATATTAAAGATAAAATTAATGGTAATGGCTTTAACGACCCTTCTTTCACACTCTGCATAGTAATGATTTATTATTTTACAAGCTTTCCACCGCGGCTCCACCCGCGTTAACAGTAAGTATTTTCCGCGGTAAAAGGTACAATACAATACAATACAAATATTCTTTATTGACACCAAGAAAAAAACAAAGCAAAGAACACAAACACAGAAAACAACAGGTAGCCTTTGTTCTTTCCTAAGGTCTATTCTATTCTATCTTTGTACTTGAGTTTAATCAAAATTGGTTAGATCGTTTCGGAGCCTATTCAATTATTAGGAATAGTTTTAGAAAGGCGCGACAAGGACTTGATGAAGGCTACTGTCGATGCTATTCGTATGATTGGTTTCTGGGCCAATACTATCTGAGCATGCTCTTGACTCGAAGAGAAGAAGACAAGTTAGATACTAACTGGCTACGCAATGAATATCAAATTGTTCTTGTAACATGTAAATTGTAGCATCGTGTAATGGCCTTCTGGATGATAAAAGGATGTATTATTCTTATGATAACTTAGCGAGACTTTTGAAATTGTTTTACCAGGAACAAAAGTATTTTCTTGGAAGATGTTTTCTTCACTTTCGTATATTTGAGTGCCTTATTATTGTTCGTTTGTAAATAAAGTAACGAGTGGCGGAATTTATATAATGTTACGATTGAGTTTATATTCAGGTACCTACTTCATCACTATCACTATCACTACATAGTATAAAACAAAGTCGCTTTCTCTGTCCCTATGTCCCTATGTATGCTTAAATCTTTAAAACTACGCAACGGATATTGATGCGGTTTTTTTAAATAGATAGAGTGATTCAAGAGGAAGGTTTATATGTATAATACTTGCATAATATACTTAAGGATAACCCACAAAAAACATTTTCCCGTGCAGAGCCAGGGTGGGTCGCTAGTAGTAATATAAACCAATCTTGCTGAAATACTAAACTTACGAATACAATTTCAAGAAGTGGAGAGTTCCGGACTTAAAGTAACTGAATTTTCGCCTATGCCGGAAGATTCTTATTTTTATAGAATGAAATATTATTCTTTTCAGATAGAAAAAAATTGGTGGAAGAGAATAATATTTTTTAGGCTTTTTAAAATTCTTTGTATAGCTATACCAGGCTCAATCTATAGTAAAAGATAAGGTGAAAGATACGCACATTTTGCCCTTAACGGACATAAAAACGGTTTGCAAAGTACAAAGTATGTTCAGTTTGACCTGCTCTTCTGTGTACGAAAATACCCGCTGTGCTATATGATTGATCAACCACGTGATAAATCAACGCATGTCAATAACATATTATATTAGGTAATTACCTAAAAGGAAATAACATGAGCACGGGCGTTGCCAGGTTTTAGTTTTGGGGAGGTTTCAAGAAAATTACAGGGGGGGGGGAAAGAAATTAAAACGACTAAAAGCGCAGATTACCAAATAGTAGTCCCTTAGAAGTGCTTAGAATAACCCTAATAATAATTTAAGAAAAAATAAAAGATGTGCGAAATGAATAGTTAGTCAGTAATCAATGAGATATGCTGCATTTATTTATTTATTTTTAATTGTAAAAATGTTGATATCTGAAATGACCCTTAGACGGATTGACCTTTTAAATTTTTACATAAATATTGTAAAGATTGGAGCCATCAAGTAAAATATAGCTATGATGGCATGCTTTTCCATCGATATAATCTTTCAATACATTATGGGTTTGAGTACTTTCAGTGTCTATATTATACTGGGTCATTTTTTAATCACTTCGCATAAAGTCAAAGTCAAAGTCAAATAGTGTTTATTCGAAGTAAGACTTCACAAAATCATTTTTCGACGTCGACATATTTATGGTAGACATAAAAAGATAGGTTACGAAAAATAAAAAATCCCATACATTTGTATTCTAACACGATTCATACAAAAAAAAAATCGAAATATTGCCATTGTATCACATAAAATAGGTGTCAAATATTGTATAGAAAGAAATTAAATTTGCTCATTGAGGGTGATGTTTTGTAAAACGAAATTATTCAGTTTGTAGTTGGTTGGTTGGTTGTTTTGTATTATACCCACATGTGGCTGGTCAATTGTGACCCTGAGAGAGCCGTTATTACGTAGGAGTAGGGGTGAATTACCAAGCGAACTTTAAGCCGCGTATGCTGGCCACTGTACCTGTGTCTTTTAATCATTCTAATAAATTTGTGATAGTTTAGGTAGCTCTTTCATTTTAATCATTTTGTATCATACAATAAAGATTAGAGGAATAAAATTTTATTGCTGCGACCTAAAACTAATAATTGTGCGCTAGATATTTATTTGTGTATTTTGTCTGTAATGTTTTTTCTTTTAGCGTAAAGAGGAATGTTAGAGGAGTTTCCAGTATTATGAAACTATGATTTACTAACTAAGTATTTCATGAATCACTTTTTAGGGTACCGTATCTCGTTAAGCAAGAACTGAATTCTTATAGGATCACTGGTGCGTATATATCCGTCCGTCCGTCCGTCTATCACAGCTTATTTGTTCCAAAATGATTTTAGTTAGTAGTATTGATAAATCATTATGAATTGATGGGTTTCCGCTAAAGTTACTCGTAGTATTTTTGGTAACTTTAGAAAACTTAAAAAGAACTCAAAACCAGTTAACATAAATTATAAAAGACGTAGTGTGGGCAGGCCCCCCACAAGGTGGACCAACGATCTGGTGAGGGTCGCGGGAAGCCGCTGGATGCGGGCAGCGCAGGACCGATCGTCGTTAATCAAACAATTATATAAAATACTGTCTTGAAATACCATTTACTTTGCCATCGTCAAAACAAATGAACCAAAACATCTTAAACAATAAAAGCCAAAGATCACTCACCAAAAAGTGTTGAATTGACGAAGTTCCAATGGAAAATCCAACTCCTTTCGTTAAAGTTTGCAGCAAGTTACAAAGCAAACAATACACACCCAAAAGTTCCAAGCCGCATTCGAATAAAGATTAATACATTTTATTATCACTGATTAAAAAGTTTGCAACTGGCAGCGAAGGGAGGAACAAAAGGGGAGAATACTTTTTGAATTTGGAAGAGGAACGAACTTTTGAAAAATTTAGTTTTCGCGCGCTTGCGTAGGCTGGAGTCGTGAGTCGTGCGGACGCTACAGCGAGTGGCATCAGACTGGCTGTATATACTTTCGTCCGTCGTCTGACGATGTGATACGAGATACGCTGTAATGTGACTGGCATGTTTCAAACATCTGACTCTGATAGGTTATCATCGGTCGGCGAAATCGATACGAAAATCTTAGATCTATCTAGTTATCTTTCAGGAAGTACGCGAGACAATGAACTATGAAAATGCTCTCTTTTGCATCAAAATCAAAAGGTTTTTTGAACAGAACTGGTAGGTTCGCGCAATGTGTGCGCTGCTGTGGAGAAGAACCCGCCAAAGAAACTCCACAGGATCGCATTTTTTTAAAGTAGAGTTTACAGTATAAACACAAAACAACTAATTCAAGCAATTGGCCACTTTTAAATCGAAGGTTCTCGAACATTTCCTTGGTTTGCAATATTTAAATAATATCCTTATGTAATAAATATTTATGTATTTATTTATGAGTGTATGTATGTATGTATATATATATATATATTTGTATATATAATTATTATATAAGAGTCATTTATTTAGTGCAGGTATCTATATATCAATAAATAGACACAGCACTGTGCACTACTACAGTCAGTTTCTTTGTGTATCCTCTACCCTAAGGTTGCCTGGTAGAGATCGCTACAAGCGATAAGGCCGCCTTTGCGCACTCTATTTACTTGTGTTGTATATTTTGTGTGCAATAATGTGTTTTTACTTACTTACTTACTTATTTGACCATCTTTCCAGCTGTAAGACTTCCACTGCTGGGTAAATGCCAAACCAAATTCACTGAACGAACGCGTCTACATTGCGCGAAGAACCGGCGGACGTTGGGGCAGAATAGTTCTTGAAAAGCAACCTGGCATAAGGTGGACCATCTGGTGAAGATCACAGGAAGCCTCGGACCGATCTTTGTACAGATATTTAGGGAAAAATTGTCTACGAGTATGAGTAAATATTTTAGATATCAAAATACTACGAGTATTGTCTAGGTTTAGAAGCAGCCGTGTTGTAAATAGTGATATATGTTTTAGCACCTTTAGTTCGTTATTTTTAGTAAACGTTAGAAGAAAAACGAAGGCTTCAGCATATGAATCAATAAGAAGACGAAGATAAAACAAGGCTGTATGTATTCTATTGTCTCTGCCTCGGAAAATATAAAATGCCAGGAAAACGCCGCCGTCAATATTTTGTACCGAAACTCAAAGCCAATTAACTTATGTCGGAATCCCGATCCGATTATAATGAAGTAATAATATTATATAAAAAAACATTCGGTTACATTCCATTTCCTTCCAACAAAGCTACTTATGTTTCTAGAATAATTTTCCTCTGATTGCTTATTCGGAAGTTTCCACCGGCCCACAATAGGGTTGTTACTCATAATATAAATTACACAGTGTTCCTATCGTGTGTCCATAATGGAAAATTAATGAATATTGCGAATGCTTCAAACTTTTTTTATAGAAAGAAAGTGTGGGTATATATTCTGAACGAAGTGAAACAAGTCAACCTGATTTTCAAATAATTTTCATGAACCTGTGCTACTTTGATTATTCCCAAAATATATTTTATCAACTATTATTATTTATTAATAAAGATTGGTATGTGGAAACCCTAGGCCCAATAATGTTCCGCCAATAATATTCAAGGAAGCAAATAAAAAGTTTCAAAAATATGCTAGCGGCCATCTTGACTGTCCTGTTTTGAATTAATTAAGAATTTAATTTTAAAGTTTAGGGATCGCTCGATTGAGGACATGTGGTTAGAATAAGTCGATTTGCATACTGTTGTGTTTGGGATTAGGGATCATGCTTAGATTTAAATTAGTTTGACGACTTTTGAAGCCCCGAGGTTGTTATTGAAGTGTTTAATTAAATCGATAGGGTTTTCCTAGAGTACAGTTAAGAGCACGCAATTTTACCAATAGAAATATATGTCGTCAGGGAGTAACATATGTCATTTTTTTTATTTATATAATATCTTTTCAAGGATTGCAATACTAGTAAATAAGAAAACATAAAAATAATTAAGATATTCATTCGAAAACTACTGATCCAATTGAAATGTAATATTCGTATAATTCTTTCACCGATGGAAAACAGGTAGTCTTACCACAAAAAAGTTAGAAGTCTTGGACACGGGCCTAAAATAATCTTATTGATTGATGAGATTTGTCACACAAGATTTTTAGACAATTTTTTTTTATTGACCTATAGTTGTGTCGAAAAGGTACGACCAATCAAGCTTCCCCGGACTTGCTGGGGAGCGGAAGACTCTACCCCAAAAAAAGAAATCATATACCAACGCGTCTAGGGGCGGCTCGAGGGAGCCTCGGACCACGGCCTAGCGCGTTGATATTGAAAAACGGTTCGAAGGTTCGAACCTTGGTTACGAACTCTAGGTGAATATTTCGATAGATAAACTTTAATTAGTTGAATATTCCTACAAACATTAATAATTACGAAGTTGACAACAGTAATTTAATTATAAAACAAGTAGATATGAATTAAGTATGTCTGTGAGGCGAACGTTCGCGACAGTGATCTTGAGTGACACACTCACTGCGCCTGCGACTCATTAACGCCGACATTACAAAGTGATCGTCATTAGGGCTGAAATATATTAAGCGGATATAGGCGCTCTACTACTACTCGTACTTAATGTAAGGGCCACAGTTTCTGGCGACGCGCAGTGCTAATAGGAGATTTTCCGACAGCTTATAATAAAAAAATAAAAGCGGCCAAGTGCGAGTCGGAGTCGCCCATGAAGGGTTCCGTAGCAGCAAGTAACATAATATAAAAGTTTTTGTAGTTCGTTGTAACTTTGATCGATGTTTTAATAATAGTGAAAGGTAAATTGCGGTTTACGATTTATGACGTATTAAAAAAAAACTACTTAAATAGATCTCGTTCAAACCAATTTGTCGTTGGAAGTTTTCATGGTAATGCATATCATATATATTTTTTAGTTTTATTATTCTCTTGTTTTAGAAGTTACAGGGGGGGGGAACACACATTTTTCCACTTTGGAAGCGTCTCTCGCGCAAACTATTCAGTTTAGAAAAAAATGTTATTAGGAACCTAAATATCATTTTTGAAGACCTATCCATAGATACCCCACACGCATGGGTTTGATGAAAAATTTTTTTTAAAATTTTTGTTCTATGTATAGGGCTGAGATGATGATGATGATGATAGGGACCCCCTAAATTTATTGTTTTTTTTTTTCTATTTTTGTAAGAAAATCTTAATGCGGTTCACAGAATACATCTACTTACCAAGTTTCAACAGTATAGGTATTATAGTTACGGAATAAAGTGGCTGTGACATACGGACGGACAGACAGACAGACAGCCATGACGAATCTATAAGGGTTCCGTTTTTTGCCATTTGGCTACGGAACCCTAAAAACGAGCATTCTTTAAGATTTCCACCCGCTAGTAAAATAATGAGAACAGTGAAAATTGTAGACTTTTTGACTTTTTTTCTGTCGGATTGTACATGGTTCTGACTGAGTTTAATTTTAGGAAAGTTAGTTTATTAATTTAAATATTATTTTATAATTCAATACTTCGATTTTATTACCTATTTACTAGTGCCATCTGTTGAGCCGTTTTGTAAGGTTTTTTTTTTATTTATTTTTATTTATTTGCTACTGGAATACATCCCATTACGAAGCGACAAGCCCGGCGGATCGAACTGCAATGCGTCCGATATGGTCCGATGCGATAGTTAAGCCCATGTTCAGAGGTCAGACACGGCGGGAACCGCGCGGTAATGAAATCGGTCTTTATTTCTAGGAGTATCAATGAGTTCATTCAGACGTAACTACGTGGTTTGTTATTGGACAACTAATAAGAGCGCGGCTCTTAAGTGTGATCTCTTCACACTAAATAAAAAAGTTGATAGTTGCTACAT
Source organism: Teleiodes luculella (assembly GCA_948473455.1). Lineage (NCBI taxonomy): Eukaryota > Metazoa > Arthropoda > Insecta > Lepidoptera > Gelechiidae > Teleiodes > Teleiodes luculella. Next base: position 14,521,770 of record OX419593.1, read on the forward strand.
GTAGAAATGAGACCTAAAGCGGCTGAGACCTAACGCGCTTGTTGTGATACGCACCTTAATTAATTATTTAAGCTCAATTTGCTGAACTTTGTAAACACAATGTTACTCCATCCAATACGCTTTGGTTAATCCGGGACAGTTAACTATTAACAACGTTTAGACAAGTTTCTGACTACATTCTCTCTTAATTATATATCTTTGTGGCATTTATCCTCGCTTTTGAATGTTCGTCCCTCCTGAATGTAACTCTTTAGTCTAATCTAATCGGTCACTCAGTTTGTATGGAGACGTTTTTTTGTTTCCGGAAGAAGAAAAGTTGTTCTTTTTTAATTCAACCTTAGTTCCTTAGGGAATAACTTGTTCAATTCCATAAGTACCTACCGCTATGTTGCTTATAAACAACCAGGTTAAATTTCACTATGTATTGGTAAGTTGATCAGATCTTACTTTTTTTTTTATTGTATTGTTTTATTATTTTTTAATATAGTTGCTCAAAAAGTGGCGTATTGCAGGGTCGTATAGCGTTCGGGAAGTGGGCTATTACCAAAGAGGTTGGAAGAGGTTGGGAGAGGTTGGAGAGTTTGGTCGCTTTAGAAGCTGGCGAAGCTGGCTCTTCCAACCTCTTTGGCTATTACACACTCGTGCTTTTTTTACCTTTCTCGCACTCGCGCGTTCTCTTTCCCAACTGTCAAAATAATGCCTATTAAAAAGAAAAACCAACCATGAAGTATTTACTAAAAAAATTCATAAAAGTTTTTATGATTCATGCAAATACGTATATTTCTACAAAGGAGCTACTTTGTTTCAATATCAGATTTAATGATTTGATTAAATGAGTTAGGTTTGGTTTCATCATTTTTTCACATTAAATTTCATTTTCATTTCATAATAATATCAATATAAACATTCTACTGAAGACTTGGCTGTATAGGCATAGTTCTCTTTGCATACCAGAATGGGTGAAGAAAAAAAGTTAGTTGAGTTTATTGTGTTTTTATTATTTTATATTTTATTAAATTGCTTCATTTTTTCGCAACTGTATTAAAAATAGTCGTTCAGTACACATGCGGAACCGTCATTGCAACTTGTTCCGACTGTCAACCCTCGCCTTCGGCTGCGCTTCGGCTCGGGTAGGCATTTGTCGGAACTCTTTGCAATGACAGCCTTTCCGCACTTGTAATGAAATATACTATTTAAGCCCCGGAAGACGTAGCGTGGGCAGGCCCCCCACAAGGTGGACCGACGATCTGGTAAGGGTCGCGGGAACCCGCTGGATGCGGGCAGCGCAGGACCGATCGTTGTGGAGATCTTTGGGGGAGGCCTTTGTCCAGCAGTGGACGTCTACTGGCTGAAATGATGATGATGATTATTTTTAAGCAGTAATTTACATCCTTTATATTTTTTTAAGTTATCTCTGCTCTGCTCGCGGGATTTTTTTCCATGGGAATGGCATATTTTCCTGCGGTAAAAAGTATCCTGTAATTTTTAAGCCATCAAAGTACTTCCATACTATTTATGACAAAATAAGATATTTATTGTAATCCACATGGTAATAAAAAATACTCATATTGAGGCTCACATTAGACCCGAGCAGGCACAGCACTGCAATTCATTTTTAAAACTTACTCAAATATGATATCGATTCGGAAGCAATCGGCCGAGGAACAAAAAAATTCAAAATGGTGGCCAATTTTTCCCATCGGAGACCACGCACCTTCTAACATTCGGACCACAGTATGTCGAATAATTTATGTGTCGGTCGACAGTTTGTCGAGCAACGGTTACAATTTCAAATAACACACATTACATTGAATTTGTCAGTCATTTTAAATTACTAAAAATTACTTCATACTGACTCTGTTGCTACGTAAAAGCAAAGACAAACACCCTCTCACATCTTTTATATTATGTAAGGTAAGGCAAGAAAGAAATGGAACTATATCACGCATCTTCTTACTCAATTATTGTACGTATTTTTGTTCGGTCCATTGTGAGTTGAGAAAGGAGAGCTCCTTTGCTCATCTGCTCTAATTGGACAAATCGCCAATTTGGGATCCTCTAATATACCTACTATTTTCCTTCGGGTCAATTTATACTAACGCAGAGTCTAAGCGCAGCGAAGCATCATTCCATACAAATTTAATAAGTGATGTTCCGTTTAATGAGGGATTTTCAAGATGGCATTTATGAAAAAAAAAAGGTTCTATTGACTCAAATAGATGGCGTGCATGTCGAATAAAATGTCAAAAGCGAGCAATCAGGGCAGATAAAAAACTGGCAACACTGTTGTTGTCACGTCAATCGTCACGCTTTGTTGTGTTTTAATTTCGTTTCGTGTTTTTGCGTGCTGAGTTGCGTTTAAATTTTTGATTCGTTTTACCAGTGACCAAATTTTGTGACTTCTTTTCCTACCTTCAAGCACGTCTATTTTATTTGACGTAATAGTTAGCGCCATCTCTTATGACCATAATGAAACCTTTTTTTGTTTTTAGAACTGGCAAAATGAAAATCCTTTTTAAATCTCAAAATGTGTGCTGTGTGTTACGCTGTGGACATAAGATTGAATTTGCTTCGACTCTGCGCTAGTATAAATTGACCCTTAGAATTTAAGACCTCTTCCTTTTATTTTATACTAGCTTCCCGCAGCAGCTCCGCCCGTTTTAATAGTTTTTCCTATGGGAATGAGAATTATCCAGCGGTAAATTTAGCCTATGTCCTTTCAAGGTCAATTCTACATTTGTGCCAACTCCACAGTAGGTACTCCACAGTCCACACGCTTTCACAAATTTTTCCCGTGAGAATGCGGTAAATCGTAGCCAAGTTGCACCAATGGTTTATAATATTTACCAGAATGGACTCCCTTAAATAATGGAGTAACATAGTGGTAGTACTCATGAAAAGCAACTTTCCCTAAGGAACATAGGTTGAAATCTCAAAAATAAAATTTAACTTGTCATACAAAATGGGAAGTTTATATGAAAAGACGATTTTTTTTTAAAGATCTTAACCTATGTTTTTAGGGAAAAGTTGTTCAGTTTCATGAGTATACTACTACTGTTGCGGATAAACAACCATAAAAATTAATAGGATGAAAAAAAAATTTACTCCATTCTATATGGTGAATATATAAACCATAAACGAATAGGATGAAAACGATACTCCATTCTATTATTCGCTTCATAAATGTATTTCAGTGGAAAAACGCCACCGAATTTCAATAGACTTTCGCGAGGGATTTTTCCAAACCAAATATCGATAAAATTGAAAGAGATTATTCAAAATACATAATCTAAACCTTTTCACACTTCGGTAAGCATCCCAAAAGCCTTTCATTTAATAGTAAATTGAATATAAAGTAACGAGGTTGATTCAGAAAAGTCGTTTCTGGAACACCTGATCATTTTATTATAATAGACTGGTACTTCCTTTAAATTAAAAGTAAGACACCCCCGTCTTTCCAGCGTCGCGCATACAATCATCCGCGTTCGTCTTTTGTTTCACTCGCCTAGCTGCCTTCAATTTTGGGGTAGAGTCTTCCGCTCCCCCGCAAGTCCGATGAAGCTTGATTGGTCGTACCTTTTCGACACAAGCATAGGTCAATAAAAAAAAAAAGCGTATAATTTTATGCGCGATGCACGACGTTGACGTTCAAAAGACGCTAGTGTGCAAATATCCGTCCATCCATCCATCTTCACAAACTTTCGCATTTACATATAATATTACTAGCTGCCCGCCCGCGGCGACAGAGTTACTTTCGCATTTATAATATTAATAGCCACCCGCCCCGGCTCCGGACGGGAAATGGTTATTGTGGGTTATCCTTAAGAATATTATACATATAATCAAAACCTGTTGCGTAGTTTTAAAGATTTAAGCATACATAGGGACATAGGGACAGAGAAAGCGACTTTGTTTTATACTATGTGTACCTAGTGATAAGTAGGGATCGACACATATTGGAAATAGTGCAAATCACTACATAGTATAAACCAAAGTCGCTTTCTCTGTCCCTATGTCCCTATGTATGCTTAAATCTTTAAAACTACGCAACGGATTTTAATGCGGTTTTTTTTAATAGATAGAGTGATTCAAGAGGAAGGTTTATTTGTATAATACATGCATAATATACTTAAGGATAACCCACAATAACCATTTTCCCGTGCGGAGCCGGGGCGGGTCGCTAGTAAATATATAATTTGATTATCGGAACGTGACCGGGACCAACTGATACCGACTTCTTTGTAATATTTTATTCTTTCCAATAAGCTGAAGCTGCATGATTCCGAGTAGCATTAATATCAGAATATTGCGACCAAGTTCATTACCATACTGCTTGCTAATCGTTTCACAATAGGGTAAACCACAGACTATAATAATATTCAATGGACACAACAAAGTATTCTAATAAAATACTTATAATGTTTTCAACATTTTACACACAATGTTTTTTGTGAAGGAAATGTGAACGGCGCGGGCGGCGCGGCGCTCTTTACCTTTTTCTTGACCTTTTCTGAACAATTACTACAACAAGGCTAGTTTCGTACTGGGATAGGTCTATTTGGTCACAAGTACGCAACTGCATAATTGCACTTGTCGCATTTTCGTGAGACACATTTCGTCACACACGACGCCGCTATTAGTCTGCAACTCTCATGTTTGGTTCTTTGCACTTTAAATTGCTTTAAATCTAACTGTATTTCATGTTCGATGTACAGAAGCCAGCACATGCGGCTGCACACTTTGACATTGAGAGCGTCTATATTACGTAGCAGTAGATCGAATAGCGCCAAGTCCAGTGAAGCTTGATTCGTCGTACTTTTTCGACACACGCATAGGTCAAATAAAAAAAAGAAAAACAACAATAAAGACTACAGCCGAAAGACAGTAAATTTCAATGCTTTTGTGCGATTATGTTCTTTGTATGTCTCTACGATGGTGCAGGGGCGTGTAGTGAAAAAAAAAGTAGTAAAAAGGAGACAATGTTTGTTTGCCGACAAATTGTATTTAAAGACGTATTGAACTTCCATTGGTCAATTTATTGAAAGTAAGGTCTGGTGGTGGATAAATAGTCTGTAGTTTCTTGATATCCGCTTCGACTATGGAAGTCGGTCTCAGCCCGAGGGCGGTCAATGCGGCGGGTTTCCTCCTTGATTGCGACTACGTCACTTGAAACATTCCCCGCTCTTGACGAGGCTAGTTCCGTACTGAGATAGTGCTATTTGGTCACAGGTTAACATTTGTATAATTTGGTCAAAAATAAATCAAAATCAAAATGGTTTTTATTTTAGTAAGATTTTACAAATCACTTTTCGAAATTACAAAGTTTTGTAATGCTCAAACTGACAAAAATCTTTTCCCGGCTTAGAATTTGCCCAAAACCTACCGTGGCGTCTATTACCTATTCAAATATTTTAATCTTAGAATAGAGCAAAGAAGACTGTGTTTTTCTTAAAGTTTAATCTTACTTATACTCCTCCGCTATTCTCTTAATTATAAAGCTTGATCAATTGAAAAAAAAACATAATAATAATATAATATAATAAAATAATAATCTTTATTGAACTTAAAACCAGTGTCTAATATGTTTTACAATGCATGTGCTCGAAAAGAGCGTTTTTCTAAGCAGCCAAACAGTGCGGAAAGTAGCACTTTTCCGCACTAGTGCTTTTTACTTTTCAGATTTTTTTTAATTTTTGCTCAGACTGTCATTCAGCCAGTCAACCTAACATTTCAGTATTTGAGATATTTTTATAACCAATTGTTACTAATATAAAGGGAACAATAAAAATAACAATTCAATAAACGCGTTTATAATTAGTATAATTAGGCAGTCGAAGTAGCAGGACCGTGGAGTGCAGAGGCCAGAAGTTTTGTGAGGGAGCTAGGGCAGCGTCTTCGGAAAGCTACTCGTGACCCCCGTGCCGAATCGTTCCTGCGACAGCACATCTCACTGGCGATACAGCGTGGAAACGCCGCCAGTGTGATGGGGACATTCCCGTCGGCCGTCGGGCACGATTCGGGGCGGTTTATTTGACAATTATTAATATTTTGTTTGACTTTTCTTGTTTTGTGTTGTTTTATTTTGACTTTTCTTTGACATATATATAAATTAGACTATTACAATTCGAAAAAAAAAAAAATTTGTATAATTACTTTAGAAATTGATTTTTATTGATAAATTACGTTCTAATATTAATTAAAAATTTGCGTGGCTGAATAAATTTTACTCATTGCCTTATTGCGATTCGACAGCTTTGCACATGCGCAGTAGATGTTTTTTTCAGCGCGAATGTGTTTTGTTTATGAAGCCCGTCATTTATACGCCTTTTTAATATAACTGTTTTTTTTTCTTGCACAATGCATTGTAAATTCTTGTATGATACACGTGCGAAAGATGATTTCCGACTCGTGTCGGCTTATACACTCGCTCGCTTTGCTCGCTCGTGAATAAAATGACACTCATCGGAAATCACATACTTTCCGCACTAGTATCATAAATAACTATTTCACCACAGTATGGATAATGCAGCTGACGTTTAAAAAAGGAAAAACCTGTGCTATAAATGTCAGAATTACAATATAAGGGATTACATTGCATTTATAGCTCAGTTTTGCAGTGTAGACGAGATGATAATTATTGGTGGGAATGGCAGTAAGTAATCAATAGTTTTACGAGTAGTTTATGAACTAGAACCAATACTCGTAAAAAGATAAGTGTGCTTATTATAACAGTGCATTTCGAGCTGTTAAAACTGTTAATTAGCTGACACTGACCCGCATACAAGTTCAACCAACAACAACTGAGATCCCCTTTCGCTTGTCTTTTCTAAATTTACGCTTTTTTCACGTGATAAAGATTCTATGACCAAAATCCGCCGAACACGAAAATTTATGACATATTTATACCAAATCCTAGACCGAGTAAATAGCTTTCCATCGCTAGTTCTGCAGAACTGCAAGACGTTGTCAAGTTGCAATGAAATATCTGATTGGTTGTTGACTATTAAGGAGTTTCCGGTTCAATTGAATGTTAACTCTATTTGGAGTTGGAACGTGGAGGATGTGATTTGATAATAGTTCTTATAGTTTTCTTTCTTTATTTCTTTCTCCTCTCATAGTTGGATCAGTTGATATAAGTGTTACAGTCGAGAGTGTTCTTAGCTATGATCCAAGAAAATATCTTTAGCCATTTGCAGATTATAAGCTCTTTTCTAGTTGTTGAAAGGATCAAGTAACAGTTTAGTAGCGGGGATTTTAATTTTTTTAATTTATTGTTATTATGTATTTTCTTATCTACCAACATTATTCAACAAACACTTATTACCACAATTCGTTTAGCAATGCATAAAAGCTTCTCGTACAAGCAATTTAAATTAGGAACTTCTCAAAGCCAACGACCTCATTTCTCCGTATACAAAGATCTTAACCGTTCTAGCAACGTCTTAACTAGAATTAAAATATATAGTTAACGTAATCTGGGTTAGGCATTTAATACTAGTAAGGTCAGGAGTCTGGTAACAGCTCATATTATGTCCCCACCGAGGGGCTCGAGCCTACCCTGAAATGACGGTGAATAGGCCTTAGTCGACCACGCTGGCCCAGTGCGGCTTGGTCAACTTCAAACACAACCTTTGAATTTTTTTCGCAGATGTGTGCAGGTTTACTCACGATGTTTTCCTTCACCGTAAGAGCGTCGAATAAACGTAATATGAATTCGAAAATCGAAAACACATTGGTACGTGGCGAGTCTTGAACCTGCGAACTTCCAAATGGAAGTCAACAGCCCTAGCCACTTGGCCACCGACGCTTTCTAGGTCAGGAGTAGTAAACATGTTTTGCAATAAGTAGTAATATAACGTTATCCATCCTCTCGCACTTACTCGAGTTTTATTTTAGTTGAGATGAAATAACTAAGTGTTGAGTTATATATTTGGTGTAGAAAAATGTTATGGGCGTTGACTTTGAATCTCATATATACGTATGATAAAACTCGTTTGTGAGTTTGTAAGTATTTACGTTTTCATGTTGAGCAGAATCGAAAGAAATTTGAGTTTCTAACACTTCCGCGACACAATAATTAAATACAATGAAATGAAGTGTATGTATTTGGTTTAGATTTTTCTTGTATCTTTCTATTCCAGATATAGCGAGAAATAATCTGTGATTTTTATTTTATCTACATTTATGATGATTAAATAAAAATATTATATTTTAATAACTAAATGAAATCAAAGTGCTGGTTGGTAGTATATTATTTATTATGTAATAAACATTTTTATTTTTATAACTATTAAGATTTAAAACGGGATATATACCGTGGTATTTGTTTTGTGTAAATGCCCGATATTTTAAATCTTAATAGTTAAGAAAACAACCGTGAAAGTTTTAAAAAGTATATTTTTAATGTGAATTGACGGTATATAAATAAAAATAAATAAATATGTGGTGTGGGACATCTCACACACGGCCATCTGACCCCAAACTAGGCAGAGTCGTACTATGGGTGCCAGACAGCTGATATAGATACACATTATAATTATATACAACATCCAGACACAAGGCAAACACAAGTGTTATCACTCGAATATTTGCCCTGGGCAGGATTCGAACCCGCGACCTTGTGCTTCGTAGGCCGTCTAATATATAATATTATATAAAAAACATAACCAAAATAGTTTATTTTTATTTTTATGCGATGCGCAAGAGCGTAAATATTTTCCTCAATTTCCCGCAGTTTATAATTCGAATACGAATCAGCGTGTAACAGTTACTTGCGTATAAACAAACACTCGACCTTTACGATTTGTTTACATTAAAAAAGTGTGTTTGTGTAATAAACTCAGATTTAAAAAACAGCAAGACGGTGATAGAATATCTTAAATGTGGAAAAAGGTTTTGAAAATTTGCATTTACAAACCGGGGACATGTTTTTTATTTGCGTTCCTTTATCTACTACACTTGGCAAACAGATTGGGGACGACAATTTGTGATTAGTTACACGGGTTAACGCTCAGTTTATTCCGTCTGTGTACGGTCACGTTCGTTCAGTCATATCACGAGCACTATTTTTAGGGTTCCGTAGCCAAATGGCAAAAAACGGAACCCTTATAGATTCGTCATGTCTGTCTGTCTGTCTGTCTGTCCGTCCGTATGTCACAGCCACTTTATTCCGAAACTATAATACCTATACTGTTGAAACTTGGTAAGTAGATGTATTCTGTGAACCGCATTAAGATTTTCTTAGAAAAATAGAAAAAAAAAAACAATAAATTTAGGGGGTCCCCATACATAGAACTGAAACTAAAAAAAAAATTTTTCATCAAACCCATACGTGTGGGGTATCTATGGATAGGTCTTCCAAAATTATGTTTAGGTTCCTAATATCATTTTTTTCTAAACTGAATAGTTTGCGCGAGAGACGCTTCCAAAGTGGAAAAATGTGTGTCCCCCCTCTAACTTCTAAAATAAGAGAATGATAAAACTAATAAAAATATATGATATGCATTACCATGAAAACTTCCAACGAAAATTGGTTTGAACGGGATCTAGTAAGTAGTTTTTTTTAATACGTCATAAATCGTAAACCGCAATTTCCCTTTCACTATTACTAAAACATCGATCAAAGTTACAACGAACTACAAGAACTTTTATACTATGTTACTTGCTGATACGGAACCCTTCATGGGCGAGTCCGACTCGCACTTGGCCGCTTTTTATTGCTTAGACTTGTACATTGTTTGAGACAAGAGCCGGTCTTGGTTTGAACAAAGCTTTTGATTTCTGAAATGACGTCTAGTATTATGTGGAAGCTTATACCTATAATGAATAAAATAATTTTGAATTAATTTGGATTTTAGAAAAAGGGAGAAAGGAATAATAAATATGCAGTCCACGTGATATGACTGTATGCCTTACACGACGCCTCAGAACTAAATATAATTGTACAGGTAGTACTAATAGATAAAAGTTTGTTGCATAAAAATTGCACACATACAAATGTAACAAACAAAGCTCATGTAATACTATATTAAAACCGAGTTACTATCACGAACTTAAAGAATAATAAATAACAGCAATGATAAATAAGCGACCCATGTGTGGTGCAGTATGCAATGGGCGGGCACAGGCTCAGTGAAAAACCCGAAAGGGCAACACTGATTTTCAGCCGTCACCCTAAAATACTATTTAGTAGTACGACGCCCATCGGAAGAGGTTGTCTGAAACGGTTTAATTTTAAACTGGTATTTATTTATTTACTAAGAACAAAACTTATTTAAATCAATTAACTAATAACTAAGCGTCACTTAATGTTTTTTTTAACATAATCGGATTCTTCCTAAACCAAAATAAATTAGGCTAAATTCATATTTAAAATTATTCGACACTCTCTAGACTGTTTCTTAGTCTGAACTGTATATTTTTATCTTAATGTTACTCACTGTATATAGTAGTGTGGGCCCGTGTGGGTGTCACTGGAATGTACCAATATATTTTCTTTTGAATACAATATTGGGTAATAAATTTCGATTCTAAAATATACAGCAATAAATTAGCAACAGAAGGAAAAGTCTTTTATATAATTAAGCTAACAATCTTCTAAAAATGAAAAAATTTACTTACAGCTCAAAGGGCGGACTAGATGCAGGAAACATTACAAAAACTAGCTTTTAAGCAATAATTTTTCACATGCTTTACGTTATTTTTCCAAGGTAAAAAGTAGCCCTTTGCCATGATGGCAAATTTTAGTATGTGGCGTTTTTTTGAGAAAAATACAAGTAACTTAATAACCGTCCGATAATACCGATAGTACTTTGGTATAAAATCCTTGTAAAAATAATACAACACAACTGTCAAAATTACAAAAATCCAAGATGGCGGCCAACTCAAAATTCGTATTAGAAAAATATTCAAACAGCTACTACGAGTAGTAAACACAGACAGTATTAAATAACAGGTAAAAACATCGTTCACATTGTACATAACCTTCAAACGATAGCGACACGACACGATACGACCGATAAAATGTTCTCACAACAGCGTGATTCACCTTATCACAAAAAGCCATATAATCCCGCAATATAACACCTAAACACATAATATTTGGTAGTCAGATTACTAAGTTATCTATTAGGCGGTGACCTGACTACAATTATTACGTACTCGTAAGTAATAGTAGTATTATGTATAATATGTGATAATTTCAAATTATTTTTTCTAGCTAAGAGAATTTCCAGAGCACATAGATGGGCTTAAACAATTTAAAAAACTGCCCAGAATTTTAGAAAGACCTGTTTACGGTTTTCATGTATGAATGATGCGTTTATTCGATTTCAATTTAGGTACATAAATCCCCAGTCATAGTTTTTACCGCGGGAAATATATCATTTCTACGGGGAACTGCACGGAAAAGTAAAAAAACAACGCGGGCGTAGCCGCGGGCGGACACAGTGGTCAATATAATTCAAACAATGAGACGCTCAACGCGCCGCGCAACTAACTCCCCGGCCCCCGCGTTTCCTAAAATGAGGCTTTATGAGTACCTACGGCGGATACTTTTGTAAATTTTGAACTTAAATCGAGAAATAATAATAAATAAGTCAAAAACAATTATATTAATAGCGAATCATCGCAATTTAAGTATTTATGTTGAACGAACGGCGGCATCGATTTGATAGTATACTCGTAATTTGTTTAAAATTTGACGCAGAATAGCAAATAAAACGTCCCTTGTTCCTTGATGGGGATGTATCAAAATAACATATTTTTCTAATATTTCAATATGTTTTTTATAGTCTTGGGCTCACTGAGTACATGATAAATATATTTTTGTTTTTCTCCTCATTATTTGGGGATTATGGATAATATTCTGTAGTTAGGTTCATATTCTGTCATAGGATCTAGCTTTTGATGTAAAAAGGTTATTGAAAGTCTCAAGGAAGCTTGTTATTTTTCTACTGCACGATAAATATAAACGTACCTTAGTCAATTTATATGAAAATGCGTTGTATTATTTTACCATGTAAATAACATTGCTATTATCAAAATTCGACTCTAATAGAATAAATTTAGATGAATTAAATTTTAATTTCACAAAGAATACAAAACAAGCTTTTAATTATTTATTACTTGTTTTAAAGAATGTTCTAGGTATTTCAAATGTTACTTAGCAGGCTGTATAACAACTTGATCCTGATTGATGATAGGCCTATCCAATTACCATTTGAACTAACAAGATTTTTCAGCTTAGTTTTTATTCAACTCTCTGAAATAAAATCAAATTAAGTGAACCTTTTTCGTAATTTGAATTTGTAGATTTTCATATTTTTGGACATCACAACAATGTATTTTATTTATTTATATAGTTGTTTTGTATTATTTTTGTAAGCTGTATGTTTCCAAAGAAAAATAAAAAATAAAATTATTCAGATTGACCAAGGACGTTTTCAGCGCATTTCACCATGATCATGACTCATGTAAATAATTCAATATTTATAATTTAGGATAAATAATGACTAACGTATGAGGCCTGTTTAACAAACGTGAAAATAAATATATATTCTTTGAACTATCATCATAACTATGATTATTTTGGTTATATTGATGAGATTTTTTTTTTTACTGATAGTTCAAACCTATTTCTTAATAAATAGTAATTATAAAAAAAAAAAAGTAAGGTCTAGACGACAAAACCGCACATTATGCGCCTTCATTAAAAAAACCTTCAATACGTCACAAAAGACATCCTTGAGAGACACTACGACGCAAAGGCACCATTACAGCAGTAAAAGGTTTCTTACTACCTTGTAATGGTTCCCCAGGGGATAATTTCGGTAGAGAACATTGTTCGCCTTTTTGAGCGGAGGGAACCACCTGTTGAGCGAACCGGGACTCAAGAGGGATGTGATGTATGTGAGGGCTGCTACACTGTTGCTCTTGGTAGTATAAGAGGTTTGACATAGATGGCGCTGTACATGGTTTTTTTGTTTCAGCTTTGTCGACTGCTGAAGAATTTTGATTTTGTTATCAAAATAAAGCAATGAAGGTTAGGAATGAGGTTATAGGAGGTAGGAGGTAGGTAAGGTTATTAGGTTTATTGTTTCCTGTTCGTGAGAACCCAGTTTAATCCCAACCGTAGTACCTATTTAGATTTCCAAATTCATTATCTAAGTTCATTTAAAATCTCTTTAGGTAAAGGAAAATATTATTGTGAGGAAAATTGCAATGTTTAAATTTAAATGTTTTGGGAGATGTCGATTAACCTACCCTAAGCCTACGTGATCGACATGCCTGCACTTCCAAATAAATAACTTCTTATTTCGAATGTCTACGGCGTAGTACCGTAGCAAGACATTGACGTAGCAAAGCGCTACGAATCGCTACGACACATCTTTGCTTTTATCACACTAAATTGCTTTTTTCGATTATTGCTCTCTTTTTTTTTATCTATAAATGCAAAGAAATTGATCCTTTTACGTGAATCATTTCAAATGAATATTTTTTTCATTTATTTAACAGTTGTTGTAAACATACTACACAAACAAAGGACAGTCGCACATAGAGAGACAATAAATCCTACCTATCATATATATAGAGAAATAGCATGAAAGTTTTTATTTAGTTTAGTTTTCAATTATATTTCGCCGCTTCATTCTTCAGATATAATATTAACACATGTAGTACTTCAATTCTACAAGGCAACGTTTCGCATTTTTTAAAGACTCTCAATTGACTAGATTAGTTCAAAAAAGTAACACCATCCGGCTTGGCGGCGCTAGGATAGCGCCCTCTGCCATGTCGCTTGGTCAAAACCTCATTCTTTAGTTTTGCGAGGCAGCGTTCGCACGTGTTCAGTGTTCACGCAGAATTTTTCTCATAATTTTTTTTTTTATAATTATTTTTTGTTTAGTGAGTGTAATTAATTTTTTCTTTTCGGTGTTTTATTTTATTTTGGGTGATTTTTATCGCCGCCTTAATATTTGTGACAAAAATGCCAAGAAGACCTTCTGGTCCACCGAACAATCAGGAGCCACGTAGAAAGTGGCGCCGGATGATTGTCTACTCTGATTCCGAGGATTCTGATAATTCAGGTGAGTAAATATTTTACACTAAAACTATTTATTATTATGGAAAGATTTAGTTACCGATACTTAATGCATGGCAAAGTGATTTCATAACTATTAGCCTAGATATTGCCCGTGAGGTAATGCGATGGCAAGCCTGGATATTGTCCGTGAGACAATGCAACGGCGAATATAAATCTATAACACGGATGTTGCCCGCGTGACAACAACGTGATTTTTCTAGCCTGGATATTGTCCGTGAGGCAATGCAAGGGCACGGATAACAGCTGTAATGAGCTTATACTTAAGAATGCTTTGTTTGCACATTGTTCGCCAAACATTAAATGTTTTTAATTTTCATTATAATGAGGGTAGCATTACCTACATTAACTTGAAATAGCTTTTATCTTATTTTAGACATAAATTATATATTTATTTTAATGTAGAACACTTGTTGTAGATTCTGATCGACAACAAATAGAAGAAAATGTGCACGTCAATATGCCACCACCGCCGTCGCCAGAAAGAAACGTGGAGATTTTAGAAGATCCAAGTCCATCAGAGCCTGCACCGCAGCAAAGTAACTTGCCGCCTGAAACCAGTTCACTTAACCAAACCCAGACAGATCCAGCTGCTGAGGTACAAGAGCCCGATATTGACGCTGAGTTGCTGGCAGCGCTAGGTGAACCTGCAGATGATATACCAGTTTATGGCGAAAAAATCCAACAGGACTTGGCAAATCGTTGGCTGTCTCTTTTGAATAAAGGCATGCCAAAAGAGAAGAAAGACACTCTTTTAAAAGAATATGCTGTACCTGAAAATTGCAAATTACTTCGAGCGCCAACATTAAATGATGAAGTCGCATCGGCTATATCTGATTCCGTGAGAAACCGTGACAAACAGCTCGAGACTAAACAAAATCAACTTGGTTTGGGTGTCACAGCAGTAGGTAAAGGATTGTCATTATTGTTAACCAGCGACGATAAGCAAAAAAAAATACAAGCTATAAAATCGGTGTCTGACGGATGCAAAATATTGGCTGATCTTCATTTCTTAGATACACAGAGCAGAAGAAAACTCTTATCACCTAATTTAGACAAAGGATTCCTACAAGTAGTTAAAGATGTAGAAAGGGACGAGACACTTTTTAGTTCAAAACTGTCAGAAAAGATAAAAGTGTCAAAAACAATAGAAAAGCAAGGTTTGCTAATAAAGAAACCTGTGCCTACTCAGAAGAATCCTTCCACATCTGCAGCTTCGTATAATCGTTCTAGCTCAACATCGTCGCGCCCACCACGTGGCCAGGGAAACTGGGTGAGCTCCTCTCGCTACCAGCCGCCGAACAGGGGCGGGCGAGGGGGGTCGTCGTACAGGCACACAGCACCGACCCGCAGAGCGCCACCGCCGGCCCAGCCAACGACCTCTCACAAGTATCACTCGAGCACCAACAACCAACGTGCTCAAACTCGACATTGAATCAGGTACCACACGCCGGCAGATTGCAGGCGTTTTATAGTTGTTGGACTTCAGTTACAAACAATGTAGTTGTATTGCAATGGATAAAAGACGGATTCCCTATACCTTTTGACAAAAATAATATCATACAATTATCTACACCCTGTAATTCTTTCAATAATAATGAAACAAAAGATATGACATTAGCTATTGAAAAATTATTAGATTTAGGTGCTATTAGTCTCTGCGAGCCTTGTGAAGGCCAATTCATATCCAAAATATTTTTAGCTCCTAAATCAAATGGAGGTAAGAGATTTATTCTAAACCTCAAACCTTTAAATAAATTCGTAAAAAATATTCATTTTAAAATGGAAGATTACAGAACAGCTGCAAAATTAGTCTCCAAAAACGGGTATATGTCCACGATTGACCTAAAAGAAGCTTATTTACTTGTGCCTATTGCGATTTCGGACCGAAAATATCTCAGATTTCAGTTTGGTGACAACTTTTACGAATTTAATGCTATGCCGTATGGTCTTTCGGTTGCTCCTAGAACTTTTACAAAGATAATGAAAGAAGTAGTAACATATATGAGATATCGCGGTTTTACCAATGTAATTTATTTAGATGACATTTTATGTATTGGTAAAAATTATGATGAATGCTTACATAATGTAACTCAAACATTGCAACTACTTGAATGTTTAGGGTTCGTGGTTAATTTCCAAAAAAGCGCTACCCAACCACAGCAATGTTGCCGGTTTCTAGGCTTTATTTACAATTCGATTGATATGACATTATCTTTGCCGTCAGAAAAACGCGAAAACATCATAAAACAGGCACAAAAATTTAAATCCTTCAATTTTTGTACTATAAGAGACTTAGCTCAATTTATAGGAACTTTGACATCTGCTTGTCCGGCTGTACGATATGGCTGGTTGTACACAAAACGACTCGAGAGAATAAAGTATTTAGCACTTCAGGATCATAATGAAGATTATGATGCAAAAATGAGCCTCTCGGCTGATATATTACCGGACCTAGATTGGTGGATTAATTCGGTTAATGAGGCTTATAGCCCGTTAGGAGATTTAAATTTCAATCTGGAAATATTTACTGACGCTAGTCGATCTGGTTGGGGCGCGTTTTGTTCTAATAATAATCAACGCGCTAACGGCGGGTGGTCAAAATCTGAAACGGAATTTCATATAAACTATCTAGAATTGCTCGCAGTGTTTCTAGGATTAAAAAGCTTAGCACGTGACCATTGTGACTGTACTATTTTGTTACGTGTTGACAACACCACCGCCGTGAGTTATATCAACAGAATGGGTGGAGTACAATATCCGCACTTGAATGAAATTACAAGATCTATTTGGCAATGGTGCGAAAAGCGAAAATTATGGTTATTTGCTTCATATATCAAAGGTAAAGATAATAGGGAAGCTGATGAGGAGTCAAGAAGGAACAATCCTGATATTGAATGGAACTTAAATAATAGTACATTTAAATATATTACCCAGAAATTAGGTTTTCCCGATATTGATCTTTTCGCTTCTCGTACTAATGCCAAATGCAAAAATTACATTTCCTGGAAACAAGACCCAGATGCTATAGCTGTTGACGCCTTTACACTTTCGTGGCATTCTTGGTTCTTTTACGCGTTCCCACCTTTCCCGTTGATTTTAAGATGTCTACGAAAAATAATAACTGACAGAGCAAGGGGAATATTCATTTTCCCGTACTGGCCGTCGCAGCCATGGTTTCCACTACTAAGTAGTTTGATTGATTCGGATCTAGTTTTTCTCGATTCAAAAAAGGATATGTATGGTTATTGTTCTAGACATCAACGGACGTTTACCCTGGCTGCGGCGACGCTCTCCGGCTCGCGTTCACACGGCGAGGAACTCCAACAGCTGCTTTAGACCTTATGCTAGCATCTTTAGCTAAAAACACTTTGGCTCAATACAACGTGACGTATAAGTTATGGTGGAAATTTTGTTTGGATGGCAACCTTAATCCTTTGGAATCTTCGGTCTCATCAGTTATACTATTTTTAACAGAACGTTTCAATAGGGGAGATTCGTACGGCTCCTTAAATAGCCATAGATCTGCACTGTCTTTGCTTTTAGGTAGTGACACTTGTGTGAATGATCAAACTAAAAGATTGCTCAAAGGTGTATACAAATTGAGACCAACTACACCAAAATACTCTGTAACATGGGATCCCCAAGTTGTTTTAAATCTTATCTCGAACTGGTACCCAAATACTGAACTCCCCCTGGAAAAGATTACCAAAAAGTTAATTGTTCTATTGGCTATATGCACTGCTCATAGAGTACAAACATTCTCTTTAATACAACTCAAAGATATTAAATTCGTTGCCAACGGAGTAAAAATATTTATTACAGATATTATCAAAACATCGGCTGCAGGCAGAGAACAACCGATCCTATTTCTCCCGTATTTTGAGGAAAATCGAAGTATTTGTCCAGCCACAGTATTAAAAGATTACATAGATATGACTAAAGAAATTAGGCTTACCTCTCACAAATTGTTATTAACTCACAAACGGCCACATAAATCAGCTACAGCGCAGACCATTAGCCGTTGGATAAAACAAGTGTTAAGTGAAGCAGGCGTAGACGTGGCGACGTTCAGCGCGCACAGCACTCGACACGCCTCTACGTCTGCGGCACACGCCGCTAATGTTTCTATCGATGTGATTAGAAAAATGGCGGGCTGGACTCATACATCGGAAACATTTGCGAAGTTTTACCATCGTCCAGTGATTAATGACGAAGGTAACTTTGCAAGATCAATTTGTTTACCTAATATTAATCAAAACTAGTACTTACTGATTCTAACATACAATAAATCTTCTTTATCTTACAACTAAGCGTATTTATTTATTATCCTGGTATTTAAGAGATATAAAATAACACAAAACTTTCAACTCTAAACATCTACATGTGTTAATATTATATCTGAAGAATGAAGCGGCGAAATATAATATAAGATCAAACGAGCTTCGCAAGCGAAGTTCGATCGATATTATATGAGTACGCTTCATTCGAAGATATAACATCCCACCCTCCCCAACCCATTTTGAAAGTTTTGTGACAATCTCTGAAGAATGAGGTTTTGACCAAGCGACATGGCAGAGGGCGCTATCCTAGCGCCGCCAAGCCGGATGGTGTTACTTTTTTGAACTAATCTAGTCAATTGAGAGTCTTTAAAAAATGCGAAACGTTGCCTTGTAGAATTGAAGTACTACATGTGTTAATATTATATCTTCGAATGAAGCGTACTCATATAATATCGATCGAACTTCGCTTGCGAAGCTCGTTTGATCTTATATTATAAGTTTGATGTGTGTGTCTGTCTGTCTGTGGCATCGTAGCTCCTAAACCGATGCGCCGATTTTGATCTAGTTTTTTTTTTTAGTTTGCGAGGTGTAACAATCAAGAGTTTTCTTAGCTATGATCCGAAGAAATATCTTCAGTCATTTAAAGATTATCCGCTCTTTTTTTGTTGTTGAAAGGATTAAGCTACAGTTTTGTGGCAGGGGTTTTTTAATTTTTTAATTTAATGTTATTCAGTGGGAGATCATCTAACGTGTTTCGTTCACTCAAAAAGACAATTCAACTTTAAACTTTCAGCATATAAAATTTTCGTAGTATTCTCTAGGTAAGGGCACCCGTGCGTAACAAAGTATGTATTGTGCCCTTCATATAGGATGTGCGTATTTACATAAAGGGTCTTAAAGACGAATGATCCGCCCGTAAAAACATTCAAGTCAGTTTATAGCCAAAGAGTTGTGAGTTTTTGTTAGAACTGCCCGCCGGAGGTTTAACTCGCAATAAAAAAAAATCTTTATTTTTCGGTTGTTTATTTTAGCTATTTATAATTTTAGTTTTTACTTCACGCCTGCATTAATTTACATTTTGAAACGGGAACGAAATAAAACTACAATCAGGAAACTTTATAACGAGGTTTGTTTTATATAACTTTTAAATTAGTATTAGCCATCAGACTAGAATGAACATCGGTTACTTCAAATTATTATTACTATTACCTTCAAATAAATTATTATTACGTAGTAATACTACTACTAGATGTCCGCCCGCGGCTACGCTCGCGTTGTTTTTCGACTTTTCCGTGCACAGTTTCCCGTAGGATTTGATTATATTCCCGTGGTAAAAAGTATCTAAGATGTTGACTGGAGATATAAGGTACCACCACTATGCAAAATTTTATTTAAATTGGTCAAGTAGTTTCGGAGATTAGCTCGTATAATGTTCAAAGCAGTATGTAAGTTTCTATAGTTTTTTAAATTTCCTACCAATAATTTGAGGAATAGATATTTCTCTATAAAATTACATAATATGATTTCTTTATTTTTATTTCTAAATTATTAGAAAGTGCCTATCCTGTAATAGTACGTGGAAAAGTCTTAATAAGAGTGTTTTACGACGCCGGTTAATATTACGGTATAATAGTGCTAAAGTGGTGTCATGCTGAGCCTTATATGACGAGATTACTTATAAACTTGAGCCTCTAATTTAGGATGCGACTTATGGCTTATTCCATATAATTAGATTACAAACATAAATTATTTTCTATATAAAGCACAATCTTTTATAGTCTTCACCGCCGACAGCCTCCGTGGTCGAGTGGTCAAAAAGCTCGCCTGACGTTACGGAGGTTCCGGATTCGAATCCCGGTGGGGACTCGTCGAACAAATATTACTTAGTGAGACTTTCATTAGTTTGGTTAAGACATTGCCGGCTGAATCACCTGATTGTCCGAAAATAAAGATGACACCGTGCTTCGGAAGGTACTTAAAGCCGTTGGTCCTGGATCTACGGATGTAATCGTTATAGGAGCCATGTCGGAAGCCTAAGGCGGCTCAGTGATTCCGACACCAGGGTTTGTGAGGAAGGTTAACCTCGAAACCCACACAATATGCATGCATGCACCAGCGCCTTTCACTAAACTAAATAAAACATTTTACCGAATTATAATCATGAATATTTCAGTCTGTAGACGTCCACTGCTGGACAAAGGCCTCCCCCAAAGGTCTCCACAATTATCGGTCCTGCTTGGCCCGCATCCAGAGGCTCCCTGCGACCCTCACCAGATCGTCGATGCACCTTACAAAAAAGTAGCCCAGCGATTTGGCAACAGTCTGTAAAGTTATAGACTGTGGTACGAGTAGTAGATGTAGGTAGATGAACAACAGTCTGTAAAGTAAAACCTGACTTGACTGGTTGCCTTCCTCTAATTGTATTTTTCGTTTGCACTCTTTGTTAAACGTTTAAAATTAATAAAATAATAATTTATTAATTAATATAATAATTATCACTACTTGGGGATTCAGATGAATTAATTTTACAAAAACTTGATGAACTTATTCAGTCTGTTTATTTTTAAGTAATTTATTTTTAAATCTAAATGATTTTATCAAAACTAGAAGGCTGCAACAATAGACTTTAATCATACTCCGATAAGAATGGGTCGTTTTGGACGGCTGTCGAGGATTTTATTCAAGTAGGACCAACCTTTCTTTAATCAAGCAATTTCCTCTTCATTTATCTTTCAGTTTATCTTTTTAAATTTATTTCTATTTTGTATGAGGGTAATCTGAAAGTATTCCAATTTATATCATGTCCGAAATGTAACGGGGAGTGGGTTTAACTCGTTTCACAAATCTGTTCACACTGGGCTAGGCTTTCGTGTGTATATTTTGTATTGTTTTTTTGTACTGTGCATTTTAGTGTCACAAGAGCAGAGAGGTGGGAGCCGCTTCGCACAAGAGACAGTCCCAAAGACGTACAGAAAAAACAAAAGAGCCAAAGGCGGCCTTATAGAGAAGGTAGCATTCAATAAGGATATAATAATAATATATCTGTATCTCAGGAAAGGAAAAAAAGTGTTATTTTCGGATAGAACACGTCGTAATTTCTATATTTCTTTACTTTTTTTTTACATTTTCTTTATATATTTTTTATTTTTTTAACTTTTATTTTCTAAATAATAAACAAAAAAAAAGATGATGAATGATCATAATATGCATCATAATAATACTTTCATAATATATTTTTTAATTATATTAAACAAATACATACTTAATCAAAGTGGGCCCCTATTATAATAATTAAACTACATAAAATAAATAAGTATAATATATTCAATACAATATGACTACATGCGCTGTGACATGCGTCAAAATAATACTTTTATAATAGCATTTTTATTATTTAATTAATAGCTTCTAACAATACAACCATGGGGTGCACAGGATTGGTGTCATAGTAAAAGAATACAGAAATTGTGTGTTCTACCCGAAAGTTATACTTTTTTCTGCTGGCCGGCACTTTTACTTTTTTGGTCCAAAATGAATGATACCCTTTCAACAATAAATTGTACAGAACCCATATAAACTTTGAAATAATCTTAAGTACTCGTATTGTAATATCATAGGTACCCTCTTACTTTTTGTTTCGTTCACTATGCACGATAAGCCAGTGTTTACCGAACATATTCCCATAAATATCCTGGCAGACAGCTAACATGTTCTCATTCTTAGAATTACGAAAACGCTCCCTGAACCCCGCTGTCCGTTGCCTTACTATAGCCACAGAATAAATATGCTATAGCAAAGAAATCCGGGACCCCGGCGGCGGCGTCGGCGATCATGGCTTTAGCGCAGGCCCTAAATACCCTAGATTCTAGGGTATCTTAAAAAAATATGGAAAGCGTCATTGTACTGTACTCTAATAATGCCATACGCCCTCTTCCTTCTTTGTGTAATTAATCGATAGTGGACAGGTATAAAAACTTTGACAATAGGCTTTGAAGAGCGTAAATTCACTAGCGTCACATGAGTAAATAGTTTAGTTTAGTTTAATTTATCTCATACTACAAGATTGCACACATTTTTATTATATTATAAAAAGGACATCCGTAGTATAATCGTCAATACTAGTAATAATAATCGGAATCAATTACTCATGAGCTAGCGTAGAGCAATTCGCAAACCAGTGGGCTTACTACGTAAGAAGCGATAGTCTCGAGAAGCTGTCAAATGCGACATAGTGACATTAGAGCCATAGTAGTTCTGTCAATATGTCGCGTTTGACAGCTTCTCGAGCCTGTCGCTTCTTACGTAGTAAGCCTACTGCGCGCGAGCATGTTGCACCAAATCGCCAGGGCTCTCAGTTTCCTCTCCAAATCGGTATCGTCGTTCAACAGGCTAATCAACACGTGTCCCAGATACCTGAAACGAGCCAGTCTTGGTTTGAGCAAAGTGGCCGTTTTCCGCAAATTTTCCATCTATAACTACTACGAGATACAATAAATAAAGTTACCTAATGGCATAAATATATCCTACAGAGCACCGTCTCGGTCCTTTCCGTTCTAGATTTCTGAAATATTGAATATTTTTCGAGTTATAATTTTTTAAAGTGTGGGGGCGCCACTTCATTAACATTTGACATCCAAAAGTGATTTGTAAAATCTTACTTCGAATTAAAATCCTTTTATCCTTTGACTTTTGCGCAAGTAAAAATTTATTCGGAATAAATGGGTAATAATAAATAACCTGTTAGTTCGATCCGATGATCTGGTGAGGGTCGCGGGAAGCCGCTGGATGCGGGCCAAGCAGGACCGATCGTTGTGGAGATGTTTGGGGGAGGCCTTTGTACAGCAGTGGACGTCTACAGGCTGAATAGATGATAATGATGTTTAACTTAAAGACAATTAAATACTTAACATTCATTCTTACTATAATAATGTTGACTGCATGTTCAATTTATATTGTTCAATTTATTATGTTAGATATTTGTATGCCTTGAAGGTGGATTATGCTGAAACTTTATTTACTTTGTAGCAACTTTTTTAATACGCATTGTCACAAATAAATTATTTTGAATTTTGAATTGATTTTATATTATTATTTTTTGAAATGTATTTTTTATTTCTGTGAAATTATTAACCCTTGACGAAAAAGAGGGGTCAGGTCTGTCTGTCTGTGGCATCGTAGCTCCTAAACGGATACGCCTATTTTGATCTTTTTTTTTTGTTTGCCAGGTGTCACAATCGAAAGTGTTCTTAGCTGTGATCCAAGAAAATATCTTCAACCATTTGAAGATTATCAGCTCTTTTCCAGTTGTTGAAAGGATCAAGTAATGGTTTTACGGCGGGGGTTTTTGATTTTTTTAATTTAATGTTATTTTCTTATTCTTTTTTTGTCCACCCACCCAGTCTCTGTCACCCCATAACATTATTCTCCATCATTAGAAGTGTCCTGACATGCGTCATCCGACCATTTGCACGTAAATATTCTCATTGTCCTTTGCTAAGTGTTGATGCTTTGCATAAATATACGTAACGGTAATCGTCGTTTTTATTTTTAGAACGATTTTGTTTTTTCTAGTTTTTACGCTTAACTTAAAAATTTAAAGTCTGTAAGTACGTAAATTTTAATTTCACGTTAATGAGTTATGAAATGTTGCTTTAGTATTAGCAGTAAACCTTGCTAGCTGACAACTTCCAAAACTTTGTAATAAAAAAAACCATCACAAAAAAAGACTGGCTGGACAAATAAATTATATCCCAAACACAGTAGAGGAGTACAAGTGACATACGAGTACGATAAAATTTTTGTCCAAACCTGTCCAAACTGAAACGGAGGCGATTCGCGCTCGCTCGGTCAAAAAAAGGCCTAATTTGACAGCTATTCAAAATAGTCTAATCATAAAGAAGTAATTTAAACACGCGGTAGCGCGTCAAGCCAAGTTCAAGGCAAGCAGCAGCCGTGTGTAATATTAACACAAGCTATTTTGATACATTCATAGTAAAATTACAAAAAATAAAAACCATTAAACTATATTATGTAACTATAAACAATAAACTAAACGATAAAATTAAACAACGAAATTTGATTATATCAAAACAAATCTCAACAGCAAAATAAACTGATGAAAAATGTTTTTATTGCATTTTTGTAATCACGCAATAATTCATGGGAAACGTCAAGAAAGCCGAACTTCTCGTAAGATTTTTAACAATTTTCCTCCTTACACAATAAGTAACTATGTAACGAAAATATCACGTAAGTAAGTATACATTTTTCCCATCGCCTTGTCCAATGAAAGAAAAAGATTTTCTTGTATATTATTTTCTTCGATAGCTGCGACGTGTACAAGGGTTGATCGTACAATGTAGCGACCCATGTTCCGACCCATGTTTCATGTGTCCAACTATTTTAAAGCCCAGCACACACCTAGCTATAATTTATATTATATGCCCAGCTATAACAACTTTATATCATAGCTCGCCACCACACAAGTTAGCTGAGTATTGAAGTAGGTAGGTATATATTTTCGCGCCCAAATTATCCACGTACGGTCTACCCAAGCTATATCGAAATACAGGGTGTTATGAAAGTTTCATTATTCTTTAGACCAGAGGTAGTGTTAGTACGTACAGGTACTAAATAAAAAAAATTTTTTTTGCATTTAATTGCTATTTTAAAAATAATACGCATCAAATTTTCATTCATCTCACGCCACCGCCGCGCTGCCCCGCCGCTTACTTTGTGAAACAACGCGACGACGACACGTTGCCAAAGTCAAAAAATAAAAAATTTCTATAAATTTAGTATGGCTATAATATTCCTTATTTACGTACCTAAGTAGTAACATCATATAAATAAGAAACCATCTGGGATATAAGTTCTACCAATAAAAATAAAAAAAGCGGCCAAGTGCGAGTCGGACTCGCTCATGAAGGGTTCCGTAACAGCAAGTAACATAATATAAAAGTTTTTGTAGTTCGTTGTGACTTTGATCGATGTTTTAATAATAGTGAAAGGTAAATTGCGGTTTACGATTTATGACGTATTAAAAAAAAACTACTTACTAGATCTCGTTCAAACCAATTTTCGTTGGAAGTTTTCATGGTAATGCACATCATATATTTTTTTTAGTTTTATCATTCTCTTATTTTAGAAGTTAGAGGGGGGGGGACACACATTTTCCCACTTTGGAAGCGTCTCACGCGCAAACTATTCAGTTTAGAAAAAAATGATATTAGAAACCTCAATATCATTTTTGAAGACCTATCCATAGATACCCCACACGTATGGGTTTGATGAAAAATTTTTTTTTTAGTTTCATTTCTATGTATGTGGACCCCCTTAATTTATTGTTTTTTTTCTATTTTTGTAAGAAAATCTTAATGCGGTTCACAGAATACATCTACTTACCAAGTTTCAACAGTATAGGTATTATAGTTTCGGAATAAAGTGGCTGTGACATACGGACGGACAGACAGACAGACAGACAGACAGACATGACGAATCTATAAGGGTTCCGTTTTTTGCCATTTGGCTACGGAACCCTAAAAATGGTCGATTTATAAGAAGCCGAGATATTGCCAAAACAATTTACTAATCTGGGATAACGAACGGCACGTCAATTATTGAGGACTTATTTCCTCATATCTTCAAATTTAATCAACCGATCTTAGCAAAATTTTTATGGGACCACCATGCAAGTAAACCTTGTAAAATTTTATTTTTTAAATCGGTTTAAATTTAGAATGTGTTGACGAGTCTTGGCAATGGTAAATGTTTACCAGTAGATCGGGCTGTTGATGAAGATGATTATGATAGATTTTAAAGTGCATCTAAACTTGGCATTAGATTGGATTTCAACCCTTTTCAGGCGAAAAATTAGCCGATAGGAACTTGGCCCCCTTTTTAACAGTTATGTTTTTGGTGGGATTTAACTTACAATAAGCAAGCATTCTTATTTGTCAACTTAACCTTCCAATTTCATTAGTCACATTTTTTCACATTGTTCTGTTCTCTTATCACAATATTCATATTATGTAAAGTAATAAAATGTAATGCGTATTCAATTTTCCTTTTGAGGAGTTTAGCCAAGTATTTATGAGATACCTTCTAAATGCTTCGGCAAACAGCCAGCCTTTTCGGGCATTAAAAGGAATGAACAAATTTGATAACGCTAAGTCTCTTACATCATAATCGAAGCACAATAACCTTGATTCTGGCAGACACGCTCTGAGCGTACAAAAATCTACTTTTCAATGTGAAACATCTATATAAGCGAGTGGTAAAATTATGTTGGCGTGGCGAGCGTCGCCACGCTATATTTACTAAAGAAAACTATTCTTTAAGTACCACTAAAAACGTGTATAAATATTCGTGTAAAACCACTTGAAGCAATCACAAATTAACTTTTAATATTATTTCAATACTTATAATACGTATGTCGACATAGCCCGAAGAAGCAGTGAGCAGGGCACATTGCACGTAGAACCGATGGCCGTTGGGAAAAAAGGTTCTTGAATGGCGGCCACGCGCTGGAAGACGTAGCGTGGGCAGGCCCCCTACAAGGTGGACCAACGATCTGGTGAGGGTCGCGGGAAGCCGCTGGAAGCGGGCAGCGCGGGACCGATCGTTGTGGAGATCTTTGGGGGAGGCCTTTGTCCAGCAGTGGACGTCTACAGGCTGACATGATGAAGTAGAACAAATAACAACAATACATAATGTTCTTCGCACTGCAAAAAGGCTGTAGCTCAGCATGATGTTGTGTTGAGGTACCCACTGGGTGGCACCTCTATACAACCCTGTTTTTCTGCTCTCTGCAAGTGACGTGACGCTTCGCGGTAACCACCAACATCATTTTTAAAACCTTTGAAATTAAACTGGTAGGATTCTCTTTTTTTCTTTGAAAAATATAGGACGGATGGTTTATAAAACATTACAGCGTTAGTCTCAGAATTAGCGTCATTGTAGTCTTTAATCCCCAAAAAGACGTTACATTTTATTACATGCCGCCATTTCTTATCTAAGGTGAATTTTCAAAATAAGAATACACCGGTAGCGAGATAGAGTTTTATTATCAAAACTGCTGACGCTTTTTTATAGTATTCGCATAAGTCGTAAAATTGGAACAAAATAGCTACAAAGAACAGACTCTGGCACAATAATGTAACATTTGCCTGAATGCAAACCACCCAAGAGCCCACTCAAGCACACAAAGATATCTATCTTATCTTATTTAGCCAAAGGCCTCCCTCTTTTTCTTGCACTGCTCCCTGTCATGAGCTACTTCTGACCAGTCTTTTAAATAGCTATCAAGCTCCCCGCCATTTCCTACGCGGCCGTCCACGTTTACGCCTACGCTTATCTATAGACGCGTCAAAATCCCTTCTATAGACGCGTCGAAATCGGTCCAGCCGATTAGTAATTTATGTCCGAAACTCGTAATGCAGTATTATTTGGACAGGCTATATTATCATTTTTCAACTTTTTTTTTACAAAATAATAACCGATTACAGAAAAGTGTTTTTTATTAGTTGTCCTGTTTAATGAGTACTATTTTACGTTAATAAGTGTTTTGACAAAACGACCAGTTTTTAAACTTTACTATTACTTTTTTGTGAATAAAATGTTCTTATTAGTAGTTTGAAAATAACCTCCTTCGAACACGGGGCTGTATTGTGTAGGCGGCTGCTCGACTCACAATCAGTAGAGTACCGCTCTATCAGTATGTTCGGAGCAACCATCGACGCCGCACGGAGCTTGCGCCAACCAAGACCGTACGAAAAACATCGGAAAACTTAATAATAACCACCCTGTTATTCTTCTTTAAAACAAATCGTTCCATTTTCAAATAATTGCAAAACGACTTCTAATTTTAGAACTGGCCAGCTAGTTCGTTGGCAAATTCGAAGGAAACTTTTTGAAGTGTACGCGAGATGAACTGAGTTTTCTTTTGTTTTTAAAAAGAGAATATCAACGTTTTTCGTTTGAAAATGTTCTTGTGCGTGTATGTTTAATTAAGGCGAGTGGTGATGACGAACTTTTGAACAAATTAAGTTACTGAATCGTGAGTTTGGTGTTTCTACAAAATTAAGACAAGGGTAAGTTGATAATTACATTTCTTAACTGTTTGCAACAAATTTACTTTGTTTACGGAGTATTTTGATCACATATAACTTTCAAATAAAAAAATACTAAACAAAAAATAGGACAAACAGAATAAAATAATCTTACGATGGTAATAAAATGTTGATGCAGGGTCGAAGATTAATGTTTACTCTTCCGGCCAAGACCTACAAATTAGCTTTACTACTTTGATAATAATCAAAATTCTTCTTCTTTCCTGAATATCTTGGCATACTTTACTGTTGTTTAATCAAAAAGTCGCTAATCGCTCGACATGAATATATTTGTATTAGATGAATGATAAAACATTATAATCTATACAGCAGCGTTTTCGTTATAATTTAATAACTCAAGTGGAGATGCACCAGATTTCATATTGGAAGGGGTGAGGATGTACGAGTACCTATGTATGGATCGATGGATGTTTGTTTCTTGTAAACTTCACAATAATAGGTCAGAGAGTCAACTTCAGGATATAGCGTATATATCAGAAAACACATGCTATCTTCTACGGCGGGAAAGTCCCTCATTCCCACGGGAAAAACTGTTAGCGCAGGCGGAAAGCTAGTAAAAATGAATTTCTGACAAAAACATATTTCCGTGGTTGCTATGATCGTAGCCGAGTGGTCAAACAATCGCGTCACGTAACGGAGGTTCCGGGTTCAAATCTCGGTGGGCACTCGTCAATCAAATATCACTTTGTCGGTCTTTTCCCAGTTTAGTTAGGACATTGCTGGCTGAATCACCTGATTGTCTGGAAGATGATTCCGTGTTACGGAAGGCACATAAAGGCGATGGTCCCTACATAAAATAGGTGTCAAATTTTTAATGGGAAGTAATTTAATTTGCTCCAATTTCTTTGAAGCTTAGACCTAATTGGATCCAAGTTTTGCCGTTTTTATAAATTCGTCCAGCAATTTTTTTTTGTTTTTCTAATAATTGACTGCGCACGCAAAATATGCGCACTGATTTAAAAACAACCATGTTTATAAGTAGATATAGGACATTGCAGGCTGTATCTATCTAGAAAATAAAGATGATTCCGTGCTTCGGAAGGCACGTAAAGCCGGTGGTCCCGGCTACTATCTACGGATGTAGTCGTTATAGGAGCCATGTCGGAAGCCTACGGCGGTTCTATAATACCGACACTGGAGTTTGTGACCCACGATAAACAAGCAAGTAGATATAAGAAATGGTACTTTAATTTTCTTTCGACGTATAACTGTTGGTAAGACTAAGAAATAGGTAGGTATGCGAAGTAATTGAGAAATATCGTAAAACCGAAGTAATTGCTTTTTAACGGCCCTCTAAACGCGTTAAAGGAACAAATACCTTATGTTTATTATACGAAATGCTACTGTTACTACTCCTTGTTCATGTTCAATTTTTTTTTAGCATATTCTTTTTCGAGCAAAGGCTTAAACCATTCATCCATTGGCATTTCTAGTAAAAAATAAATAAAATAAAACATTATTACAACATTGGTTTAAACTTCTAAACTTTATTTTTAAACTAGCTGTCCGCGTGGTTTTCTTTTTATTTATTTTTTCCCGTGATAAAAAGAATCTAAGATGTTGACCGGGGATATAAGGTACCACCATGCAAAGTTTCATTTAAATCGGTCCAAAGGTTCCAGAGATTAGCATGTACAAACAGACAGACAGACAGACAGACACACAGACAGACTAAATCAGTTTTATGAAAAATAAATCAATGTACAGAAACCCAGATTCTTCAGTTTTTATTATAGTACTAGCTTTTCGCCGCAGCTCCGCCCGCGTCAACAGTTTTTCCCGTGAAAGCTAGTAAATAAATATGTAGGGAGATTTCAACCAGGCAGAGCCTGTACTATGGGTGCTGATAACTGAAATAGATACATATTTTTAATTAAACAGACAATTAATAAATAATTATATAAATATACAACAGGCACAAGGCAAACAACTGCTCGTCACACGTATGTTTGCCCTGGGTGAGATTCGACTCGCGACCCTGTGCTTCGAAGGCAGGTGTACTACCAACTAGGCTACACACATAGATAAGATTATTAGTATAAGAGGAATTTGCTTGTCTGTCTTGTTTTTTTTTTTTGTTCGACATTGAAGCACATATATAAAAGCTACTTGTATGCTAAGTTTCATGCTTTCTGCCAGATGGGACCGTAATTCAGGTTAACAAGCCGTACGTATAAGTATAAATTACTTTAACCTTAACTAAGTGATGTAGAATGTCCAAAAATTTAAAATTAACGATTTTATTTTGTTTTTGAGGTTTTTAAGAACTTATTGCAGTGGAAAAAAACACGTAATTCCTAAAGGAAAAAATACTAACAACAGGGCTAAACTAGTTTGCAATAGCATTTCGTTTTCTTATCAAAACGTGCCCATACGAGAGTTTGTCGTACCATATCACCAATGATCTATGTTCTACTCGACTAGCAATGCTATCACTCTTATCACGAGATAGATATCGTTTTATTGTTTAAATTATCAATCAAACATCTGGTACTATATGACCTAGTAGTTGAATTTTCATAATTTAAATAAATTAGTAAGAAAACGCGGCTTTTAGGTATGAAGAAAATATAGCAGAATTACAGATTGAACAAAACACAAATGACGCAAACCAAGGCTAGATCTTGTCTCACACAAAAAAAAATAATTTAAAGCAAATACATATTTTGGTCATCTTAAAATACAAAAATCCTGACAAAAATATCTACTACTCGTATCTTCGTACAAATGTTAAACAAACAACCCTGAGTCATGTCCGTGTGTCAGTTTGTCTACTTGTCTGCCTGTCACACGCACAAAGGAAGAAAAAAAATTACGCACCCAATTTTAGGGAATATACACTTATGAAAAAAAACTAACACGCTTATAAATTATGCCTATGTCCATTTCTTATGTTCCCTAACAAGGGCAAATTATCATAATTACTGATTATCACAGCAAAATATTGATCTCAAATATTATTATTAAGTAAACTTCAATTTAAATTAGTGTCGTACCGCTATTTATTTATCTTCAAGTACCTACCTAAGGCTTTTTTATGAATGCACAGTAAATATTAACTAACGCACAAACCTAATTATTATTTGCAATGTCACTAGTTACAGAAAGTATAACATAAAAATTACATCAATCTGGCATGATAAAAAAATATATATACCTAAGTCTTAACTACAAGCACCTGAAACTTAAATTATTGTTAAATTTTCACATAGAAATGGCTGGACAGGATTATATAAGTAGTTTGGACACACCTTCTTGGACACATACATAATAATACGCATTTAGCGGTTAACCGCAAGGACCGAAGCAACCGCAGCGGTAGAGTGGTAGCCGTATCACAGTGCGTATGGAAACTAGTTTTTCATACATATTTTTGACTATCTTTTTGCCGCGACTCCACCCGCGTTAACAGTTTTTCGCGTGGGAATGAGGCATTTTCCCGCGGTAAAATGTAGCCTATGTTACTCAGTGTGAATGTAGCTTTCTAATGGTGAAAGAATGTTTGAAATCGGTTCAGTAGTTTTTGAGTTTATTCATTACACACACACTCAAAAATACAATTTTTTCCTCTAGTATGATAGTATGATATAATGTTTGCCTTATATTTTAGACTAGGAGAAATCTTATACAGTTTTTGTAAATAATAAAATAAATATTTTATTTTTAGTCTCACACATTTTTATATCTTTTTTTGCAATTAAGACTTCGTAGATTAAACATATTTCTGATGGTACAGTCATAAATTACCTTTCCACTCGTTCTAAAACCATTTGTGATGTTTTCGCCTGTATCTGTACTGAAGTATGGTGATTGATGGGTTGTTGATGATACACACGCTGAAAGACTATTGGAGCCCTAGAGAATTCACCTAAAATAGCATTATATATAAAATCTAGAATTTTGTTGGTTCCCGAAATATAACACTAATATTTTATAGAGGAAAGATTTTTATTTTTGTAACGAATAAATTCAAAAACTACTGAACCGATTTAAAAAAATATTTCATCATTAGAAAGCTACGTTCACCCTGAGTAACACAGGCTACTTTTTACCGCGGGAAAATGCCTCATTCCCACGGGAAAAACTGTTAATGCGGGCGGAGTTGCGGCAGAAAGCTAGTTAAAAATATATTATATTTTCAAATAGATGTCTACAATGAAAAAAAATGTGCTCGATCAAGGATTTGAACCAGCATCTTCTTGCCATATATTTATATTTATTTTAGAAAACAACCAATACAAATATCTAATTTAAAACGTCTCAAATACGGGAAAATTAAATAGTCGAGATTTCGTCTTTGTTCTTAAGAATTATAGTACCTACTGGTGTAACTAATATTCTTATTATAATTCCGCCGTGACTCTCCTCGCGTTAACATTTTTTCCTGCAGTAATGAGGAAATTTCCCTGTAAAAGGTAGCCTATATTAAATAAATAAATAAATAAATAAATAAAAAATAAAATCCGTTTATTTCAGGCAAGGAGAACCCATATAAAATTATTACAATATTGTAACATGTCATTTCATTATCTTGATAATAATAATAATAATAAATCATAATAAAATTCCAATTCAGTGTCAGTCTAGATATAACATAATTAATAATTAATTACATAATTCTTTCATTTTACATACATGTCAACATACTGATATATATTTGTGAAAACGGCTTTTACAATGGCATTAGTCGAGGAGTACAGACGTTTATGAAATGAGTTTCTGATTTTCTTTAGTAACATGTGAATACTAAGGACCCCATGCTCAGCGAACATGTCAGTCGCACTACACCGCCATGGTAGTCTAAGTATGGCTCTGAGTGAGTTATTGTATTGAACGCGAAGTGTATTAAAGGTACCCTTCGTATATTGATGCCACAGCTGGCAAGTATAGAACGACTGGCAATACGCCTTGAATAAGGTCACTTTCACTTGGTCTGAACAGTGTGCAAATCGCCTAGCGAGCATGTTACTTCTCGTTACAAGGGCACGGCGTTGCCGGTCCAGGTCTTCGTCATCTTTTAGGGAGTCCGTTACTACATGTCCTAAATATTTAAATCTGTTAACAATATTCAATTGACTTCCACATAAAGTGATAGGTGGAACCACACTAGGCCCTTTTCCCGACTTGAATATCATGACTTCAGTCTTTTTTACATTATAAGTTAGTCCGTGTGCACATGCAAATTTTTCACATATTACTGCACAATGTTTATTCTATCTTCATACCAAGTTTCATTAAAATCGGTTAAGTAGTTTCGGAGCCTATTGAATGCAAACAAATTATCAAATCTTTCTTTTTGAACGAACCAACCAAAATCAATCAATTTATGTACGCAAAAAATTATTTTCGTAGATATATATACAAAAAAATATTCAAAAAATGTTTTAAATCCTAACTTACTTCCTATCCTACTTCCGAAACGCGAAAGTTTGTGAGGACGAATGGATGGATGTTTGTTACTCTTTCACGCATAAACTACTAAATGGATTGTAATAAAACTCTACAATAATATAGCTCATACATTAGAATAACACATATAGGCTAATAGGCTTAAATTTCTCTTTCCAACGGTAAAATCTGAAAGCGCGGGTGGAGCGGCGCAGTGGGGCCAAAAGCTGTCGAATCATAAATTAAATAGATAATATAGGTATCACATTATCAGTAATAATAATTATAATTGAAGCCAAACCAGATTTCTCTGAATTAATGGTAATTTAATTATGCGTTGTCGAGATTCTGCCTATAATCCGATTTTGTATCATGTTTTGCGTCTAGCACTACTATTATGTGCGTTTAATTATACATCACTACATAGTATAAAACAAAGTCGCTTTCTCTGTCCCTATGTCCCTCCCTTTGTACGCTTAAATCTTTAAAACTACGCAACGGATTTTGATGTGGTTTTTTTAATAGATAGAGGGATTCAAGAGGAAGGTTTATATGTATAATACATGCATAATATACTTAAGAATAATCCACAATAACCATTTTCCCGTGCGGAGACGGGGCGGGTCGCTAGTTATCAATATGTTACAAATACCATCACTGAAGCCAATTTTAGACGCAGGTTTTGATTTTTGAGTGAAAAAATGAAATTAAATGAAACGAAAATAATTAAGAAATTCTTAATTTATTTTTCTTCCTTAATTTTTTCTATTCTTATTTGTATTACATTCAGATTTTTTGTCTTCGCTTAGCTTTTGAGGTACAGAAGTGACAGAAGCCAGCATATGCGGTTGGAAATTCGCACTAAATTCACCCCTACCACTACGGAATACGGGCGCTCTCAAGGTCAACATGACCAGCCGCATGTGCTGGCTACTGTACATCAATAAATACTGTCCACCTCTTCAGCCAATCAAGCTTCGCCGGACTTGTGGGCGGAAGGCTCTACGGGCATTTTATATTGCTCTTAAAACATTATTTTGGAACTTTTGTAGGAATTTAAGATCTAAGTCACTGGTAGATCCCCAGACCTGGATTTTATATTATGTTTCCTCACAATTTTTACCTAGACCACAGAATAAAATTACATAGATAAATTACATACCGAGTTTCAAACCCGCGATTCCCGAATGGCATCCATCATTACCACTACACCATCGACGCTGTAACAACTCGCTTATCTAACCATACTGCCGTTAGTCAAATCACGTATCGAGACAATGTGATTAGTTAAGGGTCACAAAGGGTCCAGCGTCTGTGCTATAATTAAGACCCACTATATTCTGTCTGACGTCTGCTGGTCAGAAATTACATGACTTTGACGTCCTTCAGGAATATCATATTCAGTTATGTTATCTTAATTATAAGACTAAAATTAGACTGCAATAACGAAGCGTCGAGCGTCGGTGGCTAAGCGAAGGACCGTTACATACTAACTTACCGTTGAATACCATTCGGAAGTTCGCAAGTTGAAGCCTGGACTAATGTGTTTTCGATTTTCCAATTCATAATTTAAGTATATAAAACCTGCACACTCCTGCGAAGTAAGTCAAAGGTAAGAAAGCGTTGAAAGCGCGTTTTTGAGCTTTGTTTGTACGGTAGACACCAGTTCGATCTCCGCTACGTATCAATGTGTTTTTGTTTACTATTACTTTTTTTTTAAAACTAAGGCTTGTTTGTTTACTCCAATATAGAGTAGGGTTGAACATCCTTATACATTTGATAATATGTTTTTTTGTTTTTTTTTTTACTTTTCGATCTTGTTATTCCAGATATATACTATACCGACTTAAAATTATCTAGGGACTTTAAAAACTTTAAAATAAAGTACCAATTCACTATCAAAATTACTTTAACGGATAAAGTAGGTACTCTATTTATATATTCGTTTTCAATTTAGATCAAACGTAACCGATTGTTAATGTTTTTAAATGTAAGACTAGCCAGCTGCTTATTGGCGGTTACAATGAGTTTTTATTTTTCCCAGGGTAAAAAGTTGCATTAAAAACAAAAAAAATAATTAAGATCTACCGTTTGGTGCAGTAGTTTTTGCGTGCGACAACAACCACACTGTCAGACAGACAAAAAAATCTTAAAATGTTCTTCCTATGTACAGACATCAATGATAGCGCATTTTATAAAACAACGATATTTATAATATAGATTACATACAAAATGTGCTATCTAATAGTTAACCTAACCACAGAATACCAAATACCTAACCCAGCTAACATTTTTCAATTTCAAATGGCAAAAATTCTTATCCGATCTACCAGGGCTACATACTCGTAGATTCCATGGAGCACAAAGCAATCCTATCAGAAATGTGATCAAATGAATCTAAATGCAGGTAGATATTCATATTGCGTCCAGCGGTACCAGGAATGTATGATTCGCCTAGAGCTCAAAGCCATCTCCGCCGTGCTGGCATTTTTTTTCTAGTCTACGCGATGTTCAAAGTATACTAAAAAACTAAGTAAAGAAAAATAGTAGATTGTATCATAAGGGAGCAAA
The DNA here is from genome assembly GCA_948473455.1 of Teleiodes luculella. Classification (NCBI taxonomy): domain Eukaryota; kingdom Metazoa; phylum Arthropoda; class Insecta; order Lepidoptera; family Gelechiidae; genus Teleiodes; species Teleiodes luculella. Next base: position 14,558,243 of record OX419593.1, read on the forward strand.
ATAATATTTTTACGGCGAGGGCGCTTTTTTGAATCCAGAGCGAAGTGAGGGATTCTAGAGTAGAATCCCGAGCGTAGCGAGGGATTCTTTAGTAGAATCCTGAACGTAGCGAGGGATTCAAAGTACGTCGCCAGAGCCAAAAATATATTTTGCGCCCGAGTGATACACTCTACTTTTCATCACCTACTATGAGAAAATAAAAGCGCCTCATATTTTATTGTAATATTATTATTTAATAAAACATAGAGTAACACACAACTAAATTGAAATTAAATAGTATCCTTTATTAAAACAACTAAAAACTTATATTTACATTTGAGACATTTTCGCAATTATGAAAATTTATTGTTACAGTTTTATTAGGAATAGAGATTGTTGTAGATTTTATATTCTGCGTGTTTGAAATGTCCGAATTTGGAACAAAACAAAACAATGAATTTCTAACAATCCGTGAAAATTTACGAAAACGCGGGCTGTAGTTCGCGCTTTTTTAATTTTTTTTTTTTTCATTCATCCGGCGGCGTGACTATGGGCCGTCGTACCAGCCAGTCTTTATTCAAACAATATTTGCGTTCGATTTCTTTGGTGCTGAACACTAAGATGTTCCAAATTTAAAAAGTGCGCGGCAAAGATAATTGTGGCGCACTTATAAAGAGGATTAAAAACTCATTACTGCCCGCTAAAAGTTTCTTATAGAAAACACCACCTTTGGGTGCACATAAAGGCGAACCAAGTCGTCCTTTTCGAATAGATGGGATGAAAAAGTATTTTATAACCAGCTTTTACTATTAGCTGGTTATAATATACTGGGTAGAAAATAGCTAAAAAGTTTAAAAGTAATACTAACCGCACACACGAAGAAATTCAAAGGTTTCGTTTGAAGTCGACCAAACCGCCCTAGGCTGGAGTGATCTACTAAGGCCGAAATATGAGGTAGGTTCGAGTCCCTCGATTGCCACCAAAATGAAAAATTGTGTGAAATCAGGTCACGATGTACCAGGTGCACAGGATTTCACAGGAGATGTCTATGTAAGAGCCGTCTGTCCGTTTCAGCCATGAAGGAAAAAAAAATTACGCGCCCGTTTCAGCCGATCTAGTTAATTGCATTATCGGCATTACTCCTTTGATCGCTAACTTACTCGTACTAAAGCCAGAGATAACTAGGCGAGCAACCGGTTAATTTTATTTAAAACTTTAAACGTATTTCCATCTTGCAAATTACAAACTGACTTATTTTGTTACTTCCGACGATACACCTTATTGTATATCAATGTTTATTTTATGTAACAGATATGCATTTTTTTGTATTTCTGGAATAAATCGCTGTTATAAAATTAATTAGACAGTAAGAGTATGGCAAGACAGTCAGGATTTACGTTCTTCAGAATCGGCTGAAACGATATTGAAAAAACTTGATATTTAGGAGGATGCTCTGTGTTTTCACTCATGAAAAAATGACTGCGAAATTATTGTAAAAATTAACTGTCCAGTGGTTAAACATTTTATTAAATACATTTTAAGTTATTTTTCTAAATGTTTTAATAATTTCCCAAAATTACAACTTAGTATGCATGAAATAACCTAAAACAAAAACATATTTAGAGAAATAACGAGGCACCGTCAAAACTCGCCAAAAATTGTTTGCTTTTCATTTAAAAATGAACACGTGCCTGTAATACCGAGTGTTGAAATTTCTTTATCCGTAGAAAAGTCTAACCAGAATGGTTTCTTTCTTCATAGCAACATTTCAAATTGTTAGAACTCTTTGTTACCGATAGTTTCCGAGATATTGGAATTCAATAAATATTTTTGATAAAGAAACAAAGGTAATAAAACCACCCTTACCCGCCAACCTTCCAACCAATATAAGTTGCTACAAGAAACTTGAATAACATGATTTTTTCCCAGAATACATTGTTTATACGAAAATCCATATTACAGCATACATTTCCTTATTAATACTGGAAAATAAATCGGAAAATAGTTCTTAATACGCCTGCCTATAAAGCATAAAGTCGCGGGTTCGAACCACGCCCAGGGTAAATATTCGTGTGACGAGCAACGAGCATCAGTGTTTGCTTTGTTCATGAAATTGTTTTATTTAACAACTAGCGACCCGCCCCGGCTCCGCACGGGAAAATGGTTATTGTGGGTTATCCTTCAGTATATTATGCATGTATTATACATATAAACCTTCCTCTTGAATCACTCTATCTATTAAAAAAAAACGCATCAAAATCCGTTGCGTAGTTTTAAAGATTTAAGCGTACAAAGGGAGGGACATAGGGACATAGGGACATAGGGACGGAGAAAGCGACTTTATTTTATACTATGTAGTGACTAGCTTTCCGCCACGCGGTTCCACCCACGTTAACAGTCTTTCCCGTGCGAATGTGGTATTCTCCCGCGGTAAATAGTAGCCTATGTCACTCTCCATCCTTTCAACTAACCCTATGCCGAAAATCAAGTCGATTGGTTACTTAGGGCGTGAAGAAAGGACAAACAAACAAACAAACAAACTCTCGCATTTATAATTTTAAGTACGGAATATGGATTTAAAAGATGTCAGACAGTTGATATACATACATAATGTAGATAAATACATGTTTATAATGAATTATACAATATGCAGACTCAAAGCAATCACAAGTGCTCATCTCATCACACAAAAACTAAGAGCCGCCCCTCAGGCGTCGTCTCCTTCGCGACGTTTTTCAGTATCAACACGCTAGACCTAGGTTCGAGGCTCCCTTAAGCCGCCCCTAGACGCGTTGGTACATGACTACTCCGGGGTGGAGCCATCCGCTCCCTCGCAAGTCCGGTGAAGCCCTTAATTCGTCGTACTTTTTCGGTCAATAAAAAAATAAATAAAAAATTAACAGCCCTCATAATTCGACAACATCAACATTTGTAATTCTACCCGTTCATGAGATTTCCTTTACATAGAGATAAGAAGACATTTCGTAAGAAATAAGCTGTGCCTGTTGTGTCTGTTTTTTAAATGTTTATTCCTGTAAATAATATTATAATAAATGATAAATAAAATAAATAAATAAAATAGAGATCAAACTTGCTTATCTTAAAAAAAAACTTACCTACCTACAAAATTGACATAGTTCGTCAATCATCATCCTTGCACAATGAAAAAGCAGCCCTAGCGGAGATCTGTAAAGTCTATATTTGTTCGCATTCCATCAATTCACGTAGATCCTACCCGCATTACCCGTAATCGATCTTTGTCAATTAACGCGCTTTGTTTACAATTAGAGTCGTTACCGTTTCGTCCCAAACACCTATGGCCCAATAGGGACGAAACAATTGTTTAACATTTAATGAAGATAAGATAAACCTTTATTTAGCAAAAGTAGAGGAATACAAAATAATCGGAAGCCCTGCAGCCTGGTTTAAAGTGTGTTATAGGTTACAGTATTCCCCAAGCTAACAATAAGTTTAATACTTTAGTTAAATAGGTACATAACGCATTTGATACATAACATTTCATAACAAGGTAAGTTTGAGTGAGAGCATGTGTGTGTGAACGTGATTTTATATGAATATAGGTGTATATAGTATAATTAAAAGTATGTTGAATTGCTGGTTTCAGTTTTTAAAACACTTTTTTATTTCTTTACAACTCGCATACATGTTGAGAGTGACGCACACAGAGAGAATAATGCTAGTTTTATTTTAATAAAATAAACTAGGTGTTCACTTGTAACAAGAAACGAGGAAGGCAGACCCCACCATCAGATGGGAATGGGAATAATAATTGCCCTGGAGAGAGAGAGAGAAACTAGGTGTTCACTCGGCGATATCGGATACATTTCAGGGATTAATTTGTAAATCATAGTTTTAATGTTATTACATACTATTAAGTGTTTAAACGGACTGATAATATAAATTAAAAAAAAAACTTCGATTACGTCCAAATTGGGCCGTAGTTACTTGGGACGAAAGGTAACAACTCTTCAATCAAACCTACAAAAGTCTACATTAAAATGCTTTTAACATTTTTCCTCTTGTTTTGCTGTTAGTTGTTTACGAGTCTGTGAGTAGTTAGTGGTGTTATGTTTTTCATGGACTGGTTATAACTAGTTTTGGTTTGAATGTAGTGTTATTATGCTGTTTAATTATAGATCGACTATTTATAATATTAAAATAGAATATTTTATAGACAATTCATCTTATACCAGCTTTCCGCCGCAGCTCCGCCCGCGTCAACAGTTTTTCCCGTGGGAATGGGGAATTTTCCCGCGGTAAAACGTAGCCTATGTTACTTAGGGTGAATGTAGCTTTATAATGGTCAAAGAATTTTTGAAATTGGTTCAGTAGTTTTTGAGTTTATTCATTACAAACACACACACTTACAAATACAAATCTTTCCTCTTTATAACATTAGTATGATATTATTATTATTATTAAGGATCATAATTATAAGATCACATAATTTTGTGTTGACAGGATCAGGCCGCCTTATTAATTATTACGTCTCTAAACTACACAAAAAAAATACTTCCTTACCGTACGGGCGGGATAGGTATAGGTACGATATTGAATGACTTTTGACGTCGAAAAGCGATTTGTGTAATCTCATTTCGAAGAAAAGCATTTTGATTTTGATTTTGACTATCAAAGGAGGTAATCAACTGGCATGTATTTAGATCGTTATCATAAAAAAAATGCACATCAAAATAAATGGTTTGCACTCTAAACTTAACCTAACCAATGTTTGGTGTGCAATCCAGTTATTTTGGTGAGCATTTAGTATTTTTTGAGTGAAGGTTTAATATTTCCCTAATCAACTTTTCATAAGAGACTTTTTCCGGAATTTAAGAAAAATCTTGATTTCTCCTAACCGTCCAATAAAAATGACAGTTGTGGTGGTCTCTACTTTATAAGTTTTAGTCACCCAGTTGGTAACATTTTCTTTTTGAAGAAACTTGGCTGAAAATTAATCACACTAATATTATAAAGGCGAAAGTTTGTGAGTGTGTATGTTTGTTACTTCTTCGCGTCTAAACGGCTACAGCGATTTAAATAAAATTTTGTATGGAGTTAGCTGACACCCTAGATGCTACCTTTTGCCGCGGGAAAATACCTCGTTCCCACGGGAATAGTTGTTGACGCGGGCGGAGCCGAAAACTAGTATAAAATAAAAACTATGAATTCCCTAATAACTCCTTTTGAAAAATAACTTAAAACCCAAGAGTACAGACAATAAACTTTAGTACTTTATGACTTTTCCAATTCGCTAGTAGGTAACACATAAATCTCGGTTAACTCGATTGATAAATGTTATTCTGTCTGTGAACTGCTGAATGGTTTGGTTTTGAACAAAGACCCTAAAATTGCTCAGTGACCTGTGAAATATTATCATAAATTGAATTAAATTGACAAATCCAAAACTACAAAGAAAGATGAAATAGTATGTTCAGTTTGAACACTATTATGAAGTTGAAGTAGTTAAGTTGGTGAGGTGCAAGAAAACAGGTCACTAATTAGTTTAAGTTTATTACGTAAAAGGTTACAATTAAGTTAATAATATAGCGACTTCTTTCCTCTGGTTGTAAATGCACACTAAAGATTAGTTAATAATAAACTAAGTAATTTTACAACGCGCGGCAAAAGTAGGCCGACCGCGACGAGTCTGCAGAAAATTATGTGCGGTTTTGAACCGTACAAGTATGTAGAATTGATCTTTTTGTGAAAGTCGATTCGAGCATTAATTGTACGTCCATTCAGCTTTCGATAAGAAGTTATAGAGCATTGTATAATAGAGCGTCGTCAGTGGCCAAATGGCTAGGGCCATTGACTTCCATTCGGAAGTTCGCAGGTTCAGTCCACGGCACGTATTAATGTGTTCTCGATTTTCTAATTCATAATGTACGTTTATTCGACGCTCTTACGATGAACCTGCACACACTTGCGAATTAATTACTTAGGCATTGGGCCAGCTTGGTTGTCTAAGGCCTGTTCACCCTGATGTCAGGGTTGGCTCGAACCCCTCGTTGGGGACATTTGTGGGCTGTTAACGAACAATCTCCACTACTGACTGATCTATTTAATTGTTCATTTCTTTAGAATGTTCTAGACATATATCTACATACATACAGACGTCAAAACAATTTACTCCCTTGGACGAATTACCATAGTTACACTATAAACAGGACTGTGGTCTACCTAAATTTAAAAATGTTAAAGCCCACCCTATGTCATCTAATTAAGATTCAATTTAGGTTACCATCGTTGTCAGAGACAGGGCGAGCAAAGTGAGAGGCACTAAAGAGTGTCGTGTCCCTATCTAATACTAAAGAATATATAAAGAAATCACCTAAAAAAAAACGGAATCATCATCTGTAGTAAGAAAATATTTTCAAACTTCTTGGAAACTTCTTTTTGGTTAAGTAACTGACAACAAATTGAATGTGAAATGTATCATCATGACATGACGGCTTTTTACCTATGTAGTTTAATAGTTTCGGTTTATTTTAATTTTTCAATTCATAATATTTATTTCAAAACGATTAAAAGCTGTTGTATTACAAATTGCAAAGAAGAATCATACGGTGGCTGCGGAATATCATTCCACGGGTAAGACAAAAAAATAATGTTTTGAATAACGGTTGTTATGTTTGTCAATTAGGGTGACCATGACCACATAATAATAATAATAATAATAATAAATGTTTTATTTGCCAAAATTATGTTTACAAAATAACATATGTATTACATGTGAACTCCACACTAGGCTTAGCCTGTATCGTGGCAGTCCTAACGTACCGTTACATTATATTATTAATTATTCATTTCTAATTAAATTTTAAACCTTAAAATATTATATAAAACTATCAAATAACAAAGGTGAGAATTATAGCCTTAATCTTAAACTAAGAGATCAATGAAATCATATTATTGACCACGCATTTAAATTCATAAAATTCCAGAACTTGCTATAGTGCTGCATTAACTAGTGGCGTACGTACACAACCAGTCCTATCGATGACGCCAGAGTTGGAAAAAAAATGCCGCCGATACAAGACGAGGGAGAGATTACTACAATCGTTTAAGAAGCGTAAATTCTGCTTATAATTTGCTTGTCATACTGCCAAAGAATTAAATAGTTACAAATTTACGTCTCTTTAGGAAATAAAGGTAATATTTTTTTACATCATTCACGTTTCATACAATGTTGGACCAAAAAAGTGAAAATACCGGCCAAGGAAAAAACGTGTAATTTTCGGATAGAACACGTCGTAGTTTCTTTCTATATTTGATGAATGATCATATATATGCATCATAATAATACTTCCATAATATATTTTTAATTATATCAAACAAATACATACTTAATCCGAGATTATTATAAGAATAAAAAAATTTGTTAAACTACATAAAATAAATAAATTTAATATATTATTCAATACAATATGACTACATGGGTCAAAATAATACTTTGCTATTATCATTTTTATTATATAATTAAACAATACAACCATGGGGTGCACAGGATTGGTGTCATAGTAAAAAAATACATACAGGAATTGTGTGTTCTACCCGAAAGTTGTACTTTTTTTTGCTGGCGGGCTCTTTTACTTTTTTGGTCCATAATGAATGATACCCTTTCATCAGAATGTACAGAAGCCAGCTCATGCGGTTGGACATTCGCACTACGAAATTCACCCCTATTGCTACGGAATACGGGCACTCCTAAGGTAAACATGTCCAGCCGCATGTGCTGGCTACTGTACAATACTGAACATATTGTATTGTATTTAGTATTTTATGAAAGACTAGCTTTTCGCTGCGGCTCCGCCCTGTTTTCATTACAAACATGCACACACACACACAAAAATACAAATCTTTCCTCTTTATAATATTAGTATGATGATTATGATGATGAACAATCATACTTTTTACATATTTAAATTAGTATGATGTAACTTTATTGAAGACCCGTATTTTTTAGAAACTCAATCTGTGTTTTTGGATTTAATTACTAGTTTTATATTGTAGTTGCTTTTTATTGCAGAAGAAAGAAAAACAGATAACTGTACTAAGCAATATTGTAATCCAGCCACAATCACAACCCGTCGAACATTGTGCACCTAGTGCCTCACACGACTCTGGCGAGTTCGACGCCTACACACCTTCAGTCAAAAAGTCCTGCTCAAGTGTAAAAGAAGTAGCAATTCAGGCTGAAATTAAATGCAGTACACTTTTAGAATATTCTTTCTCTAAAAGTTTCTTTGCCATGGCGCCTAAACTATATAATAAATTACCCATTGAAATAAAATCTTGTGCCAATTTTTTCCAGTTCAAGAGAAAAATATTTAAGTTTTTAATAGACAATACGTTTTACTCTATACAGGAATATCTTGATTAATGTAATTGAATGTATTTATAATTGTATATTTTATTGTGTGACCAATTATTTGCAAGTAAATTTATAATTGTTAAATCAATTCTTCGATAGTTATAATTGTTACAAGCCATGACTTAATTTATGTATACCTAAATAATTTGTACGCCATTAGGCAGATCACAGTGTACTATATAAGTCTTTACTATCACCCTAAATAACCTGTGTATCACAAATAAATATATTTGAATTTGAATTTGAATTCGTTTTAGCGACAAGTCAAAGTATTGTCACAAAAGTTAAAAAGGACGCTCATTCATTATATAACTGGAGTGAGTTACCATAATAATAAGGAAACTTCAAATATGACGCTCTATATTCTAATTGTAAATATAATGAGTTACCATAATAAGGAAACCTTAAAAAAGGACGCTCTTTCATTTTATTAGTTAGCATAAGGAAACCATAAGGTGCATTTCCCCTTTTCAGGGTTTCGTACCTCAAAAACAAACAACGAATCCTCAGATGTATATTTGCGAATTACCTATCTGCAGTGCTAGTTTTCTAAAACATTTAGAATCATTATGAACATTTTCCTATTTGTTGTAAAATAAATGATGGACATAAAATTAATGGGTAGTTATTTATTTTATGTATGTTCAATTAACAATCTTCAAGACGAGGAACGTATCTTCAATTTCCTTTTCTTATATATTGATTTCGTAGGGATTGTCTAGTAAGAATAGAATAGAATAGAATAGAATATACTTTATTGCACACAAGAGAATACAACAAACAAACCAAGCAAACCAAGCTTGTTGGTTGTCCTACAAGCATCATAGGACAGCCAAGCTATTAATAGCTTTCGCTTAAGCGAAAAATATTTATTCTTACAAATGCACTGTGCGGTTTTAAATATCTAATAGTGTCGATTCTGCATAATAAATATCTTGTGGTCACCCTATTAGAAAGTGATGAAGTGCCCCTGGATGCACCATCCTGCTCTGCTCGCTTTTACGTCCTGTCAGCGCAGTCCTTGTTTATAGTGTAACTATGTTACTAAGTCCATGTTTACTCCACATTCGTAAATCGTCAAAATACTCTTTTGTTTTCAGAGAGTGGGTGGTCCTAGTGGACGGAACGCAACAAACAAACAATCAAATATTTCCTCTTAATAAATTTGTATAAATAAGTGGGATTGGATATTAAACTAACCAATCGCAAACTTAGCATAATATTATTGAGGTCAATATCTTTCACTTATTTACCCGTCTCCTTCTAATAAGCAATTTGAAGTCCGATTTGATCCCGAATAATAAATGTTGAAGACCCTGACGGAATGGCGTCCTTTTTTGAATAAATTACATTTCGAGAAGTCCGGAGACGATTCACGACTCATCTTGTTATTCTTCCTTCTAGTTAATTTTAACAGCATCCTTGGCTGAGTGGTGAGATGACTGGCTTTCGTGACGGAGTGTCCAGGTTTGATTCAAGTTTTGTTTCGTAGTTTAATAAGGAGCTTTGGTTTGAGCAATGCAATTTTAGACAAAAAAAGTAACGCAAAAAATTTAAACACATATAGATATATCCATACATACATAAAGTCACGCCTCTTTCTCGGAGGGGTAGGCAGAGACCCATTCCTTCCACTTGCTACGATCTAAACACACTTCTTTTGCTTCATTCACATTCATTAATCTCCTCATGCATGCACGTCGGTATATAGATATATTGCAGTCTGAATCATTCTGTGTTTTGGAAAGTACGTAGATGTCATCTTCTATCTAGACAAAAGTACTTAGTTGTTATATCTGTAATACACCGACCAGCAAACAATTTTTGTAAAACATTTTTATTTGTCATACTATTCACTATCTAAATAAAATTTATATCGCGTATTCTGTAATTATTTTTAACAGAAATATTTCTTTTCCATAAATTTTAGATGTAGGTACTCTTTAAGCAGTTTGCAAAACAACTTGTATCACTACAACTGTTAAATCGCATTATGAATGACCTCGCATTTCAGTTAAGTTATGATGAAACTGTTTTCAGAGAGCGAAATACCCGCAAGTTTAGGAAGTTTATAATTGTTTGCCGAATATAAAACCTTTACAACTTGCAAATTGTTATCAACTGAATCTCGCTTGTTACTCGTATGTTAATTAACAAGTTTGTTGACATTAAGTACTCGTACAATGAGGAAATTGATAATTTTGTGTTTGTGGTTATGTTTATTTTTTTACCGATGAAAAACGAAGGAGGTTTTCAAGTCTACGCGTATATTTTTTAATGTACGACAACGCATAAAATTTAAAGGGTACTAGTTTTTCTTGTAGGAATAAGGCATTTTTCCGCAGTAAAAGGAAGGTAGCAGGGTGAATGTAGCTTTCTAATAGTGAAAGAATGTTTGAAATCGGTTCAATAGTTGTTGAGTTTATTCATTACAAACATACACACACACACAAAAATACAAATCTTTCCTCTTTATAATAATAATAAGAAATAAGTAATATAGTATAATAGTATATAGTATGATTCAAATTTTGATAAATATTTTTTATTCGAAAGGGTATGCCCCGAAGTTGGATTCATATAAATTTGGAAAAAAAAACCAACACTAAAGGTAAGAAAATTAGATGACTTGATTGGTCACTAACTGAATATTTAGCTTTTAAGTTTTTTTGGCGGTTTAATTATTTTCTTGAAAAGTTGATATTATTTTAGACCAGGTCAAAAGACCAGTATTTATAAGATCGTTGTTTCCCGTCAGGCGTACCGACATGGCCGGTAAAAGATAGCGTACCCGCGGCGACAAAAATTTCCAAATGGCGGATTTGTCACAGAGCTTTGACAGTTAAATATTAAAAAATCTATTGATAGTACTTCATGCCACTGGACCTGAGTGGACCTGATGACGACGACGTACAGACTTTTGTTACATTAGATGTAGATATTTATCCTAGATAGATATACACCGTGAAATTTAACTGGTTGTTCGTTCATCCGCAACTTAGTTGTAGTTATCGTGAAACTGAACAACTCTCCCTAAGAAAGATTGAATTCTCAAAATTTAAATTCAACCTGTCATACAAAGTGGCCGGTCACGTGACTGAATTTGTTCCGTTTCATGATCACTACCACTATGTTGCAAATAAACCACCAGTTAAATTTCCCGGTGAAGATAGATAGAGAGATAGTCATGTTCTCATCCTTAGAAGTACCTAGGTATGTGAGGTGCATTGCATGCTACCTCTTTGCCTCGTTTCTACTTCATTTCTCAACTCATTTACCATTTCTTTCTCTAAATTTTAATATTTAATTTTGGAATTCATTCAAAAATCATCCGTCAAATCACCCATTTTTATTTTCACTTCTTCCTTCTGCCTCAACCTGTAAACAAGGCATTTTTACCATGTTAAATCTTTAAATTCAATAAACTCTGTAATTCTATTGTAATTTGTGAATAAATCTGTGTTCTCAGTGCAAGTGGAAGTTTGAGTTCCACAATCGCTCAGGAGGAGCTCCTAGCTCCTCGTCCCTTCCTCGTCGAGTTTACCACTTCTTCAAGAGTTCACGCCGCAGGCTCGCCCAGAAGCAAGGCGAGCCGCGGGCGTGACAGGTATAGTCAAGAGTACTGCACATTTTTATTTTCACCGTTCTATCCATTAAATAAGGAACAGAATTTTGCAATACGCGTGTTCAACCTGAGCCCTATGCTTGACCGTTAGGTAAAACATTTTTACTGTTGATTCTCAGATATAAAAATATCAAATACTTGTAGAATAAACTGTGGTCCTCTTCATAACACTGTTCAATAAAGGCTCGCTGAGTGCGAAAACCTATAAAACAGTGAGTGATGTGTCTCTCTCTATACGGCCGAGAGAACATTCCTATAGTAATAAAGTACCAGGCAAGCAGAAATGAGCAGACGGTATAACCAACAAAGTATTATTATACAATACGCCCTTTACTACGCCCACAGACATAAAGGGAAACAGACTAAACATTATTGTATAATACAAAGAATGCCGCGTGGCATGAATTTCCACTTAAGCTACATAAGTTTTGTTGTTTTTCTTTAACATAAATGGTAATATTTGGAACAAAAATAGTAAAGTACTATACCTATGAATGTGAAAGAGTACTTTAGTATACAAACATCCGCAATAACTGTTTATAAACCCCTTCAGGTAGCAATTACCCTTCAGGTAACAATGCCCGTACCCACCGGCGGGGGCGCGGCCTTAACCAAAATCAGAATTTATAATCAGAAACGGAGCCCCTCAGGCGTCGTCTCCTTCACGATGTTTTTCAATATCAACGCGCTAGGCCGTGGTCCGAGGCTCCCTTGAGCCGCCCCTAGACTCGTTGGTATATAACTTTTTTGGGGTAGAGTCTTCCGCTCCCTCGCAAGTCCGGTGAAGCTTCCTCCGTCGCACTTTTTCGACTCAAGCATAGGTCAATTAAAAAAAACTGTTTATAAAAGTATTAATTTGGCAATTCAAAAATAAGCTACGAGTGAAAAGTTGCCACGCGTTCTAACTATGTAATCTTTGGTCTGCTTCCCTTTATATGTCTGTGACTACGCCCTTGTATACTCGTCTGTCATTGGAAATAAGAAGCGGGTTGATTCCGAATCCGAACTCTTTGGGAATGCTATATGTGATAAAAAATAATCAAAATTAAACGTCGGTAGCGTAATGGTTAGAACCAGAGCTTCTAATTCGGGTTTGAGTCCCGGCACGTAGCAACCAATACAAATCAAATCAAAATGTACTTATTCGAAGTAAGATTTCACAAATCATTTTTCGACATCAAATAAAGTTAAATGAAGTAAAGAGGGCTGGCTCTCTTCTCACACTTATTAAGAATAAACTCTTAAATTTTAAACCGGCGGCGCGGTGCGACATTAGTTTGAACAGAACTGGCAGGTTAATGTGTGCGCTGCTGTGGAGAAAAACCCGTCAAAGAAACTCCACAGTGTCGCATCTTATGTTATTTCCTCATTTTTTTGCATTTTCTTTATTTATTTCCATGTAAATAAACCTTGTGAAGAAACCTGCAAAAAGAGTTTACAAAAAAGTTTTGTGAAGTTGATCAAAGACGGCGGTAGGTATTGGGTATGGTAGTTTGTAGGCTTATTCACAATAATATGGTCTGTCTGGGTAAGCTGAAACCCTTAGAAGGAGACGTTTATTTCGAAATTCGCTGAATTTACCTACTAAATTCAAGAATTTTACTGTGATATAAGTAGATCTTAAAATTGCGATTCTATTTGCTTATTCACAGAACTGAAACTTCAATGGTTACAGAAATTTATATTCCAATTATCGTATGAAAATTTATGAGCTATCGTACCACAGTATGTTTCGCAATAAAACTGCAAATTCGGTACTAAAATATAATAATAAGTAGAAATCGTCTAGCATTTATGTAAAACAAGTACAACGCCCACACCATACTCGTACAATAATTTGCGATATTGCTAGATTTCTTACCGCATTATTATTACTCTCGAGAAAACAATGTAAAAGTCAAAAAAGTCAAAGATTTTTATTCGAAGTAACATTTTACAAATCACTTTTCGACGTCGAGGCGAGTTCATTATTTGGCTGTCTTCTGTGGAGAAGAACTCGCCGGAAGAAACTCACAGGCGTTGCATCTTTTCAAAATATCACAAAATTATAAAATTTTATTTTATACAATTTTAATTTAACAAAGAGTGCAAACGAAATATACAATTAAGGTAAGCAGTCAAAGAAGAAAAACTAAACTATATAACCAATAAATCTATCACAAGCACAACAACCGGCAATGGACTAGAGCAGACCAGTCCCCCAAAGCAGCACCACATTCACGGGTTTGTCATATGAGTCAGCCATCGCCGGGCTCAACCATATTATAGGGAACCCAACGACCCGGCCCATAACGCCACCGCAAGTCAGGACACCTTAGTGAGCATGAATACTCGTACTCAGTCAGCCAGATGTTGTCACGACAATCCAATTAATGGCTTCCCAATTGCATAGTCAATCCGCACTACAAAATTGCACAATAATTTATTTATTATGTGGAGTTGGAAGAATTTTGGACCAGATATCTTTGTCATTTAGGTAATCTTCAGTCTTGTAATAACCTTCAGAACATAAGATATTTTTAATTTTACTTTTAAATTGGCAATCAGGTAAATTTGTAATGTTATCTGGTATTTTATTATAGAAGCGAATACAGTTCCCCATGAATGAGTTGCTTACTCTACACTACTCTACAGAGTCTAAATTGTGGCTGCAATTTTATTTTTATTTCTGGTAAATAGAATTGTACATGAGAGTTCTTATGAACGTACATTATACGTACTCATATTGCTATTCAAATACGTTTAGCTCTTCACTTAAAAAGCTCTTTTCTCTTAACAGACAAACAGGCTTACTTTTTTAATTTGATATGGGTTTGCGATTAAAGATGAAAACACCATGGTTATTCAATTCCGATGGAGACTGACTTTTGTATTCTTTTATTTGAAAAAAAGTGTAAAGTTTATAATTAAATAAATTTGAGTGTATTAAACATGATTAAACTCAACTTGTTTACATAGGTACATATTTTCCAGTCAAGCAACCTCATATCAACCCCCTATTGTAATAGTAGTTCGATCCAACAACTTGGAGGTAGGAAAATAACTCTTCAAAATTCTCGTGAAATGAACATCCATAATGTGCCTGTATTTTTTTCGCAACTTTTGTCAGAAACACCTAATCCTATACCTAATACAGTAATCCATGATAATGATATCACCAAACGCGTAAAATAGTCGGCCAAGTTCGCCAATTATCTCTTGTTTTTCATCTATTGCAATCCAAGCATCTTTTAACAGCAGGTACCACCATTAGCAGTCACCACGTGTTGTCGCAATACAATCAAGTATGTATTTTTTATTGACAGCAGTAATAGGACAGCTACATTTTTCTAAAGTAAATAAAGAAGTCAAAGGCGGCCTTATTCGTTCACTTTCAATGAGGTGAGACTGTTGGTTAAACACAAATCCATTCGGTAAAAAATATATAAAAAATAATTTCAGATTCACACTAGTTTTTTCTTCACTTCTTACTGACAGTAAAAATGTATCTACAGATAGCATTTGACACACCTTGCAATGTGCAATCAAATCACGCAGTTAGTTGTTTTTATGTAACAACATTTTACTAATCTGATCAGTTTATTTGAAAAACTGATAACTTTAATAAACCAGTAAAAGTATACATCTAGATTATAGTCAGTCCGATCAAATATCTAAAACCTTTTGTGTACGAGATAAATAAAACTTGGCCTTTACACTACCAGATAATGCATTACCGTGTTAGCTGAGATCTCGTCACGGTTACTTCACCTCATCTTTATAGCATGCTATAAGCCGGAATGGAGAAAAATAGAACACAACATCAGATAAAACTGAATACGTGACGAAACCAGTAAATGCTGAAGATTTCTTAGAATTTTATCATCACATGTGCATTTTCCTTAAGTTATTCGGCGGAGCTTGAGACCTTTTAAACAGAAGGCGTCGTTCAGTAGAAGTGTTAAAGAACATATGCAGTTTCCGTTATAATTTACAATCAAAAATCTGCAGGTACATTAAATCTATACTATAATAAAACTGAAGAATCGGCGTGTCTGTACATTGATTTGTTTTTCAAAAAACTGATTATAGGTGATAAAGGGAGTGTAGCCGAACACAAAAATACAAGTTTTGAATAAAATGTCCGTCTGTCTGTCGCTCTGTTTGTACGCGCTAATCTCTGGATCTACTGGACGGATTTTAATGAAACTTTACAATAATGTAGCTTATCCATCAGAATAGCACAAGGCTTCTTCTTATCGCGGGAAAATACTTTTCTGTCCTGATAAAAGAAAACATGATATGATAGAAGAAAACTCAAGTTATTTGTAGAACCGACGGCCGCTAGGGCAAAAACGACGGACGACGACGTAGCGTGGGCAGGCCCCCATAAGGTGGACCGACGATCTGGTGAGGGTCGCGGGAAGCTGCTGGATGCGAGCAGCGCAGGTCCGATCGTAGTGGAGATCCTGGGTGGGGGTTTTTGTCCAGCAGTAGACGTCTACTGGCTGAGATGATGATTATGATGATGATCTATAGATCATCACAATAACGTGTACGTTATATTACGATTCATCAGATAAAATATAAAGTAAAAAAACTGCAATCTCTTCTATTTTATTAAATACTAACTTCCCGCCGCGGCTTCGCTCGCGTCAATAGTTTTTCCCGTGGGTATGAGGAATTTTCCCGCGGTAAAAGTTAGCCTGTGTTCTTCCGCAAGGTCTATTTTATCTTTTTGCCAACTCCGCCCGCTTTAACATTTTCCCCGTGGGAATGAGAACATTTCCCGCGGTAAATTGTAGCCTATGTTCTGTCCTAAGGTCTATTCTAACTTTGTGCCAAGTTTCACTAAACTCGGTTCAGTACTTTCGGAGCATTTTTAATTATTAGGAATATTTTACGTATTTTTTTTACACCTTGGGTTACATTATTGAAGTTTTAGTACAGATCCCTAATTTGAAAATAAAACATAGCCTATATTACTCAGGGTGAATGTAGTTTCTCAACAGTGAAAGAATTTTTGAAATCGGTTCAGTAGTTTCGGAGCCTATTCGATGCAAATAAACAAACAAACAATCAAACCTTTCCTCTTTATAATATAGTATAGATGTTTAGAAAATATAATATACTTTACTAAGCCGAAATCTTAAAAAATATTGATAACGGAATTCTCCCAAGACTTAACTTGTTACTTTAAGTAAAAATACTTGCCTTATTTTCCACCCTAAAAGCCGCAAATTAATGGGAGTTCTGAACAAAAACCTCCATTTAATATCATTGGAACCGACATAATTTGACGAGATAACAACATGTGACTTAATTATACTATATTATGATTATGGAACGTGACTTTCATCGTAAAACACGAGTTCCAAGAACTCGGCTGTATGATTTTATCACATTAATTTTCCTACGAATCGAGCTTCGGAGAAATGGGAGATATTTTTTGAATTTCCGCTTAACATTAGGTGAGTTCGAATTGGTCAAATTAGATCTTGGCGGTAATATTGATATTTTCTTGAAAGAAAATGGCTACCTGTAGATTTTTTTCTAGTGGTGTCCTTGGTTACAAATTTACTGAAACCTTCGTGAAGCTCGGAGCAGCAGAGAAATGTATCTGGTAAATACTGGTAATCTAGAGACTAGTATTTTAAATCGAAGCAAAAATGTTAAACAGATTCCTCGAACGGGGATTCGAACTCGCAACTCCTTGGCTCCAAACATTTTAGAGGTCAAAACTCTGTACATAGAAAAATAAACGCTAAACACCGAGTCAGGGGGATGTAAGAAGTGATAATATAGAACAAATCCAGATTTTTTAAATTTTTTTGTTTCTATGTTTGTCTGTTTGTACGGCCTAATATCCGAAAATGTTGGACCGATTTGAATGAATTTTGCATGGTGGTACCTTTATATCCCCGGTCAACATCTTAGATAGTTTGTATTGCAATAGCCTATGCTATATGCAAAAGATTTAAAAGACCTATTGTCAAGCAACAGATATCTATATAGTAGTCATTTAAAGATTATTATCAGATCTTTTCTAGTTATTAAAAGGATCAAGTAACGGTTTTGTGGAAACGTTTATACAATAAATCAAAGTTATAAAAACACCGCTGACAGACTAAAAAATAGGGAGAGTACCGCCGCGCGTATGCCGTACAATAGTCTGACCGCCCGAGCGCTCGGGGCATATTTTATTTAAACAAATGGTTCTGGGGCACGCTTTTTCAACCAGTGACTGCCTCGTCACTCATTCTAGAAGCGTTGACGTGCCTACCAGGGGCTCTACTCTTCAAATCAATATTGATCCCGATTGCAACCCAATACAATACCGAAGTCTATTTTAGACCGCTACTCTTGAAAATCTGCCCACCCAGAGTTACTCGAAATCCGCCCAATATTCATATTTGGTTTCAACCAAGGTGGCGCTAGTGTGGCATTCGAGAGTAAGAAACGCCCGAATCGCCCGATCTCAATGTCGACAGACCGTAATTGCTGTCAAGAGTAGCCCCCCTTGTACGCTTGTATTACAGGCTGCAAGAAAAATTCTCATTATCCGTAACACATTAAACACAAAAAAATATTTTTTTAGAACAATTTTGAAATTACGAATTATTATTTAAATTCTTCACTACGTGGCAATATTCATTTACTCAACACCATGGGTTTGATTTTGGCAACGTCGCGTTGTTTCACAATGTACATACATACAGCCTGCACGTAATTGTTAAAGCAAACGGCTTGAGGTGAATAACTTTGATGCATAGAGCAGATTTTAAAAATGAAACATATTTTTTAAATAATAATTAAATGCCAAAATATGTTTCGAATGTTTGTACGAGGACTGTCAATGCCCTAGAAAAAAACGTGCTTCGGAAAAAGTTCAAATCCCGTATGAAATAAAACTAGACGGTGCCTAGCTTCTCGCCCGAGATTTTAAAAATACACAAGTAAATGGCCATAGTTGTGGTTTTTTTAATTTAAATATATAGGTTCTAAAAGTAATATGTGTATTTATTTTTTATCAGGTCGATATACACCAAAAAAATTTTAATTTCACAATGATTGTTAATTTGTGAATGGTAGTGACATCTATCTTTTTTTAGTACTAATTACAGGAACACGCATTGTAGTAGGGAATTGACAGTACTGTCGAGTACCTATATTGGTCCATGGTAACACTATACCTGGTATATAGGATAGTGAGACATTTCCTAACACCCTGTATATTCTGTGCTACCAGTAAGCTGACTTTGACGGAGTTTAAGCTCGTTCCAGAACATGTACAGTAACTGGCGTCAGTAATGATCATTAGTAGCTAAAGTGCACGTCTATGGGTTAGCCGTACTGTGGGTAAAAGATAGCTGATTAATATATGATGAGGAATATTTAGAGCAATCAGTATGGGAATGTCTATCTGAACTGAAGTATGGCAAAGTCTAGTATTGTATTACCTGTGGCAAAGGTTTTATGCTTTAGCTTGGGCTTGATCTACATACCTAAAAATGTATAATCTAACTCTACATTTGATGTGTATAATCTATAAGTAGCTACGTTTCATCCAAAGACTTATGATATTGATGATGAATTGGAAATGAAAGAACATACAGAATGTTCCAGAACTGTAAATCTTCAGTTGGATCAATATTAAACCGAGAACCACACAAATTGAATAAATCACTTTTTTTTCATTTGACCTACGCTTGTGTCGAAAAAGTACGACCAATCAAGCTTCACCGGATTTGCAGGAGAATACATTACTTGTTTGTAATTTACTATCATCATTATCATCATACAAACGCGCCTCTTATAATACAACATTCCCAATAAGAAATCACAATAAATTATACATAAACATTTGTTTGTAATTTTTGATCACCGGCCAATAATTTAAAGTGTTCTATAAATTTAGCCGTGTGGCACCGGCATAGAATAGTGTCACCCCCTCTCTTCCCGTGGGGGTCGTAAAAAGCGACCGAGGGATAACTACCAGAGGATGGGCAGCAGCGTCCTTCTGTGTATTTAAGATCACACTGTTGATCGCCAACCCGCATGCCAAGCGTGGCGATTATGGCAACTACCCCCCCAACATGACAGACACAACCAGAAAACGGCCCCTAGTCCCCGGCAGCCCCGCTGTTCCCAGCCCTGGTAACAGCTGCGGTAACGGTGGGGCATGGGGTGCTAAGAATCCCCGGGCGGCTCGTTGTTACCAACACCGACGACCTTTGGCCCTGGCAACATACAACAATCGCACACTGCGGACCGATGAAAAGATCCTCGAACTGGAGGAAGAATTGAGCAGGATTAAGTGGGACATCCTAGGATTATCTGAAGTCCGAAGAGAGGGAGAGGACTCGATAATCCTTAAATCTGGCAACCTGCTCTTTTTCCGGGAGGGCGAAGATCTGTCCCAAGGTGGTGTCGGGTTTTTGGTCCACAAGTCCCTTGTGAACAACGTGATCAAGGTCGAGAGTGTGTCGGCAAGGGTAGTATACCTTATACTCAGAATTACCAAAAGGTATTCGTTGAAGGTCATACAGGTATACGCGCCTACTTCGGCACACCCCGATATTGAGGTCGAGGAAATGTATGAGGACATCTCAACAGCCATACATACTTCCGAGTCTCACTTCACTGTTGTCATGGGGGACTTCAACGCGAAGCTGGGCAAACGAATCGGGAATGAGCTGAGAGTGGGGTTATTTGGAGTCGGAGACCGAAATCCCCGGGGCCAGCTGCTGGTGGACTTCATGGAGAAGGAAGGACTCTACATGATGAATTCCTTCTTCAAGAAGTCGGAACACCGCAAATGGACCTGGGTTAGTCCCGACGGCAAGACCAAAAATGAGATAGACTTCATCTTGTCGACGAGGAGACAAATATTCAATGATGTCTCTGTGATCAACTCAGTGAAAACTGGGAGCGATCACCGACTGGTTAGAGGCTCATTGAATATCAATGTCAGACTCGAAAGAGCTCGTTTGATGAAGTCTACGCTCCGTCCATTGCCAATCCAAATTCAGAACCCCGAACACTTTCAGCTCGAACTGCAAAACCGATTCGAATGCCTAGCAGATTGCGAGGGAGTGGACGAATAAAATGACAGGGTCGTGGAAGCTGTCCGTACAGCGGGGTCCAAGTTCTTTAAGACCCGCCGCACAAATGGAACCAAAAAGATTTCAGATTCCACGCTCAGGCTCATGGAAGAAAGACGGAAAATGGTTCTGCAGTCCGCAAATGATGCTTCCTGCTACCGGCGGCTCAATAGACAGATCTCAAAGTCTCTGACCCGCGACATTCGCCAATTTAATACAGATCGTATTAAGGAGGCCATTGAGCGTAACAAAGGCTCTAAAGTGTTCGCAAGAGATTTGTCTATGGGGCAAAGCCAACTGACGAAGCTGAAGACTTCGGACGGTAGAACCGTGTCATCTAAGCCTGAGTTACTGGAGGAAATCGAGGGGTTCTATGGACAGCTGTACACGACAACACGGACACCTGTCAGCCAAGCTGCAACTGACCCCAGAGCTAGGCTAACCCGACACTACACCGAAGACATCCCGGACGTCAGCCTGTACGAGATTAGGATGGCTCTCAAACAGTTAAAGAACAATAAGGCACCGGGTGATGACGGAATAACTGCTGAGCTTCTGAAGGCAGGTGGTACACCGGTCTTGAAAGCCCTTCAGAAACTGTTCAATTCCGTCATCCTCGAAGGTACAACGCCGCAGGCGTGGCTTAGAAGCGTGGTGGTCCTCTTCTTTAAAAAGGGTGATAAAACCCTTTTGAAGAACTACAGACCCATCTCGCTTCTGAGCCATATCTACAAATTGTTTTCGAGAGTCATCACGAATCGTCTCGCGCGCAGGTTCGACGACTTCCAGCCTCCCGAACAAGCCGGTTTCCGAAAGGGCTTTAGTACCATAGACCACATCCACACGCTGCGGCAGGTTATACAGAAGACTGAGGAGTATAACCAGCCACTATGCTTAGCGTTCGTGGACTATGAGAAGGCCTTCGATTCGATTGAGACTTGGGCAGTGCTGCGGTCTCTTCAGAGGTGCCAAATCGACTACCGATATATTGAGGTGCTCAAGTGTTTGTATGAGAACGCCACCATGTCTGTCCGGCTCCAGGATCAGAACTCCAGACCAATCCAACTGCAGCGGGGTGTGAGACAGGGAGACGTTATTTCTCCGAAACTGTTCACCGCTGCAATGGAGGATGTCTTTAAGCTTCTGAACTGGGAAGGACATGGCATCAATATCAATGGCGAGTACATCTCTCACCTTCGGTTTGCCGATGATATCGTAGTCATGGCTGAGACCTTGGAGGACCTCGGCACAATGCTCGATGACCTTAACAGAGTCTCCCAACAAGTGGGTCTTAAGATGAACATGGAGAAGACAAAGGTCATGTCGAACTCCCATGTAGTACCCACTCCAATAAAAGTTGGGGACTCATCTCTCGAAGTTGTAGATCATTACGTCTACCTGGGACAAACAGTCCAATTAGGTAGATCCAACTTCGAGAAGGAGGTCAATCGTCGAATCCAACTCGGCTGGGCAGCGTTCGGGAAGCTGCGCAATATCTTTTCGTCCCAAATACCGCAGTGTCTCAAGTCAAAAGTCTTTGACCAATGTGTGTTGCCAGTGATGACTTATGGATCCGAGACGTGGTCGCTTACAATGGGCCTCATAAGAAGGCTTAAAGTCACCCAAAGAGCGATGGAGAGGGCTATGCTTGGAGTTTCCTTGCGTGATCGAATCAGAAATGATGAGATCCGTAGGCGAACCAGAGTCACCGACATAGCCCGAAGAATCGCTAAGCTTAAGTGGCAGTGGGCTGGGCACATTGCGCGTAGAACCGACGGCCGTTGGGGCAAAAAGGTTCTCGAATGGCGACCGCGCGCCGGAAGACGTAGCGTGGGCAGGCCCCCCACAAGGTGGACCGACGATCTGGTGAGGGTCGCGGGAAGCCGCTGGATGCGGGCAGCGCAGGACCGATCGTCGTGGAGATCTTTGGGGGAGGCCTTTGTCCAGCAGTGGACGTCTTTCGGCTGAAATGATGATAAATTTAGCAGCATTCTTTGCTTCGAAAATAATACATCGTATAAATCTAGTTCGACGTTGATAAATAAACGCAATAGAGCAAGAATAGCGCACCTATTTTAAAAATTGTGTTAGTTAAATCATGTATAGCGTCCGCCATTTTATGTTCAAACATCAGAGGTAACTATAAAAGATAGTCAGGTAATAAATTTTTTATAGAGCTGAAATTATCTTCAGGGAAATTTACACGGTATGCTGTAGTCGTAATTGATATAGATAATAAAAACTTCTACAAGAGTCGATAGCAGGAGGCTCCACTGCAGGGCA
This sequence comes from Teleiodes luculella, assembly GCA_948473455.1. Taxonomy (NCBI): domain Eukaryota; kingdom Metazoa; phylum Arthropoda; class Insecta; order Lepidoptera; family Gelechiidae; genus Teleiodes; species Teleiodes luculella. The sequence goes on from OX419593.1 coordinate 14,581,608, forward strand.
AGTAACTTGGTCATCAAAAAGTTCATTTAGTATCCCAAATATCTAATTCTTGTTTGATAATTAAATACGTAACAGTGAAGAATTACATAATTCCTCTTTCGTCTTTAGTTACGAAATCAAAGTTACGAAAACGGAACAAAGATGATACTTACTATTTACGATGGTCCAAGAAAACAAGGTCTTACAATTAGACCACGTGACTGACCAGAGGCTACGTCAATTCTACGTCATTTTGTCTATTCATCCTTGTCGAATGCGTGTAATAGACAAGGATGAACAGCGCAAAATGACGTAGGCTTGTTTCAGTCGAGTGGTCTAATTGTAAGACCTTGTTTTCTTGGACCATGCTATTTACTATGAATGTTTCTAATTCAGTTATACTACAAAAACTACTTCATCAAAACGGCTACCTAAGTAAAAGAAAGTCACGCGATTATTACACCTTAAAAGAGAGGTAATAAAAAACTGTCTAGAAATAATTTATCTACCAGCGACTGTAATGGAGTCGCCATTAAGATAATTAAGTAGGTACTTATTTCAAATAAAAGAGCGCCGCCGGCGGGTGGAAATTATTGAATAGCAGGGCAGACTCATTGTCTAGCCAGTGAAAGCAAGGGCCTGCTCACACCAAGGCGCAAGGCGACGCGATAGAGCGAATACATTGATTTTTTTTTAATTGACCTATGCTTGAGTCGAAAAAGTACGACGGATCAAGCTTTGCAAATACATTGATCCTCGGGGACCTTTGGTATATTTTCAGAAGTTGTAAGCAAATCTCGTAAATGTTTTGCCAAAGCAACGATAGTGTCTTTGCAAGCCGATAATATTTTTAACTGACGCGTATATTTTTTTAATGTATGACCACGCATAACTTTTTACAGGTCATTCCGTTTCTGATATATTTTTTTCATTAGAAAGGCTATACTCCGTATTTGGTACAATATAAATTTGAAAAAAATAATTATCAGGAGATGACTGAGTGTAGATTTTTTCGCTGTAAAAGGTAGCCTATGACCTTCCTTAAGGTCTATTCTATCTCTGTACCAAGTTTCATCAAAATCAGTTCAGTGGTTTATGGGTGAAAGCGTAACAAACAAACAGACAGAAAGAGCTTTTTGATTTTGATTCTTTACATCGAATTTAATTTTTTGAAAAAAATAAAAGAAACAAGAAAAGAAAGAAGAAAAGAAATAGTTATTTATTTTCAAATTGTTGTAAACAGAAAATTCATTGAAAGATACTACGTAATGCGAAGGAGGAAAGTTTTAAAAAATACAACACAAAAAAGACATCCTTTTTACAATATGTAGTGAGATATAGAAAGACTATACTAAGACCCCTATGTCCCTGCTAAGAAATAATAGGACGAGAAGAAGAAGAGATACAACATGTATAGGCCCTATTATGGTCCAAGAAAACAAGGTCTAACAATTAGACCACGTGACTGACACAAGCCTACGTCATTTTGCACTGTTCATCCTTGTCTATTACACGCATTCGACAAGGATAAACAAGCAAAATTACGTAGAAATGACGTAGGCTTGTATCAGTCACGTAGTCTTATTGTTAAAACTTGTTTTCTTGGACCATATGAGCCCTATATATTCTTTTTTTCACCCAAGAGGATCACTACTCTAGCGTGCATCAAAATAAACAGAAACATTTCCTGGCGGCCATTATACGAAGCTACAATTTCCAAGAACAATTTGATATTCACTGCGTAGCCAGTGAATCTCAAATGTGAACCATTCTATTTTTGTCATATAGATCACGCACTGTACTTCGAATTGTACTAGTAATTTGTGAATAGTAGCCTCGTCACAGTACGTGTGATGTGGTTCTGGAGGACCCTCACTGTATTCGTGACAGGGCACGTCTTTTTGAGATCGTGACTGGCTGTGCAAATATAATAAGGTAAGACCTTATTGTTTACTGTGGCCTTTTATCAGATATAGGGGCGTGACGTAGCAATAGTTTGAGAATAACTCAGTTTGTCGAGAGGCTTCTAAAAACACTCGCCGTTATATATAAACCGAGCGATTTACCACTCGGCTGCAGATGTTGGATAATGAAAACCTTTTCTCTCAGTTTGATTAAAACTCTCTTCATAGCGGAACATTAATTGCTCCTCTGTTTACGACCTCTAAACCGCGTCTTAAATTGTTCAAACCTTCACTGAAATTGAAGGGAAAGGCTGCTTACCTCATCCCGAGTGTTGGAGCCGATAATCTCGTAATATCTCGTATTTTATCGGGCTATCGACGTTGTCAATACTGGGCTTATCACAGTCGAGCGAATCGATAGATTTAGTTTCTCGATCGTTGGACCGAACCACATCCGTCTTGCCACCGAAACGAACCTGAAACAAGAACTTATTAGTTTATTAATCGACTTTAAAAAAGAAGGTGGTTCTCAATTCGACGCGTATGTTTTTTTGTGTGTATGTTATAAGAAGCAATCGTGAACCGATTTAAACATTACAAGTATTTTTTCAATTCGAATTAAGTATTAATCCCTCAATTTTCTTTACATCATCTTTCATCTTACATTTTACGCGTGAACCTCATTTGATATGGTATCTTCACAGCTCTCCGAGATATAGGGATTGCACTTTTTCTGGAGCAAACGAAGAGACATTTCCAATGACAAAAGTCGTTTTGGTGTGAATACGGCTGTTTTCAGACGGTTTGCTGCTTTGCGATGGACTGCGCAAAAACGACTTTCAATGCGAAAAACGTGTCCCTGTTTCATTATAAAATATTCAACGAAATATAAAAAAAATCTGATTATTATAAATTCTCTTTTATGTCACGTAACGAAGTTGAGCTTATATTAATTCAGTTCTTTTAATAAAATTTAATATTTATTATATTTAGTAGAACATATCGGCCTAAATAGTCGTAAATATGATTGAACAATAAACTTTATATTGTTATATTATAATTCTGTTTTAGCTTATTCTAGCACCTTTTTACTAAACTAAGAAAGGCCATAATAATATGTGCTAGCAAAAACGTTGGTTAATTATTTGTTATAACTGAAATTAGAATATTTTATTCCTAGTAATAAAAATTCCATTGAGCTGGAACAAGATTCGAACCCATATCTCCTTAGCTATTAGGATCAAAACAAGCGCATTAGGTACTTATCAATTGTATCGCTTCTTCGGAAACTTAAAAAAAATCTTTTTGTTACCTCACTATATACTAGTGCCATCTGTTGAGTTGTTTTTTATGTTTTTTTTTCTTAATTTGCTAGAAAGTTACCTACCCATTCTATACACAGAAGAGGGGACGAAAATGGGAGGAAAAGCCTTCAGGATATCATTAAAATCCTGAAGGAAACGGACCCGGACGACGTGCCTACGTTTGTGGCGAGGGACCTGCATAAGTTGCCCCCCGTCACTTTCGATCACGTTGACGCTACCAGTTTGCTGAAGGACATCGTGGTCCTAAAGGCAGGACTGGCTGAACTTCAACATAAATTCGAAGTTTCACAAAATACCATTGCCGAGCTGCGTACCGAAGTTAGCGAGTTGCGCAATTCGGCCGTGTTAGCTGTGACTTCGAATAATGCTGACGAACGACGCGCTACACATGCCGGTCAGTCACCTGCATCGGCCTGTAGCTACGCGTCAGCAGTTTCGCCCGCGCACCCGACACCTCGCGTAGAGCGCACCGAAACGCGAGCGACCCCCGCCCGCACCGCCTCCTCCCGCCCCGCGGCCCCACCGCCGCCTCCTGCGAGCGGCGCACCCGCCGCGGCCGCCAGCCGGCCCACCCTGCGCCGGAACATCGCTACCCGGCCGACGCAGCCGCCCACACAGCCAGCGGCTCAAAAGACAAAGAAGACTCCAGCTACACAAGTTGAGAATTCTGAAAATAAGCGCCCTGACCTGGTGGACACGGAAGGTTTCACCACGGTACAGAAGAGGCGCAGACAGCGAACACGCCAGAGCACGTGCGGCACCGCGCCGGTGGACCCCAACATCCCCCTGCGTGCCGCCACGACGAAGACATCGCTTTATGTCTCCCGCCTGCACGAAACTACCACTCGGGAAGACGTGCTGGAGTTCATCAAGGAGAGGCATAAAGACGGTGCCTTCAAGGATTCGCCAGGATTCGGCGTGGTGGTGGAGCCCCTGGAGTCGCGCCACCACGTCAACTTCAAGTCGTTCGTGGTGCGGGTCCCGACTGCCCACCTGAGCGTCTTCACCTCGCCGCAGTTTTGGCCGAAGGGGGTCGTGTTTCGTCGCTTCAGGGGGAACCTGCCGCGGAAGGACACGATACCCTGGGCTTGCGTATAAGTGTAAAGTGCTGTGTATTTAGTTTTATTGTTTTAGATAGTTAATAGTATAAAATATGTATGATAGTCTGTAAGGTATTTATGATATGGGCCTCTGTTTACATATTTAACATCTATATGTAAATATTGCCTGAAATAAATGAATTTATTATTATTATTATTATACTGACCGTGTTCATTTTCAGTCGCAGCGAATGCAATCGCAGCTACTATTCGCTAAATGCTAAATGTGACTGAGGCTTATGAGCATTACGCTGAGACAGCGTCCTTTCACTGCTTTGACATAAGTTATTGTTGTTATACCCACCTTTTGCTTTTATTGTATTTTTTTATTACTTATTGTAGAGAATAGAGATTTTATCTGAGTATCTAACTACTATCGCGCACAGAAACGACACCCACGTTGCTCGAAGCCAGCGAACCATACTCATATGTTTGGAGTTCGCGATCCGACTTCTGTGTCGTTTAGTCGTTTGTCTTTTGTTTTTCTTCTCCACGCCCGCCCCCCGCTGCTGCCATTTTGGCGCATGAAATGTATTCGTGGTGTCTTCTCTGGTACTTGTACGTAATTCTTCAACGTGTAAAACGTTCAAAAGTCAAAATTAATACCTACTTGGAACATTAAAATAAATTTATCCAGTTGATATCAAGGTGAACCGAGTATTTTGGGAGCGAAACATTGTTTACCCTATCAATACTGGTTAGACAGTTCAAACAGATAGCTCGTACATACAAATTAGCAATGTTTGGATGTTATGTCGATGTGTTATCTGCTTTGATTTGAGAGGTACCCTCACCTTTATTAATAGGATATTTAATTGGACTTTTATTCTAATTGTAATATTTATAGATCGCGACCCGGTACCGGGCTATCAAAATAAAATACCGGGTCGCAATATTCCCGCCTTGTTATTAAAATAAATAAAAATAGCAGCAGCTTCATACTTTGCAATAAAATTTAGTGACTAAAAGGGGATACCAAAATATTTTAAAAAATTTTGACTGTATCTGTGTGTATACTGTGATATTTATATTTAAGACAATAAAGTATGATTATGGTGATTCTTCCAAGTTACCTGTTGTAATAATTAAGAAATATAAATACGTATATTAAATATAACTTATTAAATACATATAATTAAAAAATGTGTATTACTGTAGGTATCAGCTTGGGTTTAAAAGTATTAAATAGGTCACGAAGAGGTAGTGCGAAAATTACCGGGCCATGGGAGAACAATGTCTGGCAAGATAGAACATTTTCAACATTCTAGACGCACACAATTCAAAATAAAATAAAAAATCCAAAAGAAAATAAATGCAAATGCAAATGCGAAAAATATGCAAATGCAATGCACGTATTATATTCAATCTCTGTGAAAACTTTCTTGTAAAAGGAAGGAAGGTCACAACAATTCTGCTAGCAACTAGTTATACGTTGTATTGTAGCAATGTAAAATAAACGGTTATTACTGTTTTCCAGGTATTTCTCTATTCTCGTCCTACTGTTATTTTCTCGTTTTGCGTAAGCTAATTGGTTTATTATCGATGCTTTTTTTTCTTTTTCTGGTAGTCAAGTAAGAAAGCAAGATTGAGTTTTATACATAAAAGTACTAAAACATAAATTATTTTAGTCAAATACATTTTTGGATGAACTATTGTTATAATTAATACTATGCGCATTATTTAACATTTTATTTTTTGTAATAGGGTTTAAAAGCGAAGAAAATGTGACTGAGTGTGATACCGGATAATAGGTGAACAATTATTACAGCAAGTGAATGAGTTCGTATACCTACCTGGGATCTAGTTTTTATTAGAAGTCAAATTTTACAAATCACTTTTCGACGTCGAGGCGAGTTCAAAATTTGGCTATCTTCTGTGGAGAAGAACTCGCCGGAAGAAACTCCACAGGCGTTGCATCTTTTCAAAATATTTTTACAAAATTATAAATTATTATTTTATACAATTTTATCAATATAACAAAGAGTGCAAGACGAAATATACTTACAATTAGAGGGAAGGCAACCAGTCATTGTAGAAAAACGAATTATGTCATAGGATTAGAAAAAATGAAGAGTAAAAGAAGATGTTGCGACGAGAATTGAGAAAGGTATGTTAAATTGGTTTGGTCACGTGGAGAAAATGAGTGAAGAGATATTGATCAAAAAGATTTATAAATAGGTCAGGTCAGGAGTACCTACTCTAAACCGACGAGCTTGCATGATGCGAAAGAAGTTTGTCTAGTCTAGATCGTAGCAAGTGGAAGGAAGTGGACTCTACCTACCCAGGAAAGAGGCGTGACTGTATGTATGTACGTATTATTATTTTTTGTTATTTATGTGCGTTAAAGTATATTAGAATTTGTGTTTGTTTTTAAGATATTAATTTTCTAAATGTAGCTACAAATTACAAAAAACACTGAACAAAATAACTAAAATATCTAAGAATAATGTTAAATAATACATAGTTTAAAAAACTAAAAAACACGCTTCCTGTCCGCCACCTTGGACGTCCGCCATATTGGATTTAAGTCACGTGACTTTTTTTTTCGTATTTCTGACAGCAAACCCTTTCATTTGATACCCATATCATGGGGGTGGATTTCAAACAGCCAGTTCGCCATCTTAGGGAGGCCGCCATATTAGATTTGTAATGACGTTTCTTAGCTAGTCATGTATTGTCATCAGAACTCAGAGCGTGTGCAAAATTTCATCCTAATCGAAGACCGGGAAGTGGGTCAAATTAAGATTCCAAGATTTTTTTAGATACAATAATGGGAAGGCCGCCATATTGGATTTGTAATGACGTTTCTTAGCTAGTCATGTATTGTCATCATAACTCAGAGCGTGTGCAAAATTTCATCTTAATCGAAGACCGGGAAGTGGGTCAAATTAAGATTCCAAGATTTTTTTAGATACAATAATGGGGAGGCCGCCATATTGGATTTGTAATGACGTTTCTTAGCTAGTCGTGTATTGTCATCAGAACTCAGAGCGTGTGCAAAATTTCATCCTAATCGAACACCGGGAAGTGGGTCAAATTAAGATTCCAAGATTTTCTTACATACATAGTTACTTACAAGTGAAGCTAATATAAAGCGTGTAAAAAAAGAACATTTTGATAATAATAATTTATAACATAAATTCATTGGATATCCATGTCGGTAATCAAAATATATCGTTCAATTTCAGGATTACTAAATGATAAAAATTCCCATGACGTCATCGGTAGTGATTGATTTATACCGGTAAATTGTGTTCGGTCATTTACTGATTCGCTCCGTACTTACTTACTCTATATTCACGTCATTAATTTTACCATAGGAATAAGACATTCTATGGAAATAAGGAATAAAAGGAAAATTATCTCTCACAGTAAGGCGGGCTGTCTAGTACATTTTTTATTGATGTTTCGCATTTATTTTTACTGTGTGTGTATGTATTAAATATTAATTAAACCTGTGTACATGTTATAATATTATGATGTAATCATAATAAGCATTCCTTTGCGCGGCTAATGTCAAAACCTGAAAAAAGGTCCAATCATAAAAACGTCCAAATTTATCAAATTGCATTGTAGTCTTTTTTAACATTTTAATCTCTGCAGAATTTGGCGTAGTACATAGGTACTACATAGGTAGGTACTACATAGGGTAGGTACGAAAATAAACAAGTTATAGAACTTGTTTATTTTCGAGATTAGACTTTTTATTCAGTATAAAAACCGATAATTTCTAACTTTTTCTAAGTCAAAACCGGTCAATAATGTTATTTAACCGGTCCAAGGCGACACTAGCCGCGTAAATGCGAAATCTGATCTGATTACACAGCGGGGGCGCCGCAAGCGGCCGTCCCAAATTCATCTAATTAACCGAAAGATTGGCAGAAGGTTGAGAACAACTTTCATATTGATGTTATTTATGATGAGAAATTACTGGATATTGTATTGAACTAAATAAATCTTATATTATGTGTTACTAGCGACCCGCCTCTGCTTCGCACAGGAAAATTGTTATTGTGGATTATCCTTAAGTATATTATGCATGTATTATACATATATACCTTCCTCTTGAATCACTCTATCTATTAAAAGAAACCGCATCTAAATCCGTTGCGTAGTTTTGAAGATTTAAGCATACATAGGGATATAGGGACAGAGAAAGCGACTTTGTTTTATATTATGTAGTGATGATGAGTCTTTAGTACTCGTAAAAATACTCGTAGAACCAATAAGAAGCGACAAAAGATACACATCAAAACTGTGCCCACATAAGAAAAATAGGATTAGGCATGTTCTAACCCTCAAGTCACTTGGTTCCTTATATTAGGAAAAGTCAAACCCGGAACCGCATGGCGTCAGAATAATAATTTGTAAAGCAATTAACTTTGCGTTTGCTTATTCAACTCGTAACAGAATTTAATTATAAATTACAACGAGTTGCGTTTCATTAAATCACACGTACAATTTTAAATACCAAGGTATAAGTAACATACATTAGCAAAGGAAATTCTTAAATAATAAATGTTAATAATGATGCCAAGTCTATTATATGAGATATTACTGCATGACATATAAGATTATATGGATCTCATTTTTATGTGTTAGGTACGTTATGAAATTATGACTTATGATTATGAATGAAATACGTCGTGGTCCCCTATTTAGAATTCAACCATTCCAAATCATCGAATGAATATTGTACGAAGTGACAAAAGATACGCGAGTCCATTACAAATAAATAAATGGACTTTTTGACTAGGAGACCCCTACAATAGCGTCTATCGAGCGTTTTTCGAGCGTCAACGTCGTGCGTCGCGTGTACAATATTAAGTGGCATGGCGAGTGAAACAAAAGACGGACGCGGACGATTGTATGCGCGTCGCACGAGACGACGTTCGAAAGACACGAGTGTGGAGGGTGTCTAATACCTACAAAAATACGAATAACATTTATAAGGCAACAGTAGAAAGAAGTATCGGAAGGGGAAGACCAAGGCGCACGTTCCATCTAGGATCAAATCGGGGACATTCTGACAAAAAGTCAGGTCAGGAGTACTCTAATCTAAACCGACGATCATGCATAATGTGGATGAAGCGAAAGAAGTTGCCTACTCTTCCAAAAAGAGACGAGACTTTATGTGCGTATGTTTTTATTTTTCAAAACATTCTTTATTAAATGTGTCGAATAATCCGTTCCCACAAGTTCTTTCACATTTTATAGTTGGATTTCTGAGAGAAACATCCAGCTACTATAATATTATATTTGCTAATTGACCGGTAAAGGGGCTAATATTTGATTAATGTTATTATTCTCGTTTTAAAGAAAGAAGTAACAGCTTAATTTAAACTCTTGTCTTCCTGTAAGTTTAAAAGACGTTTCGGAAATTGATAATTTTAATTACCTGTCAGTGCCAAAATTTAAGTAGGAACTTTGAAATACTTATAATCCTTTATTTCTGAGTTCAAGGTTTCGTAACTTTATTGTTTGTAAGCTGAATATAAAATCTCACACTACACATCCATGTCTTAATATTACTTATTTTGACGTGTTTTTTTGTATGTGTTTAAAAAATTACTTCGACAGCGTTACGAAAACTCCTCGTAAAACACACATCAAAATAAACGTAAACCAAACAATTTAACAATTATTTCAATGGTTGGAAGTAGCAAACTTGAACACAAAATATTTCGTTTATACATCGTTATATGAAATACCAAATAGATATTTTTACGGCAGTACAAATTGTTTTAATGAAATATTAGCATAAAACTAATAAAGTAAAAATCTAAAAGAAAGTACATAATTATTGGCCTATTTTTGCTCAAATTATAAAATTTACATAAAATGTATTTTACTACATTTGATTTGACATGACACTTTACAGAGTCGACCCCAAACAATTGAACACGATATAACACAGTTTTGTTAGCGTATTTTACTTGGGCCGAGACTTGGCGCTCGCTCTGCCGTGTGTTCAAATACTGAAGGAAGTAACTCAAGCTGTTTACATATTGTAGAGTGGCAGCGAGATTGTTTATTGAACAATTTGTACGAGTACATTAGGAAGTGTGTTAAAAGCCTCGTCGACCTATTAGAACAAGGAGTACATATTTTCACGAGTTAATTAAATATTGTTTTTGACGTAAGGGAAAATCTCATTTTGCACAATGTTTTTAAGTAATCTACGAGAATGTTAGACTAATTCAGATTTGGTAAGTATATTTTTCATGGTATACTGCCTACGCTGTTTTATTTTAATTTTAGTTTAAATGACATAACTAAGTGATGTAATAATGTCCAAAAGTTAAAAATAAATTCTTTGAACTCTTTGAACTCTTTGAACTCTTTTATGTAAAGGTCTAATTTTTCGGCGGATTCGTTAAAAGCTCATATTATAATGTTTCACTGAGGGGTTCGAACCTACCCTGAAATCAGGGTGAATAGGCCTAGCCCATTGCGGATTGGTAAACTTCACACACAACCTTTGAATTACTTTGCAGTTGTGTGCAGGTTTCCTCACGACGTTTTCCTTCACCGTAAGAGCGTCGAATAAACGTAGGTATATGTGGAATGTGAATTCGAAAACCGAAAACATTGGTATGTGCCGGTGCTTGAACCCGCGAACTTCGGAATGGAAGACTAGAAAGAAACAAAGAACGAAAACTTTATTTGTTATAAATGTGGTAGATAGATGGTAAGTACGTGTACATGCACTAAATTAAAGTATCACACATTTAATCAATTTTAAATTGATAAACAAATAGGGAGAGAGACACACACAATACATTTTAAAGTAGCAATAAATCATTAAAAAAAAAACTAACATACACACGCAAGCATCCTAACTTCTAAATCTATAGGAGAGAAAATCTCGTACATTATAAAATATATTATCGGACAAAAAATTATACAGAGCACTTTTAAATTTGTTGACAGGCAAATCCTTCATACCAGCTGGCAACTTGTTGTACAATATAACGGCCATATTGTAAGAATTGTTCGAGAAACATGCTGTTCTAGATGGAAGAGTCATCAATCGATTGGGATACCGGGTGCAGAAAGTGCAAGTTTCGAATAACTTTGTAAATAGTCCTGCATTGTTTTTTACAAAGTTTTTTTTACTAAGTCAACGGTACTAGCCACTTGCCACCGACCAGATGCTTATACTACGGATTCAAGAAATAATAATATAGTTTTGGTTTTTAGTTTAATATTAATATTATTTTCTTTTTCACATAACTTATTTTCTCACATGAATTTGATGTAATATTCCTCTCACTCCACCTTATTTCGTTCAGCATTCAATAAATATAGCGAAAAGTACAAAATTTCTTTCGCCATAGGCCAAACTTGGAAGTTTTCATGTTTATATTATAATAATTGGTATGAAAAAAGTTTTAATTTGGTTATAAGGAAAAAACGCAATACCGCGTTGCTTTTCTAACATGACTTGGATTTTTTTATTTACCTGTGTTTGTTATTTATTTAAGACTACACACACAAAATATGTTTTTTTTTTCTGCTAGTACGATGGTATTGTATTGTTTTATATTATAGTAATGTTCTTGGTCTTTTTCATTCATACTGGTTTATTAACATAATTATTTACGTGGAAAACGAATTTAGTATAAACTCAGCGGTATAAATTACATTTATACGAAAACTTTACTAAATTACACACATTTAAGAAATACGGCCGTCAAAGCCAGAAGACCAAGAACTTAAAAGAGATTTTACCGGCCACGCCGGAATTGTGACTATTGCTACTAGTGTAACTAGTATTATATTATCTGTGCTTATTATACCCAACCCTCACAATAAGATTATTAATAATAACTCTACGCCAGATGTCTACGGCCAATTTCGACCAATCGAGTCGGGAAACCATTTCGCTCGACCAATACACGATTGACCTAATAATGCCCTGTAACTTTCTTATGACCCATAAACCTTAATGAGAGCCCAAACTCCTCGTGCTTTCTACACTCCTGGTAGGTCTGCCATCAATCAATTTTTACTTTGCCAACTATTTTGCGGATAAACAACCAATTAAATTTCACGGTGTAGATTATAGTTAACTAGCGACCCGCCCCGGCTCCGCACGGGAAAATGGTTATTGTGGGTTATCCTTCAGTATATTTTGCATGTATTATACATAAAAACCTTCCTCTTGAATCACTCTATCTATTAAAAAAAACCGCATCAAAATCCGTTGCGTAGTTTTAAAGATTTAAGCGTACAAAGGGAGGGACATAGGGAGGGACATAGGGACAGAGAAAGCGACTTTGTTTTATACTATGTAGTGATTAAACCTAAATTAATCAACTAGTTCAATCATAATAAGAAAATTAAACTTTAAATGTATCTCATTAAAATGATTACGAACTAGCTGTCTGCCCGCGGCTACGTCCGCGTTATTTTACGACTTTTTTGTAGTAATTTTTAACCATCCCACGGAAACTCTAATTTTCCGTGATTTAAAGTATCCAAGATGTTGACCGGGGATATAAGGTACCACCATGCAAAATTTCATCTAAATTGGTTCAACGGTTTCGGAGATTAGCCCGTACAAACAGACAAACAGAGAAACAAACAGATTTTAAAAATCTGGTTATTTTCTATATCGCTTCTTACCTCCCCTAAATCGATTTATAAATAGCATGTTTTTTCTTTGTACAGATGTTTGACCGGTACAGTTTTATTATCTAAAGAATATTTAGAAAATATAACTCATTATTATTCAAAACTCTTAGCAGCTTCCATAAAATACAATAGCTTTTTGTAAATGAATAGAGAGGTACGGTTAAAGTTAGAAACAGTTAGTCAACTTTAAGTCTGGCTTTAGCAGTTACAAACTAGCAACAATGTTCGCTACATAACCCCCGGATATCATTCTGAAATACGATCGTTGCACTGCGGCGCTTACGCAAAATTTTTTGTTCATATTTGCTTTTTGAAATATTTTATTTTAATTTAAATCTTTTAAATAACTAAATTATTACGGACGGCCCCGTAGCCTAGTTGGTAGTATGTCTGACTTCGAAGCACAGGCTCACGGATTCAAATCCCGTCCAGGGCAAATATTCGTGTCATGAGCACTTGTGTTTGCCTTGTTATGTCGGGATGTTGTATATTTATATTATGTATCTATCTATATCAGCTATCAAGTACTGGCACTTATAGTACAGTTTGGGTTTGGGGTCAGATGGCCGTGTGTGAGATGTCTTCACATATTTATTTATTTAGTTGTAGTTTTTTTTTTTTTTACAGATACCGTCTGTTGGCACTTAGTAAAAAAGCGATATAGAATTTAATTGGGCTTGTATGGAGCCTTGTTGGCACAATCGGTAGTGCACCTGTATGGTCCGGTTAGCCAAGAAGATGCAGGTTCGAGTCCCTTACCGATATCAACAATTTTAATTTTTCGCTTCGATTTAAACATACTCGTTGTAAATGAGTTATTTTTATTTCAAAATAAACATGTTTAGTTTAATGAATTTATTTTAACCAACTTTTACATTTAAAATAAGCATATTTTTCATTGTATTCATGCACAGTATATTCTACTTCTTCACAGTACTAGTCGCTATACAAGAGACTGTCAAAAATTATTTCCCGTGTGATTTCACCAGTTCGGCGATATAACATTATTTAGATCCTTGTATATGACGCTTTTACACTATTAGTAACTAATCAATACAGACATTCGCGTTAATCATACAACACAAACATTCTATAGTGTCACAAATAGAAAATTAAATCTGTCAATAGGCGGTCATATTTATAGTAGGTAATCTCTACCAGTACAACCTTTGTTTTAGAAAAGCGTCAAGATCTAGATAGCTATCTATTTTTATAACCGTAAAACTCGTGATTTTAAAGTTATAGTAATTTTGAATCGTACCTCAGTCCACCTACAAAATGTTGTTTTAGTACTATGTTGCGTACTATGTCGTTTGAATTTCCGAATTCGATGATAGTATTCGGTTGCAATGTTTGCATGCATTAGGGAATTCGTGTATCGATAGGAATCGTATCCGATGCGACTATTGCTTGGTGTATATATCTAGATATCGCAGTGGAGGTACCTAACTATTTAAGTACCTACAGGTACTTAAATGCAATACGCGCAGTTAGGTCCGCAAATATTTACTTAGTTAGGATATAGACAGTGTGTATGTATAGGTATGTTTTTGGCGAGATGACTTAATACTCAAAAAACTTACCTATTAGATTTTATGTGTATGATATGATAATTATTAGTTTAGTTGAACAACTGCCCAGTTCACCCACCTGTGTCAATAGGACAACAGTTGCAATTCTCCTACTTTCCAAAAGGACAAATTAATCTTAAAATATGAATAGCGTATGAATAACGAGGGAATTCCAAAATTGAATGTTTGAATTTAGAAGAGAAAGAAATGGAAAATGGGGTGAAAATGAGGTTGCAAAGCACCTCACTCAAGCACCTCGTTACAAACTTAAGATTATTAATTAGCTGTGACTTTACTTGTGCATGCGCCTGTACTAGAATGATTTACTAATAGAGATGTGTAGGTAATGCGTATGATATCACAAAAGTAATATCACCCTAAAAGGTAATGCAATATCACACATTACGCGAGTATTGTAACCAGTACACGTACACATCACACATTAGCTATTATGGAAGAAAATCAACTTCTTTCGGGTCAGTTAGTGAAAAATAAAAACAAAAACACTTTTTTTGTGTGCTTTCTAACTCGAGTATGAATGATGTCGCGCGCCGGTAATGTTATAATAAAGTTATATGTGCTGACGGTACGGAATACTACAGAGCATTTCTTCGTACTAAGGTACTAAGTAACAAATTTCATTCAACATTTCGGGTAATGTTTAGGGTGATGTGTAATGGTACGGGGTGATATCACCTTTTCAAAAGTAATGAGTAATGTGATATGGCATTTAAACGTACTGTTTTGCGCATGTCTATTTACTAAAAAAATACGCCAAACTCAAATAAATGTACAATCAAAAGGACAATACAAAGTTATTGTAGAGGTGCCTTTGGTAAGACAATAGCCTCTAAGGTTCTATCTACAATAATAAAGGTATTTTTATTGTTACAGAATTACAACCTATCAGCTTTCGTCTGCGAAGAAAAGGTACGTCTGAAAATTTTACTTAAAAATTTTACGAATTGGACTAAAATTAGCTGTGATAGACGGAAGGACAGACACACGAGATTTTTTTTTCTAAATTTTGTTTTTGACGTAGGTACAGAACCCCGAAGTATGACAAATTGAATGACACGTATTTTTTACGAGATCCAAGTAAACTTATTTTAAACAATATTAGATTAAAGCCAATTAAAGCATTACTTGTTTGACAGCTATACAATTATGATTGTCTTCGGCTATACCTCTTTGTTAGCTAACATATGAAAGAAAGAGACATAATATACATACAACGTGCTAATTAAATAATTCAAAACCTCTCGGGTGATAACTTACGTCATGAAACTGAACAACTTCTTCTGCAAGTTTTATAAAATCCCTTTTTTTGTGTAATTTGTACAGTAGCCAGCATATGCGGCTGGACATGTTGACCTTGAGAGAGCCCATATCCCGTAGCGGTAGGGGTAAATTTCGTAGTGCGAATGTCCAACCGCATGTGCTGCCTACTGTTCATTTGTATGAAAAGTAAAAAATAATAATTGCTATTTCGGAAAGCTTGCAGAACAAAAGTCGTTCAGTTTCATATATAACTAGCCTTCCGCCGCGGCCCCACCCGCGTTATCAGTTTTTCCCGTGGGAATGAGGCATTTCCCCGCGATAAAAGATAGCCTATGTTACTCAGATTAGATTAGACTAGATTTCTAATGATGAAATAATTTTTGAAATCGGTTCGGTAGTTTTTGAGTTTATTCATTACAAACATACACACACACAAGAATACATCTTTCCCCTTTATAATATTAGTATGATAACACGTTTTATATTATGGATGTTTACTCGATGTTTTCTCAATTTTAACAATACAAAGCGAATAGAACTCGCCTGTTTTAGTAAGATAAAACTAAAAGAAACCCGACTGAGTGTTAACGCTACATTGGAGTTAAGAAGACAGAAGTTTGGATAAAAGATTAGGACTTCATCCAAGTATTCAGTTGCTTTGTTTTTCATCTTTTGAACTAACAATAAAAAATAATAATAATAATAATAATAATAGTAAATAGTTATTACGAGTACTTTTGTAGTGCATCACACTAATATTATAAAGACGAAAGTTTGTGATTATGTATGTTTGTTACTTATTCACGTCTAAACGGCTGGAGCGATTTTAATAAAATTTGGTATAGAGTTAGCTGACACTCTGGATTAACACATGGGCTACCTTTAATTTTAATGAAATTGTGATCTAATCTAGGATATAAGTTGACATTATAATTATGAAATTCGCTCACAGACTCAGCGATTATTCTCTTAATATTTGGACACCTCAAATTTATAGGTAGAGCATGCTGGCAATTGTTTGATAACACTGAATGTAAAATTTACCATGTTTTCTTGCAAATCAATAAATTATTATTATTATTATTATTATGTTGGTACACTTTAAGATCACGGGTCTATAGAGACCCGGTCCTTTGGGAGGCGTGCATGGGGCCAAAGCCAACATGTAGAGGCCGTTTAGTACCATTTATTCTAAAATGTGAGATGGCACGCACCTACCGGGGCCTATCCTCCAACACACTACACAAATGTGCTGGAGGACAGTCCCCGCTAGCTGCAGAACTATTGCCAGGGAGGGACAAACGTTGGTCTGGGCTATGAGGGTGGGAGTTAGTGGACTGGATAACTGGGCTATTGAGGTGAGATAGCGGACATCTGCTTGTTAAAGATCTCACAACATTAAATCTAGCAGACGGTGACTTGCCACTTAATAAATGGGCTACCCTAAACGGCCGCACGCATGGTGCGACAAGGGAGCAACATTGTCGTAAGTGGCTCAGGGTGCGGAGAGGTGAGACTGCGGGGCGTTAGACGTCGGTGGAACACCTAGTAGAACCCCCGGCGTTATGACATTTTACACTTCCACCCTGGAGCATAGGTTCCGCTCTTGCGCTGTTCACTCGAGGCCGGCCAGTTAAGGCAAGCCAAGAGGCGAGGGCTAAAGTTGGTAAAGTGCCCTCTGAACTCGGGTCCGTGGTGACGCCAATCACCAACAGCTTCGCCACAAAGCTGCCCTGCGGGTTTATTATTATTATTATTATAACCACGGGAAAATACTTCGTTATTGATGTGAGGGATTGTCCCGCGGTAAAAGATAGCCTATGTGTTATTTTGATGTATACGCTAAATTATTGCTAAGTTTCATTGAAATTTGAAGTCCATTCAGTAGTTTTTGCGTGAAAGAGTAACCAACATCCATCCATCCGTTCAATATCTATCGTCACAAACTTTCGGGTTTATAATATTAGTAGGATCTACTTTAACAGCTTATAATGGCTTATTTCTAGAAAGTGAGGTATTACCATAATCCCCACGCTTGGCAGGTAAGATGGGGACTGCAGTTGTATTTTAATATGATTTACGGATATAGTCGTTACAGAAGCCAAGTCAGAAGCCTTAGACGGCTCAATAAATATGACACCAGAGTTTGTGAAGTAGGTTAACTTTGAAATCCACACGAATACCTAGCAAGCAACTACTAAAGATTTTAAATCATATAATTTTATATTATCTCATCTCGCTTGTTTTAAGCCGTTGACGTAATCGCAATATGCATACTGATGAGCTTTCAACAATATTCTGAATTTCAATAACAAAGCTAAGTGGGACTCGATTACCATAACTATATTAATAGGAAATTAATTTCAGCGGGCTCGTTAAGTGATAAAGTCTAGACGAGTCAAATTTGTTCATTCGAGCCTGCAGCGTAATCTTTCTAAGTATAATGAAACTAAAGAATCGGCGTGTCTTCGAATTGATTTGTTTTAAAAATTTATTGTGGGTGATAAAGGGAGTGTAGATGGAACACAAAAATACAAGTTTTGAAAAAAAAATTACGTCTGTCTGTCTGTCTGTTTGCTTGTACACGCTAATTTCTGGAACTACTGGACGGATTTTAATGAAACTTTACAATAATATACCTTATACATCAGAATAACACATAGGCTACTTTTTACCGCGGGAAAATACTTCTTTCTTACGGGAAAACCTATTAACGCGGGTCGAGCCGCGGGGCGAAAAGTTAGTTGGTAATATGCCTGCCTTCGAAACACAGAGTCGTGGGTTCGAACCCCTCCTAAGACAATCATCTTGTGGTACAGGCTCTACCTATTTTGATAGATAGATACAATGTTTATAATATTACTAGCTAAAATTCAAATTAAAATAATTTATTGCTTGTCACAGTAATACACAGGTTTTCTTGGTGAAATACAGAAACATATTGTGACGTTGCAATATTTGGAGGTGTTTTTAAAATCGTATTTAATGTATAAATATCGTATGTTACAAACTTATTCTCACAGAAGAGAAAAAAGAAACAAAGAAAAAACAAAGTTCTAAAATTCGTGACAACATACAGCAACTCTCTCGTTATATTTTATCTGCAAAATATTCGGCTACGCTTTAATAGCTTTTGTCCACCGTACGCGTTTTAAATGTTTGTCTAGGTAAATAATTGTGTGCCATTTCATAGCTGTAAGCTAGCTGTTAATATAACACCTCTCACGTCGTTTCAACAGCTCTTTTACTAGACTGCAAATTTAGTCTTATAAATAATAATTCTATATATTAAAACTGTAGAGGTCGAAAATATGTACATAGAAAAACAATTCTTAAAATCGAGTCAGGGGGATGTAAGAAGTGATATAGAACATATCCAGATTTTTTTTTTTTGTTTCTCTGTTTGTCTGTTTGTACGGGTTAATCTCCGAAACTACTAGACCGATTTAAATGAAATTTAGTATTAGATTCCTTAATCTAATACTAAATTTCCACGAGGTGGACCGACGATCTGGTGAGGGTCGCGGGAAGCCGCTGGATGCGGGCAGTGCAGGACCGATCATTGTGGAGATCCCTGGGGGAGGCCATTGTCCAGCAGTGGACGTCTTTCGGCTGAGATGATGATGATCAGGGGTACCTTATATCCCAGTCAACATCTTGGATACTTTTTATTACGGGAAAATATCTCATTCCTACGGGAAACTGTGCAAGGAAAAGTCGAAAAACAACGCGGGCGTAGCCGCGGGCGGACAGCTAGTAAATATATAAAAACGCCATATCAGAAGCCTTAGGCAGCTCAATAATTCTGACGCTAGAGTTTGTGACGTAGGCTAAACTCGAAACCAAGCAATGAAACCAACAAGCAATATTAGCAAGCAATAAATGCTCAAGTTTTAGCTGAAAACAGAAAACGTTATTTATATCGCACTGCATAGGTTTCATGGCATACTAAACTAGCATTTCAGTACAAGTATAACCATCATAAATATAACCTAGACATATTTTATACACCGGATTCCGAGTATGCATAAATCATGGGCAGTCGGCGCTTATGTAAATATTGTTATCATTCACACATTTATTGCAGTTATAAATATGTGCAGTTTTATAGTTCAGTTAGTTTATTGCAAAACAACTCAAACATGTTCAAATTGTATGTTTAAAAGTATTACATTATCTAGGAATATTATATTAATTTTATAATGCAGTTTTCTTTTTTTTGTCAATGTTTATATTATGACGTGTTGTGATGTCCAGCAAATAAACATATATTATTATTAGAATATCATCCAATTTTATTATTTCGATCATTCTTAGAACTGATTATTCTTGCAATTAAATGCAAAAGAATACATATGAATGCGTTCGGTCACGAATATATCTTTTAACTTTAATAACTAGGATGGCAAAAAAATTTAATATGGGTAAATAAAAATAAATGGGTGACCCTAGATTTAGGTTTCGTTTAATGACTGTTGATTAGGA
Source organism: Teleiodes luculella (assembly GCA_948473455.1). NCBI lineage: Eukaryota > Metazoa > Arthropoda > Insecta > Lepidoptera > Gelechiidae > Teleiodes > Teleiodes luculella. Next base: position 14,601,893 of record OX419593.1, read on the forward strand.
TTAAAGTAGACTAATATAACAAAATTTAAAGAAATAGAAGAAACTTTTTTGTAACTTAAAAAAATATATTTTGTGTTTTTTTAAATTAAAAATTGAAGCGAAAAAAATTATAACATTCAGCTTAGAGATAAAACGACGAAATCTCGTTAAGCTCGTACGGAGACTCAGTGGCACAATTGGTAGTGCACCTGTATAGCTCGGACCGCCAAAAAGAAAGGTTCGATTCCCTGCCCGATCGTCTTTGATAGCAAGTTTCCATTACCGCAACCTCAAAGGACAGTTGAAATACAGCAATGGGAAGATTTCCAGCAGCAAGTTAAGAAAAAAAATCCTTACAAAACGGCTCAACAGAATTGGCACTAGTAGGTAAATCATGAGGTAATACTACTGAAGTATTGGATTAAAAAAATCGATTTAATCAACTAATATTATTATCCTAAAATTAATCTCAGTCAGAATCATGCACTATCCGACAAAAAATAAGACAAAAAATTTACAATAAATCTCACTATTCTCATTATTTTACTACCGTCATCTATGGAAATCTTAAATAACGCTCGTTTTTTTTAAGCTGTCAGAAAATCTCCCATTCCCGTATGTTGCGTTCATAAATAATTGAACTTCATTTGTACTCTACAATCTATATAATAAAACTGTAGAGGTCAAATGTCTGTACATAGAAAAAAAAGATGAAATCAGAGTCAGAAGAATGTAAGAAGTAAAATAGAACACGTCTAGACAATTTTCTTTTTTTTTTTGTTTCTCTGTCTGTTTCTCTGTTTGTACGGGCTAATCTCCGAACATTACGTCCCTATTCAACCTCTTAGATACTTTTAATCCCGATAAATTGAAGAGTTCCCGTGGGATAGTTTAAAATCACTACGGTAAAGTCTAAAACAACGCGGGCGTAGCCGTGGGCAGACAGCTAGTACTAAATATTTTTCATTAGCCATCTACCTAACACGTGCAGTATAACTTTCCTACAGCTGTGCATATTTCATGATTGCCTGGTAGGTAGGGCTAGTGAATAACGTCTATTGTACCGGAACTCAGAGCTTCGTTCAACACGATATCACGTGCATTTCTAAAGAATTCCTATGAACAAGTTAGTTATAGTTTTGCTTGACGTGAGAATTGCTATTATTAAATTTTATACGATTCTCACGTACCTTACATTCATAGAATAAGTTTAATTGGTCGCTTTCAATGTGGTTTTAACCTTGGTTTTTAACTAAAGCACGTCTGAAGTAATTGCTATTCAGTATGTTCTATATCTTGGGTCACGGATTTACTTATGTGTCCCAAATTTTCATTTAATCGGTCCAGTACCTAGTTTATTTAGTAGGAGGAAATTGGCTGTCGTTTATTTTCAAACGAGGCGATACCTATCTCAAAAAATCACGAAGTTAGAATTTGGTTAAAATTTAACAAAAACTTAAATCTGCTCTGGGTTCCCACATGTTTTGTTTTGTTTTGTGTTTCTGACCACAATCGCTATTATAAAGTTAGTTCCAATGATTATCCGCAATGAAGCGACTTCTTATTAATGGCTCCTTAGCCTAGTTGGTATTACTAGGTACTACTATTTGGTATTCTGTGGTATTACGCCTGCCTTCGAAGCACACAGGGTCGTGGGTTCAATTCCCGCCCAGGGCAAACATTCGTGTGATGAGCAATTTGTGTTTGCCTTTTGTCTGGATGTTGTATGTATATCAGCTGTCTGGCACCCATAGTACTCTGCATCATCGCTCTGCCTAGTTTGGGGTCAGATGGTCGTGTGTGAGATGTCCCACATATTTATTATTTTTTTGGTTGGGCATCATGTCAGTATTTCTGTTAAAGTATCGAATTATCTACCAAAAGTTTAAAATAATATGAATTGAAAAACCACAGTTGCGGTCAAGGCTTTAATTAACCTGCCAGAAACATTGTCAGTCAAGTTTTAATGGACTTTTTAAATATTCATGACATAGACGTTTGACATTTAATGACATCATTTAAAAATACTACAACCACGCCGCCGTTATTTTTAACCGACTTCAAAAAATAGGAGGTTCTCAATTCGACGCGTGTGTTTTTTTATGTATTTTTATTAGATATCTCCGCCAATGTGAACCAATTTTCAAAATTATTCGTTTGTTCGGTTTACTTGCGATGTGATCCCATAAAAATTTGGCTACGATCGGATAATTACATTTAAAGACATGGGGAAATAACTCTTCAATTGTCGATGTCGTTATCTCCGATCAGTAAATTTGTTTTGGCAATATCTCGGCTTCTTATGAACGATTTCAACATTTTTTTAGGAGAACTTATACCCTAAATGGTCCCATATAAATTTGGTTTAGATCTAATGGCGGAATAGAGGACTAAAATGAAAACTCTTCAATAAACGATAGCACACTCCTTGCGTTGCGTTTGTTATAATTAAAACAACAAGAAATACGCGGTTTCGGTTCAAATCTTTTGTAAACTAGTAATTGACTAAAGATTTAGATAACCCAAGCGAAGATTTTGGCTTCCTAAAATGAATATTGAGAACTTTATTGAGAACTTCTCTGTGAGCGCCGTCGGTATCTTAGTGGTTTGGTTAGTTGTTTGCTATTCGAAAGTGCAGTAGAGAGTTTCATACAAATTGATCTGAATGCTTCTAGTTGATACGGTTACGATCCGATCCCGATTTGATATGCGTGCGTGGAATGAAAGACAAAAACATTTCATTCATTGATTAGGGTCGAATCTGCGCCTCTTGGATAGATCCCAGCTATTACGCCATCAATGCTTTCCAATCATGTTTTATTAATATTGAATACTGGTTTTTTGCTTACAATTTTCCCCGTGGGAATGAGGGATTTTCCCGCGGTAAAAGGTAGCCTATGTGCTATTCTGTTACTGTAAAGTTTCATTAAAATACATTCAGTAGTTTTTGCGTGAAAGAGTAACAAACATACATCCTTTCTCACAAACTTTCACGTTTATAATATTAGTAGGATTACATGCAGCGTCCGTATGATTACTATCGGATTTGATAATATGGCTGACCTATTGATATGACCTTTGGCTTTGCCTGTGACAAACAGACAGCCCGCATACTGACTACCGTAATACCAAGTTTATTATTACCTGTGTGCTTATGACGTTTGACAATCTATTTCCAAATGAGCCATCTTTCCATGTTTTCTAATTGTGTAACCAACCGAAAACATTATCAATTTTGAGTTCAAAACTGAACCTGCAAAATTATTTTTTGTAGAGAGAGTGAAGGCTTTTATCCTGTGGATTTCTTTCTGTTGAACAAACTAATAATCTTGCGTTCTTCAATGACAATGTTTATTGTTCCCTCCGGAACCATCGGTCCACTTTCCCTATTAGTCCATTATTTATATCTTTCGCAAATTATCTTTTCGGGGAATTTTGTAACTATACAGATAAAATATATAAGAATCATCATTTTCTTGTTTTATTAATATAATAACAACTAGCTTTTTGCCCCGCAGCTCCGCCCGCGTTTACAGATTTTCCCGTGGGAATTAGGAATTTTCGCGCGGCAAAAGGTAGCCTATATCCTTCCCCAAGGTTCTATTCTTTGTACCAAGTCTCATTAAAATCGGTTCATTTGTTTCGGGGCCAATTCAATGCAGAAAAACAATCAAATCTTTCCTCTTCATAATGTTGGTATAGACAAAGTGTACAGGTAACAGAGACTAAAATTGAACACAACAATTAGTACGCTAACAACAAGACCACGTTTGCACAGTAACTCCAATCCAGCCTTCACCCCGCAAGCTACCATGTCACCATTTGCCCGGAGGCTGCTATGACAATTAAAGGCGGTGTCCAGTGTAACGAAGTAGCCCAATTTGGCCTATTCCGCCTATTAGAGGACCCATCAACCAGAAAGCCAGTTTCAGAAGATAATTGATTGTGCATCCAAAATTTCAAGCTAGCTTACGGTGAAATGGAAATTTCGAATTTCGAATTTTCGGACGCTGTGCTTTGTTCAAAGGCTGCCTTTGTCGAACAAAAGAGAAGCCAGGTACTCTAATTTGTATCAAATAACGTAGTGTTATATTTAAGTCCCATTTTTTCTTATTTTCATTACTACTGAGCTACAAGACGTGTATAATTCTCATATACCTACCTAAGCTTTATGAAATAACTTTCTAACTTTTATTTCTGTATTTTCCTTGGGTGTCAATAAAGCATATTTGTATTGTATTGTAACTTTGAAGGGTTACAAGACTTAGTACCTAAAACTCTATTTTCACTGCTTGTATTTTTTTGTATATTATGAGTATTATTATTATTCATTCAGCTTGTTGTTAGAGCCTAGACTGGTCAATATTTTCTGACACCGTGTAAGCTCGGTAACCTCAAAATCCACAATATAAGCAAGCATTAAGCAAACCAAACACGAGAACGCTTTTCGAAGTAGTATTTTGTAATTCGAACCTTCTTAATCGGTATGCTGAATGTCCACTCGAATGAGCGAATGATCTTCTTTTTATGACATTTTAAAACATTTTATACACCTTGAAATTTAATTGGTTGTTTATTCGCAACATAGGGATTTACCCTAGCTTGGGCACGTAATTTATTTTAGTCCAATTGTTATGTTTAGTCCTTAAGTATCATTTTGTAAACTATGTTTTTTTGAAATAAATTATGATTATGATTATGATTATGATTATGATAGTGATAGTACTCATGAAACTGAACAACTTTCCCTAAAGAACATGGTTGAAATCTCAAAAATATATTTCAACTTTTCATTTAAATTTCGGCCACGTGCCCGGCCACTTACACAACATAATAAATTGTTTATATTATGGTTTATGTTTTATCTTTCATCTATATCTATAACTAGCGACCCGCCCCGGCTCCGCACGGGAAAATGGTTATTGTGGATTATTCTTAAGTATATTATGCATGTGTTATACATATAAACCTTCCTCTTGAATCCTTCTATCTATTAAAAAAAACCGCATCAAAATCCGTTGCGTAGTTTTAAAGATTTAAGCGTACAAAGGGAGGGACATAGGGACAGAGAAAGCGACTTTGTTTTATACTATGTAGTGATATAATTAAACTGTAGAATAGGTCAGATGTTTATGCATAGAATAAAAAGCTAAAAACCGAGTCAGGGGGATTAAAGAAGTTAAATGGAACATATAATATCCAAGTTTTTTATTATTTTCTTGTTTCTCTGTCTCTTTGTACGGGCTAATCTCCGAAACCGATTTAATTTAAATTTTACATAGTAGTACCTTATATCCCTGTTCAACATCTTAGATAGGTATTTTTTACTACAGAAAAATATCTCTTCCCTACTACGGAAAACTGTGTACGGGAAAGTCAAAATACAACGCGGGCGTAGCCGCGGGTGGACTGCTAGTCCTTTATAAATACAGTCAACATACCTATTATTATCCAGTTCAGCTCCGGCCACGCTATGCGCAATGCTCACGCGCAGCGGTACCACAGAAGAAAGATACCCAGTAGTTGCACTCCATACAAGAGCGCTCGAATCGTCGCACGCACACATAAGAATCATTTTACACGGCCGCTAACCGATCTTTCATAGTTTTGCACCGCGAAGATGGGTTAGCGGCCGTGTAAATGATTCTTATGTGTGCGTGCGTCTTTTTTTTTTAATTGATCTTTGCTTGTGTCGAAAAGGTACGACTAATCAATCACCGGACTTGCGGGGGAGTGGAAGACTCTACCCCAAAAAATTCATATACCAACGCGTCTAGGGGCAGCTCAAGGGAGCCTCGGACCACGGCCTAGCGCGTTGATATTGAAAAACATCGTGAAGGAGACGCCGCCTGAAGGGCTCCGTCTCTGATTATAAATTCTGATTTTGGTTATGGAAGCGCCCACGCCGGCGGGTATAGGCGTTGTTATCTGAAGGGTAATTGTTACCTGAAGGGGTGTGCGTGCGTCAATTCGGGCGTTCTTGTATGGAGTGCACCTACTGGGTATCTTTATTCTGTGGCGGTACTGTTGGGTTCCTGCCGTGGACGGGTTTCATCAATTATTTCCAACTGTAAATCCGGCTAATTAACCGCGAAGCTGTTTTCAGCTAGCATCAGGTTACAGGGATTTCGGATTAATTATAATACGCAACTGATGATTATTTTTCAAAGTTAATTATTCTAGAAAATGTTAATGTCACTCGTATTTAATCTTCTATACCTACTTAATAAAACTTAAGAATCGGCATGTCTATACATTGATTTGTTTTCAAAAAACCGATTGTAGGTGCTAAAGGGAGTGTAAGTGAACACAAAAATACAAGTTTTAAAAAAATGTATCTGTCTGTCTGTTTGTTTGTACACGCTATTCTCTGCAACTACGGGACGGAAATTAATGAAACTTTACAATAATAACACATAGGCTACCTTTTACCGCGGGAAAATTCCTCATTCCCATGGGAAAAACTGTTCACGCTAGCGGATCGGGGCGGAAAGCATGTTAAATAATAAACGAATGCATAATTTAGGCACTCAGTTTTTTTGACAGGCTATTAATTATCAAACTATCAAGTGTCACCTATTTCAAATTAAAAAAAAACCAAAGGCATTGTGCTCAGGCAGGGACTCGAACGCGCGTCTCCCTTCTCACGTAAACATCTGTTAAAAAAGTGATAAGTTTTATCTAAGATCCCAGATTTTTTTCTGTTTATCCTCTAAGGATCCAAGCTTATTCTGAAAACAAATAACATCAGGTGTGCTCTTAATTTGAAGATCTGAAGTGCGGCAGTTATGAATTGCGAAACGGATTTTGAACCCGGTAAATTACCACAGACTAATTAATCTTGTTTTCAAACCAAAATGAGTAATGACTACGTCTAATAGATTTTATGAGTTTTAAGGTTAACGCCCTGAGGAGCTACTCTTGACGGCGATTCCGATCCGTGAACATTGCGTTCCGTACACTAGAGCCACCTTGGTTTCATATTTACGGATAGTGAGTGACTAAATGAAATCGGACATTTGTCAACTCTTGGCGGGCAGATTTTTAAAAGTAGCGGTCTAAAATTAATTTTGGTATTGCATTGGGTTGAAATCGGGATCGATATTGATTTCAAGAGTAGAGCATTAGTGATGCATTATTTACTACCTGGCTGTAACCGTGTACTAAATTTAGGTAAATTGTTTTCGAAACACATTTGTTTCATCGGATCTGTAAGTTTGATTTTGACACAGTCGCGAATTGAACCCATTTCTTTTCCTCCTCGCGTACCTAGTGCAGTTTATAGGGATGTCAATGGACTAAGTTTGAAAATTTACTTTTTGCAATTAGTCCAGTGAGTTTATTAGGTTTAAAGATATTTATTTCTCATTTAAAACAAAAATGTTACTTACATGAGAACAAAAAATTAAATTAATAGCGGGTAGTCGTTCGCTTCACATAACAGAATAACACCACACAAGAAATCCACAAAACAACCAAACCACACTTGATTGCCTTTCCACAAATTTTAAACATAATTATTTACACTATAGATGTTGATAGGACATGTTCAGCTAGTTTTGATTTAAATGCCGTGATCGATTCGATTTTTTTAACAGAAGACGGTAAACTATTAAATATTTGCGCACCTTGATAAGTGAGCATTCGCTTGCCGTAATTTGTTCTGGTTCTGGGTAGTATTAGGTAGCTAGCCCTTTATTTTGTTAGGGTTTGAAATATAAGTTGTCAAAGTCATTCAAAACATTAATCATTATTATCGAGTCAATATCTCTACACTTCAAAACTAAAGAGTTTTGATAGCAAAGTGGACAGTCGAAATTAAAAATTTCCCGTGGAACATCTAGGTGGACAAAGGTGTACGGTAGTAAAAAAAACTTTCGACCGTTCACCCAGGTGGTCTCGAGAGGTGGACGGTGGGTAGGAAGGGGTTTCTTGGATATCTACCTTGGATAGTATTAACTAGAAAATGATGAAGCTATGCCTTTCCACTTCTCACAATAATCGTCTAGTTCGTATCGCCAACTCTTGCGGGGCCTGCCGCGACACCTTTTTGCATCTATAGGCATTAGGCTCCCAAATGCTAACTCTTTTGGCCCAGAGTTCGAAGGAACGGAATCCTTTTAATGTCATTACATAGTATAAAACAAAGTCGATTTCTCTGTCCCTATGTCCCTCCCTTTGTACGCTTAAATCTTTAAAACTACGCAACAGATTTTGATGCGGTTTTTTTTAATAGATTGAGTGATTCAAGAGTAAGGTTTATATCTATAATACATGCATAATATACTCAAGAATAACCCACAGTAACCATTTTCCCGTGCGGAGCCGGGGCGGGTCGCTAGTTAAAAAATAAAAATAAATGTTTACATGCCGAGGCTTGAAACCTTCAGCATGGAATACAACGGCTCTACCTACCTGTTAAGCTACCGACGCGAAAATCCGTTTTCAATTTTTGCAAGGTATCAAGCATGACATAGAGAACGCCATTAAGATTTTGCGCAGGTAATAAAATTTCTTTTGTTACAAATAAGTAAACCAATGTTTATTTCATCTACTACTTTATTCCCTAAATCTGTTCAGCTGTTTCAAAATTAAGTTTAGTTTTATTTATCACATAACATACTATAAATAAATAAACATTATATTATACTATAAATATAGCATTGTTTTCTGGCAATAAAGAATTTTCTATTTCTATTTCTACGAGATTGAACAACGTGGCATCTCTAATAATAATAATTTATTTCAAAAAGACATGGTACTTAAAGATTAAACATAACAATTGCACTAAAATAAAATACGTGCCGAATCTAGGGTAAATCCCTGTGTTATAGTCAAAATAAAGGATTTAATAAAACAGAACCAAATACTATTTAAGATTTACAAGCAAGATTCAAATCAATAAAATTAATAAAAGCAAAGTTTATCTTCTTTTTCCGAAGCACTTTTTTTCTAGGGCGTTGACAGTCCTCTCGAGTACATTGGTCCATGAACAGACTAAGCAGAGCCGTCTATCATCATCATCATCATCATCTCAGCCGAAAGACGTCCACTGCTGGACAAAGGCCTCCCCCAAGGATCTCCACAATGATCGGTCCTGCGCTGCCCGCATCCAGCGGCTTCCCGCGACCCTCACCAGATCGTCGGTCCACCTCGTGGGGGGCCTGCCCACACTACGTCTTCCGGCGCGCGGTCGCCATTCAAGAACCTTTCTGCCCCAACGGCCGTCGGTTCTACGTGCAATGTGCCCAGCCCATTGCCGTCTATATTTTCCCATTAATATTAGTGTAAAGTTAAATATGTTTAAATAGTTTCGTTGTGAACCTTTGAAACTGTACGCGTTCAAAGAAAATAATTACTTTGATGAATTATTAATATACGGAAACATCAATTCGACTCATAAGTGCGAGTTGGTAATAACAAACTTCGAAATTATTAATATCGTACGTAATTCTAATTAAACAAGACGGTATTGCTTCGTTTCAGTACATCATAGAGTATATAGTATAAAGCCTCTGTCACACACAGCGAATAGTCGCTGCGATTGCATTCGCTTCGACTAAAAATGAACACGGTTAGTATGGAATTCGCAGCAGCCTCAGTCACACACAGAATGATAAAATAGACCTCAGGAAAGAACATAGGCTGCGATTTACCGCGGGAAAATTTCTTATTCCCATGGGACATAATGTTAAAGCGGGCGGAGTTGTCACAAATAAAGAATAGACCTTGCGGAAGAATATAGGCTAATTTTTACCGCGGGAAAATACCTCATTCCCACGGGAAAAACTATCAACGCGGGCGGAGCCGCGGCGGGAAGCTAGTAATTAATAAAGTTAATGGCTATATATCCTACAGAATCCCGTCTCCATCTTGTCGTCCAGATTTTTGAAATATTGATTATTTTCCGAGTTATTATTTTTTTAAGAGTGGCAGCGCCACTTTGCATAATGGAGCCCCTTAATATGTGGGAAGGATCTCACACACTGCCATAGTGACATTAGTCAGCTGACCCCAAACTAGGCAGAACCAGACCTCCGTCACTCCATGTACTTGCGCGCTATAACTACCTACCTACCGTCCGGCCGAGCGGTCTCGGGCCGCGTGCGGACTAATTCCCCATTCCCTAAACGTGTTAGTAGAGTGGCGCAATACGCGAGAGAGAGAGATGCAGCAACTACTTCTTTTCGCCTAGCGCCGTGCGATCTGAATTGCACTTTATTATAACGGAGCTAGGGTTGCAATTTATATGAATTATGTCGCCTAGTGCAGCTTCTGTAGGGACTACTATTTGGTATTCTGTGGCAGAACTATGGATGTCACATATTAGATAACTAACACACATTTTACATGTAAATAAATACATACAGACACAAGTAAAACACAAGTGCACATCACACAAATGTTTGCTTGGGATTCGAACCCGCGACCATTTGCTTCAAAGGCATCCACACCGACGAAGCACGAGGCTGCTTCAAGCGAGTATTTTATGTCGTTTGGTCTCACTACATAAATATATCCTCACCCTAAGGTTGCCTGGTAGAAATTGCTACTTAGCAATAAGGCCGTCTACATGTACACTTTCTTTATTATATATTTTTTGTGAATTTTACTGTTCTGTTTTTACTGGTGTGCAATAAGTATAAATATGAATATAATATTATATTCTATTCTATTCTATCAAAAAGCAAACGTACTGAATTCACTACGAAGGCCAAATGTAATATGCCTCAGTAATTAATGTATAATAATAATTAGAGTGATTATAAAGGAGCTTTGATCTTTAACTTTGACGTGAATTACCTGTCAAATGTAATTGAGAAGGGTTTTCGTCTTTGGTTTTGGAAGCATATTTTCTTCATAATATGTTCATATACTTAAATATTAGCAATAATTTGTGTTAAGTAAACAAGGAGGGCGGGCGCAGAGCGAAAGCTGCGTGAAGTGCGTAGTGGCTAGGCCCTTTGCTACTACCATCTGAGAAGCATAGTAGATTTGGTTCCAGCAACCTACCAAGGTGATTTCAATATTATGCAGCTGATTACAAATGTCACGGAAAATATGTTTTTATTTTTCTTTTTTGTGTAACTTTCTTAACAATTTGTTTGGAAATGTTTTAGGTATAACAAGCCCATTTATTTAATAATACACCAGATAACTAACAAAATATTTTTTAGCTTTTAAAAAATATTTTTATGTTACACGTCCGCCTTTGGGACACAGATTTAAATACGTGTACCTATCAGACTTCTATTAAATCTATTTAGTACTTTCGGAGGAAATTGGTCAGGACATGCTGAATCCTACTGAATCCTAAAAACCAGGACAGAATAAATGTCTGATATCTTGTTTATTTGGTATGCTATTAATGTTTATCTTGCTTTTAGTACATGCGTATTTTAACGTAGGTGTTGCTCTTCCTGTAGTTTGTTTTTGATAATACAAGCGATTGTCAGTATTTGCACGATTGACACTCGATCACTCAGTTGTGTAAATATTGCTGTTGATTACGATTACAACTATTAGGGTACTTTTCCACCAGTCATGAAAAAAACACACGAATGTTTGCCCGGGGCGGGATATGAACCCGCGACCTTGTGCTTCGAATGCTGACACTGACGTACTTACAAATTTACTAGGCTACGGGGCCGTCAAATAGGTTTTATGTTTGTTTGTTTTTAAACCAGCTTAGATGGGGTTTCACAAATTTACAAACCATGGCCCTCTTAATGTCTTCTGCATGCTTTATCTCTTAAAACCAGTTATGGAAACCTTTGAAGGTATGAGTAAAAAACAAAAAGACTTCAAGTTATAAAACAAAAAGATAAAGCCGCATACCAACAGATGTAGAAAAGAGCGGGCTGCGGGATAGAATCCGAGTAGTATGTATGTATATTATATATGTACGTATGTATGTCCCGTAGAAAGAGCGGGCACAGCCTATGTTACCTACAGGCTGCATGTAACTCAGGTTCGCTCCCTAAAACTTTTGTCTTCTTCTTCTTCTACTATCTTTACTATAGTAAAACTGAAGAATGGGCGTGTCTGTACATTGATTTGTTTTTAAAAAAACTGATTGTAGGTGATAAAGGTAGTGTAGTTGAACACAAAAATACAAGTTAAAAAAAAATGTCCGTCTGTCTGTCTGTTTGTAAACGATAATCTCTGGAACAGTTGGACTGATTAAAATGAAATTTTGCATGATGGTACCTTATATCCCCGGTCAACATCTTAGATACTTTTTACCACGGGAAATAAATTAAATAAACAGCTAGAGGGTTTCCCAACCATTTTTTTGTTGTGGCTCCCCGGACTATTAATAAATTGTCTCATGCCCCCCCCCCCTCCTCCCCCCCCCTCTCTTTAGGTACTTTTTTAATATAAAACGCAAATTTGCACTTAAAAGCCTTTTATTTTAAATCTAATAAACAAACTTTAAAAGTTTAAATTAAAATAATAAATGATTTTATCCAATAAAATTACTACATTTAAATATTATTTGTCAATGTTGTTTGTTTATTGTCTTATTTTTTCTTGCCTGTTTGTCACCTTAGTGATATAAAAAAGAAAATGCAAACGCTTTTCGCCCCCCTTGAAATCTCTCTATGCCCCCCTTGGGAGGCGTGCCCCCCTGGTTGGGAACTCCTGACCTAGACAGTGGACAGCTAGTATTCAATATCTATGTACGAAGAAAGCCTCAACAAAGTAAAAGTTGATATAATGACTAAAACAACATAAGGGCTCTTGCACACAAACCTACATACAACAAGACAATCTTTCAGCTCCCAGTCTGACACGTGTGAGGCATCGTCAAACAACACGAATGACTCGGAAATATATATCGGATGTTCCCACTTAGGCCCTCTCTAGAGTACATCACAAGGACCCTCCTCAATGTCCTCTCGCCCAACTTGGCTAAATGTCAATAGAGGACTGTTTGCGGAAGAATCCTATAGCAGCAGCTTTTGTTTGCTTGTGAGAGTGAAGTCGCTGCCTAAACGCCTCCCGTTAAGTTGACGGTTGTGAGGAATAATATGCGTATTTGACTTATTAATGAATAATATGCGTAGGTATCTGATTGATTATAAAAACGTATGTTGATAGTCATATCATATTAATTATGAAGAGGAAAGATTTGTATTTTGTGTGTATGTTTGTAATGAATAAACTCAAAAACTACTTAGCCGCTTTCAAAAATTCCTTCACCCTTAGAAATTTACATTCACCCTGAGTAACATAATAATATGCTGCCTTTCACCGCGGGAAAATGCCTCATTCCCACGGGAAAAACTTAACGCGGGCAGAGCCGTGGCGGAAATAAAGTCTGTTATAAATAGTATATCTTCCATGGACATATTAATAGAGTATCTTCATTATCATTATTTAGCTGAAAGACGTGATTGTCAAGATGGCAGGGTCCTGCCTGCTTTTCAATTTTCCGTGATATAATATAAGCTTAATACACATTTTCTACCATACTATACTTACCTTCATAGAAAAAATCTACGTCCAAAAACTTTAAAGATATTTTAAAAAGAAGTGGTCTCGCCATTTTTACGTCATAATAGCGGGACCACTATTTATAGGAAATCACATGACGATGCTACCCGTCTCTTCCGCACACTTATTTCCAGGTCACTTAAATACCCTATTTATAAGCAACCGGAATTGCATTTGCCTTAAGTTATCTCCGCTCCGGACCCCATTAAAACCATTTTAGCTTAAAGAGGGTTGTTATTCTTGCATTAATAAAATGTTTTAATTAAGTATCTAGATAAGTATCTACATAAACAGAAAATGTTCACTAAGCATCTTAATAGGATCTCCTGTTGAATTCAAAACTAATTAATTATTCTCCCGTTGGTCTCGATTTCAGTGACAGCCATGTTTTAGTTTTATCTTATTATTCCCGTTTCTTTAGATCTTTATTTTATAACTAGCTGTCCGCCCTCGGCTACGCCCGTGTTGTTGTTTTTTATTTTATATTTTTATTTCCTGTGGTAAAAAGTTTGCAAAATTTCATTAAATTCGGTTCAACAGTTTCGGAGATTAGCCCATACAAACAGATACACAGAGGAACAAAAATTTAAAAAGAAATCTGGATATTTTCTTTATCACTTTTTAAATCACCCTGTCTCATGGTAAATGTCTCGGGTTTTTGCATTTTTTTCTATGTACAGATTTGCGATCTCTACAGTTTTATTATATGTATAGATAAGCCAAAATGTTTTTTTTATGTAAATTTCCGAGAATTATATTGTTCACATACGAAAACATAATTACTATAATGATTTATAGACATACTAGGATTTTTATTTGTAATACAAGGTCGACTACATCCATTCAAGAAATTCGTTTCAAATATTCGCTTTTCTTCTTTTCAACAAAGAAAAATATAATTAGGTTATTTTTGTTTAACAAAGTGTTTCTTTCTTGCCAATAACAAAATTGTCTCCAATTAAGCAGAAACGCCTTTTGTTAAACTTGTTATCATTAGAAAGAAAAAAAAAACATAATTGGTGTCTTTGTAAAGAAGATCTTATAGTTCTTATTCAAAGATTTATATAAAAAATTACAATTATTAATTAATTATTTATTTTTTATTTTCGCTTGGACATTTATTGTTATTTTGTAAATTTATTTTTGTTAATATTTTATATTATCTGGACATAAGTATTATGATCATTCTTTATTTTTGACATGAATTAATTTACCATTATGGTAATACTTATTTTTTATTCTGATCTGACATTCGCTTTTTAATATTTCCTTGACATGACCAATTATGTAATGAATTTCTTTAGTTATATTTTTCTAATTATACATACTAGTATTGACGATCATACTACGGATGTCCTTTTTATAATAATGTAAAAATGTGTGCAATCTTGTAGTATGAGATAAATAAAACTAAACTAAACAATTCGGAGTTTCTCTTTATTGTAATTTAATTTTCAAGTTTATTTCATTTAGTTCACAAAATATCCGCCCAATATGAAATCAAGGTGGAGCTAGTATAAATCGCCCGATCTCAATGTCGACGGATCAGAGAGAGTAGCCCTAAGTAGGCTTACTACGTAAGAAGCGTCAAGCTCGAGAAGCTGTCAAACGCGACATATTGACAGAACTACTATGGCTCTAATGTCACTATGTCGCGTTTGACAGCCTCTCGAGCTTGTCGCTTCTTACGTAGTAAGCCTACTGGCAGGAAGAACATTTATCCATGGCGGATTCGAATAAGCACGAGTACCTTTCAAACACCGATTTTCCAACCATTACACTAGGGATACACTACACCAGCCATTCTCAAAGTGTGTTCCGCGGAACCCTAGGGTTCCGCGATACTTCTGTAGGGGTTCCGCAAGAATTTGGAAAAAAATGGTCATGTGTACAATTCACACAAACAGCGAAAATTTAAAAAATTTAGGCTTTAATGAGATGAATATAAAATTTCGGGAAGAGGATAATTGTAGGTTTTAGTAATGATCATAGTGATACAACAACACTTCCTCGCAGAGTGTCCAATGTTTTCGATGCCCAGATGGGAGATTATAGGCACAGACAGGATAGAAATGAACGAATTAGCTGAACTAACGTTAGGAAACATCTTGAAGATTTTGTAGGGCTACCGGTAGGTTTGAGGGGATGACGCAGGGGCAGCAGTAAAACCAGAGCCCCTTGATAGTGCCGTGATGCTGTGTAGAGGCAGAACTACTAGTCTTCGCCAACCTGATAGAGGGGGGAAAACTGTGAGGCAAGCTCTCAAATCCCTCGGATGCGGGGCGGGCTGGGGCGATGTGGCGGGCTTGCGGGGTGGGGGTGGCCTGTAGAGGCACCAATCCGACAACGTGGCCGTCCGCGCATCCCTGGTTACCGTACTTGCGACTGGGGGCCTAGGGAAGCGGGCCACGCGACACATTCTTGAAGGTGATGCGCGCGGAAAGGAGGGTAAGCTTACTACCAGAGGATGAGTGGTATCATCAGGCTGGAATTAAGGGTAAAATAGCTCCTATACCGGGAGCTGATCACCCGTCTGCGCCACTCACACGACCTCCACATAGATAGATAGATGGATAGCGATACAAAGTTTGATATCTCGCCGATATCTACTTGTGACTGTTACATTGTACTTTTATTATGCTTATTAATAAGAATACACTTTTTAAAACTATTGTTTTATTGTAGGGTTCCGTCAAGTATTTCGCTTTCCAAAAGGGTTCCGTCACCAAAAAAGATTGAGAACCGCTGCACTACACAAACAAATCAGATCCTGTCTTGACGTAATCCCCACTTTAATCCCCTCAAGTTTATATCCTCAATTTCACTTGATATCAGTTAAATCTAACTTGAAACAACAAAGATGGCAATTAATAAAGGGTCGTCAGTCTGTTCGTAATATAGCGAACGCTTTCAGGGACCGAGTAAATATACTTAGTTATAGACCTGTCACCGATTTCATAAATTATTAACAAATCGGCTGCTACGATTAATAAAAATAATATTAATGACATTTACCACATTTCCTTACATTGATTAACAGAGTACGCTGTTAGGAAAAGTTTAGCATTAATTTTAATAAAAAAATTATCTCGTGGGAATAATAATATTATAAACGCAATACGACCCGCAGTTATATTTATAAAACTAGTTGTTGCCTGGTTGAAATTGCTAACTTCGCAAAGAGGCCGTTATTTCTATTACTATGAAGGTCGGTTTTTTTTTAACTCATGGATATTTTTTCTAACGTAGATAGGTAGGAAGGTAATATTTGCATAAATATATTGGCATGGAACTGTCAGATATCTATTTGTCTATTGTCGACGGCCAGCCAGAAATAAAGGCGATGACAGATTGTAAAGCTCATCACAGTGCCTTTAAATGATTGAAATTGTCTTTAAGGTCCAAATTTTATCAGACAACTGCCGCCAAGCCACCCTCGTCACGACTCAGCTTGTCAAACACAAAAATTAGTTATACCAAAATGGCGGACAACAATTACCCTCATAATTTATATTAGGGAGAGACATAGCAATTACGTGTTACAGACTTGATGTTGATAAGGGTTACTTTAAAGCTTCTAACTGGATTATGCCGGTTTAAGGAAAGACAGGTTTTAGAAACATACGCCGACTTCAACTAGCCTCTCTGAGATCAAAGAGTAGCCCTTTCGTTGAGAATCAGTTGTTAGTTATACAGGTGAACGCGTTAAAAGCCGTGTGAAAAAATGCTCACATTACCGTATTATCTGAGGTTCAAATCCCAGTGTTATATTATCATATTTTTATTTTTATTATAAATTCTTAGTTTGATTAAAACATTGCCAGCAACGTATTTTCCAAAAAAGAAAGATTATTCTGAGCTTCGTTCATGCTGTGATGGTGAAAAGCTGATTTCTCAATTTTTCTTTAAAATTATAAAACCCTTCCCTACCAAGATAAACAATTAGTTAAATTTTTGGACTAGCTTTCTTGACGGAGCTAAGTATTTTCAAAAGAAACTTTTTTAAATACCTCTCATAACTGTTTACGATTTTTACAAGAATTCTAAAACAAAAGCCGCACAGCCAACAAGTTACATGCTACGTAAATATCCCGGCCTCCAGGTACATACGATGACGTAATAATAGGGCATGACGTCATTGACTGGGCAACAAGCCCTTGTAAACTGAGTTTCCTTGTTGGTTCGGACCCCGCTGGCTCAGGAAGCTGGTTTAGTTAAGTAATGGGCTCAATTCTGCCAAACTGCATTTTAAACTTAAATTTTAGACCATAGTCTTTTTCGCTCATATGGGAGTCGAAAAGGATGGAAGATGAAAGAATCAAAATTTAAATAAATTATATTTAATAAGAGTCAAATTTGACGCAATTTTAAGTGGAATGTTTTTGCAACAAAACAAGTTCGATCAATGCGTTAATCGATGTTTATCTCTAAATTTAAATTACAGTCACCTGTCCCTTTTTGTTTTTGAAAGCGTATAAAGAATGTATGGTTTTTAAATTTAAGTTAAAGCGTAATAAATAGAATCGGGCCTAATGGCCGCGATTCGAACAGAAAAACTGTAAACCTTATGGTTTATAGTTTAAGTCTAGTATTAAACCTGGTAATTAGACTCAGTTTTATAAAAATATATTTTTATATAGTAAGACTAGGGCTTGAGAGCACCCGTATCCCGTAGAAGTAGGGGTGTGAATTTCGTAATACTAATGTCCGACCGCATGTGCCGGTTTCTGTACGTTTATGCGACGCTTTAACACTGAAAAAAAAGATGGGGGTTCTTCATTGCACACTCTGCCGCCTGTCTTTTTTCAAGCCAAAACTAATTATTGTTATTATTGTAGTGACAGTTTTAATTAGGTATTAGAAAATAATAACTCTACCTCACAAAATCAGCTTTATAGTACTTTCACGGTAGCTTGGCAATAGCGAGCGTTGACATTTACTACCACTGTACTCGTATTTTAGATAGCGATATATCGTTTTCCTCAGTAAATGTATACGATATGAATATCGCTAGAGTATAGGAATACAAGCCAAGTTCACTCAAGTTCACTGCAGAGGTAACAAACAGTTTTAATTGTAACCCTATTTTTGACCGTAATTCTGGTTGATGTTTTTTTTGATTATATGAAATAATTATGTTTTAATCTGGATGTAGACTCCTAGACCGGGTGTCGGCGGCGGTGGTGATTCCATCGCCCACTCCACTCCATACAAACAACGAGTACGTAATAAAAAAAAAATAACAAAACGTAACAGGTAACAAGAAACAAACGAAAACTTAACAAACAATCATTAAAACATCGAGAAAGACTTCCAAACATGAATGAACGCAAGCGCACTCCGGACGGAATGACGCTCAAAAAACAAAATGGCGGGAGGAGCCACAGTGTGCGTACTCCTGTCTCGCTAGCGACTTACAATGAAGTAAGTTAAAATTTTTAATTTTGCTACCAAATATTTTACATAATGTTTGAATATGGTGAAAAATTAATTTGTAAAGTGCTGTTTAGATTCTCGTTTATTGTAATTATTATTGCTACCCAGAATATTTTTTTTCCCGCTGTAAGTCTTTATTAATAAGATTATTTGTAAAATATTTTAAAACGTAAGATATATCATTGGAAACGTTTAATAGTTCCCAATAAAAAACCATTTTGTAAAAGTAATAGTCAAAATCACAACTTATTGATATTGGAAGAAACAACCTTATTTTCGTAAATGTTTGAGATATGTGTGTTGACTTTACGCGTGATATTATGATACGCTAGCGATGTGACGTTTAGCGACAGTTAGTACGGAAAGCGATAATTATCGTTTAAAAATATTACTTTTTGGTACCGGTCTTGTCAATGTTCGCTATTGCCAAGCTAACGTGAAAGTACTATAGAAGTTGAAAAGGTACATCGATTATTTTGAAGTAAATGTTTAGAAACTAATCTATAACTTTTAAAAACGAATTCTGAAAATTTATGTCTTAAAAAACCTACACTTTAAAATCATGCAATAGGGCAGTAAAAGTTGTTAAAAATTAAGATGGCTACATCCAAGAAGTTCGAACTAGATTTTTTTAAATATCACTAACTGCAGCTTAATATTATTCTGCAGCATAATATTATTCGTCAAAACCGTAAAGGTTGTTCTAAGCTTCGCTTATCGTATGGGTTTCGAGGTTAAACCTGGTGGTGTGTGTTATTTGTCTGTGTTTCTTGGTGACAATAAAGAATATTTGTATTTGTATTTGTGTCGGAATTAAAATATATCACTTTTCTGATTTTTAGAAAAAGAAGATAAAACTATTTAATTATTAAGGATTAGAAGTTTTCTGCCAGAATTAGCGCCGATATTGCAGTGATTTGGGTCAATTAGCGCGATCGATTCCTTCAGGGATTATACTAAGTAGTAAGAGTAGCACTTAATAAAACTGCCAACTCATGACAATGTTTGAAAGCTTTTGTATAATTATTTATTTGGAGTCCATTAGCCATTTTCATCTTGGACTGTCGACGGCGAAGCGAAGTGGTTATGATTTACTAAGTTCGAATATTTTTGACAACGAACATGTTTCTAAGTAAAACTCTCTATGTCACTATCATACATCTATTATTCTGTGAAGTCGGGTGACTCTCAATCACTCAACGGCCCACCGAAGCTTTTTCCTTAGAAATTATTTATTTCCCTACGGAGATATTTTCTTCCTCCTGATTAATACTGATTCTACGAAGAATGACAGCAAGGGTGACAGATGGAGGGAAGGAGGGCCTCTATAAATCACCGTATATCTCACGAGTTTTTTTCATAGGACTAGACTAAGAGGACTTTGACCTCTGAGATAGTAGTAGGATGAACACTCATGATACTAATTTATAATAATAATAATAATAATAATAATAAAAATATATTTATTTGGTTCTCCACATTAGATTTAGATAAATTGTACATTAAAAAGGGTCATCAAGGAGGATATGTACTTGTGGAGACTGGTGCCTGAAATAGACCTAGGTCTGTGCTTCAGGATCACCAGAGCCCAGTTGTACTACCCGGATATCTGTGGGAGTTTGGAGGACACCTTACAAGGAGAATTTTGTTTAAAAACTTGGGAGGTAAGTTTGGGAACGTGTGCAGTATGTAAACTGAGGTGAGTATTTAGTAGGGTTAGCGTGTGTGTGCGTGGGATGTGTGTGTGTGTGTGTATGTATGTGAGTAATAGGTGTTTTGTACCATTTGTGACGGTGTGTGAGTAAGTATATATAGTTGTGCGTATTATATAGATAGTTGTGTGCTTGAACGTTTATTAGGAAATATGTATTAATTTTAATGTTATTATCATTAGGACTCCACCTTAAGTAGTTCTTCGGTTTGGGTGTAGGAAAGGTTTTGCAACCAGCTCGATAGCTTTAATTTGCAACAATATCTGTTCATTGGAAAAATGTTATTAAGTTTATTTGCCAGGTTATATAGGTACGGTCCAAGGAATAGGTAAAATCTATGACTAAATGCTGTACGAGTGGGAACACCTGTTATTATTTTTTAATTTCTTTTTTGGGCTAGAGAAGATGAGTATGTGAAGCCTGAGTGTTGACGAAGAATGGTATACAGTATGAAAAGTTGGCGCACCGTTAGTACTTGACAGAATTGATAAAGGTCGGTGGTGGGATATTGAAATGGTTTAAATGTCGCAACTTTTAGTATGGATCTCTGTGCTCTTTCTAACCTTATGATATTGTTTTTAGCTGATCCACCCCAAGATGTTATACAATATGTTAAGGTTAAACGTCATTGCCAGACCGCCATACTACGTCAAAAGATGGCGTTACTACTGCACTTAACGCGGTTTTTACACTAATTACAATAAAAGTATACAATTTTGAATATTGCGACAAACAACAACAAATATTTACTGCAGATAATAATATCAGCATAAAAATGTCTCCTTTTAAAAAAGGATTTTCGAGTATATGTCTACACAAATTTACGTTGTGCGGTTTTCATCGTTATACACGTCTTCTATTACGCACACATATACGAAGCAGATGGCAAATAGTGAACGCTGTTTTCACTAAGCTTATAACACTATGGTATAGCGCAATTGGTTAAACGCTGTGCATGGTACGGAAGGTCGGAGGGTCCAATCTCTTCGGTATTCTGGAATTTTTTTTTTACTTTTTAATACTTTTAGTTATTTAATTTGTCTGTAACTTGTGTTTTCTTTTTGTTATCTGATTAGTATATTTTACTGCTATTTCTATTTTCTTTAAAATGAAAAAAAAAAAGATGTTAAAATTTATAGAGTAGCATTGTCTAACATAGCTTGCAATTTTGGTTATAAATAGTATAGGTAAATGAAAAAAAAAATCATAGGAGCATAATATGTTTTTATTTCATTTTGGTTAGTAATATTGTAATAATATTTTCAATATCAATTCAAATTTTTGTGCAGATGCTGCTTCCTTTGTCTTTTTTTGTTTTCCTTTGCTTTTTTTCATCAATAAAAGTTTTCATTTTACACTTTTTTCTTTTACTTCTCTTATATTTTCTTATATCAGCGACTTGATTATTGTCATTGTTTCCATCTGAAACAAAAAATTTCATATCAGTTAGGCCTCAACGTCTAATGTCCTCTTCTGTACAGAAATACATATAATAAACAAATACCTAAATGTTATTTTTATTACTTACTTGGGCGGGTTCCAAACACTAAGCATTTTTGAAAAATGTGCATAGGATATTTTATTATTATAATAAATTATATTATTAATCAATCAAGATCAATCATTAATCAATGCATACGATATTTTTTTAGTTTTTTTTACTTTTAAATTTTCAATATTCGGCGACTTGATTATTGTCAGTTTCCATCTGAAACAAAACATATCATATCAGTTAGGCCTCACAGTGAGGTGCGGAAATACTTATAATACTTATATAAATTATATTTTTATTACTTTCTTCTGCAGGTTCCAAACACTTAGCATTTTGAGGGATGCGCCTCAGTATAATTTCGGGTAAAACAAACTTTTCAAAAAATATTTTTAGTTTTTCAACCATTCCTGAGATAAAGACATCATCTTTGAAGACCTCTATGACTGTAATAGGGTGCACTGCCGAAATGAAACAAACTAAGTAACATTTTGTCATTTTTGTTACTCGTAATTGTCCCTGCACCTGCAACAGAAATCATACTATTATTACAAAGAGGAAAGATTAGTATTTTTGTGTGTGTGTGTGTGTGTGTGTGTATGTTTGTAATGAATAAACTCAAAAACTACTGAACCGATTTCAAAAATTATTTTACCATTAGAAAGTTACATTCACCCTGAGTAACATAGGCTACCTTTTACCGCGGGAAAATGTCTCATTCCCACGGGAAAAACTGTTAACGCGGGCGGAGCTGCGGCGGAAAGCTAGTGTTTTATAAAGATGCATAACACAAAAATGCATACCTATACATTTACAATACAAAATAATAATAACAATAATTTTGATAGTCGTCTTATAATATCTGACAAAATTATAGCTTATCACATCATACCTGGTAGTAATAATTGTGTTTATCGTTCATTTGCAGCCTGTCATCTTTAAAACAAAGAGGAAAGTTTTTTCTCTCTTTTGCTGCTGTCTGTATATCTTGAGCACTCCGTGTTAGAGATGGAAATGTTTTTATTTCCACAATCGCATTTTCGCTTTCGATTACACCTAAAATAAGTTATATTTATGAATTGTTAAAGATTTATAAGTAAGAATAAAATTTTAATAACATAACTGTCAAAGAATGTTTACCATCAGGACTTGCTCCTAAGAATCCATATTCTTCATCTATGAAAAGGCCAGCTTTCCTTACTGTTTTGCTATATTTTTCAGCAAATATAGTTCTCGCAACTGATTCATTTTGTTGGCCATATGCTGTATCACTGGTAGAGAAGTTACTTTTATACAAAGTCTGCTTGACATGGTTGTGGCAAGGAGTGCTTCTCTTTTGTTTACATATCTGAAATTGTATATATAATATATAATAAATATAATTGAGCCTAGATAAAAATCAAATAATATCATATGTATGACATAGGTGATACTTACCATTCCGAACAGACTGGCAGTTAGCCGGTCTTTTCTATGCAGGTTGTACAGATCATTATCATGTTGGCGGTCCTTCAAAGTTCTTGAAGCATTGGTGCGGTGGGACGTCTTTTCCTTTCTTTTCATAGTACTGGCAATGAAAACAATACTTGTTTTTTATTCCAAAGAATAGACATTTTTTGGTTTCTTTACCAATTATGCAAGCCTGTAACACAAATAATATATAAATATAAAATAAACTAAATGAAATAACTAAACTCCATTTTATAATACTTACCATTCCTGAGGCGGATTTATAATTATGACCATATGATCGCTTTGGCCATCCACCATCAACACATACGGTCGTGAAAGGCACTCCATCATCATCTATATCGCCCTTGGCAATAGCGATAGCTTTCTCCATTTCACCAGCTTTTTCTATTTCTTCTGATAGATGTTCAAGCCAAATATCTCCTAACTGCTTTTCCATTTTTTGAAATGTGGCTGCATTCATAGTTGGAATATCCATAATGCCCAGCAAATGTTCTGTTTGTGTGTAGAAACTACCAGAAGTTATAGTTCCCCACACAAATGACTTATTGATTATGGATACTTCTTTTTTCTTATTATTTTCGCTACATTCTTTCCATTGCTATAATTATATGCATACAATATGCTACCTTGTACAAGGATCCATATTTTCAGACTCTTCTGATCTGTTAACAGGTTGACCCCACAACGACAAACGACTGAAATATAAAGTAGGTTTCATTTAGGTTATTTTTGTTTTATTCTCCGAACTAGGTTATGGAACTAGGTATTTCATTTGATTAGTGTAGACTAAAGCGTAATTTATCAAAAAAGATGCATCATAAGCAGAATAACATCGTAAACATACCTGTGATTTTCACTGCCATAGTACCTACCGATTTAGTTGTGCAGCTACTCTTTTTCTGTTCACTTTTCCGGAATATTTCCTTTTTTGATATTGTGCCTTAGAAGACATTTCAGTATGTTCAACTTTTGAGCATCAATCACGCTGATTATAACTGGCACGCTTAGGCAAAGAAAAATCCAAACAGCGACGAAGTTAACCTACCAAACAAAAGAAATAACAAAATAACTGACTGACTGACACACAAACGCACTGTTATGTTCATCTTTTGAGCATCAATTACGCTGATTATAACTGGCACGCTTACACAAAGAAAAATCCAAACAGCGACGAAGTTAACCTACCAAACAAAAGAAATTAACAAAATAAATAACTGACTGACTGACTGACACACAAACGCATGCGTCGTTGCCATTCCGTGCACCCCGCCGCCGCCGCACAGTGGTTCAGGATTCAAAATTAGTGGACATTGACTCCAAAGTCGGAATTTCGACCTGATTTTTTTTTCTAAGGTTCTTGATGACATTTCAAACCACTTTTACTCTTTCACGTTTTATCGAAAAGTGTATAGTTATCAAGATATATATTTTTTTAAATAAAAATGTATGGAGAAAATTACATTTTATTTTTTTTCTTTAAATGCCGGGGTTTGCCGAGTGTTTGGAGACATAGCCATGTTATATCAAGTGGTCAGGATTATAAAAATCAATTCAACGAGTCCGGCAGAACCCGGCAGCGCGAAAAAATGATGTTTGAAAAAATACATATAAAAACGTTATTCTCCAAAGATTGTGATGTTATTTGAGATGATTTATTATTTTATTGTATTTTTACATTTAACTACATAAAATAAATGAGAAATATTTCAAAAAAATCGTAAAACAAAAGCTTTTTTTTTAATATTGAATAACTTTTCTCGCATTCCATACTAAGTGCGCACTTTTTAACTTTATTTTACTTTTCTATTCTCCTTCAACTTAGACAAAAAATTAAATTGAAATCTTCTTCTGTATGGGAATCCAAAATAGAGCTTGAACGTCTTTTTTCTGCGTATTGCTAAGGTCTTCGATCGAAGCTTTTTCTAATCACCGTTTCAGTAGAAATGCCAACTTCTATAATCGAAAAACAAAACATTAAAAACAAATACCAAAGAGCTTTTGAGATGAGTCGTCTTAGTAAGTATAGACAAGGCAATGAACAAACAAATGAGTCATCGGGAATACTGAAATCTGATTGGCCCTAACTTGTTGCTGTCTTTAATCACCGCTAGTTGCAAGTTAATATTCCGTTAAGCACTACATAGCCGCCTACCAGACACAATTCCAAGGCCAGGGAGCTTCTACTGGCGAGAAGAGCCGAGGAGGAGAGCACTACATCTCAGATTCTGAGCACCACAACCCAATGATGGCCACAATACAACCATCCAAAGATGGCAACATCGGTCACGCCGATCCCCCATGACCGGGTCCTCTGATGAGGCCTGCGCCGAATGCCCCCGCAAGAGCCGCAAGGCTGACGCAGGAACCCCTCTCTCCCGTAGAGAGAGAGTGAGAAGACCGCTTACATATTCCGTTAAATTTTGAGTTCATTCTGGATTGGGTATTTATTTAGATTTTTTCAGGAAACTCAGTTGTTATATAAAGATATCTAAGACTTTAAATTATTTACATCAAGTTATTGTGTCGGAACTTCCATGTGAGATATCTCAAGAAGACTGATATTATCAAATAATTGTAAATACATTTCACTCAGCGCCTTGTGGATAAGTGGAGAAATGCAGACTTTATAGATAGAGACTCAGACGAAAACTTTCATGAACCGGAAGGTGAGCCGCAAGTGGTTAGAAACCGACATTCCTTGGCCAACTTGCAGCACGGTTTATTGAAAAGCGCTCTTTGAAGGTTCAAGTGAAATCGTTATCGAGGACACTGTTTTCACGCATTCTGAAATTTCAGTTGTTACCAGTGTCTGTCTGTACTGCGGAAGTTGGCACTTGTACTGAAACGGTAATTAGAAAAAGCTTCGAAGACCTAAGCAATAAGCAGAAAAAAAGACGTTCAAGCTCTATTTTGGATTCCCATACAGAAGAAGAGCTTAAATATTATTTTTTATCCAAGTTGAAGGAGAATGGCAAAGTAAAGTAAAGTTAAAAAGTACACACTTTGTATGGAATGCGAGAAAATTTATTCAATGTTTTAAAAAAAGTTTTTTATTTTTACTATTTTTTTGAAATATTTCTCAATAATTTTATGTAGTCAAATGTAAAAATACAATAAAATAATAAATCATCTCAAATAACATCACAATCTTTGGAGAATAACGTTTTTTATATGTATTTTTTCAAACATCATTTTTTCGCGCTGCCGGGTTCTGCCGGACTCGTTGAATTGATTTTTATAATCCTGACCACTTGATATAACATGGCTATGTCTCCAAACACTCGGCAAACCCCGGCATTTAAAGAAAAAAAATAAAATGTAATTTTCTCCATACATTTTTATTTAAAAAAAATTATATCTTGATAACTATACACTTTTAGATAAAATGTGAAAGAGTAAAAGTGGTTTGAAATGTCATCAAGAACCTTAGAAAAAATAAATCAGATCGAAATTCCGACTTTGGAGTCAATGTCCACTAATTTTGAATCCTGAACCACTGTGCGCCGCCGCGCCGCCGCCGCCCGCCCGGCAACATCGCCTCGACTTCGACGGAGATACACACATAGAAAATCACTAACACAATAACAAATTTTAACACTGTACCGCGCACTACTACATACGAGTATAGATCGAAATTTCGCGAAATTTCTCAGGCTGAAATAAAATAACAAATGACATAAACATAAGATTTTGATTACATTAACGACAAATATCTTGCATAATTTCAATAATCACACTATAAAATTTAGAAATTAATACGTTGTTTATTAGAGTATGCTTAAAAACTTTTGTATGGAAATCTGCAGTGACGTTTAACCTTAAGAGTGATTGACATAGAGCGAAATAGACCATTTTTAAAATGTTAGCATCGGCAACATGTCTTAGGTTCTTGAAGATAAATATAAGTTTTCGAACTTTAGTCGTAAGCTGTAATGTATGTTCGTTAAAACGAAGTTTGTCATCTATATATATACCAAGATATTTCATTGTGGTGACTCTGACCAGCTTAGGACAACAGCATGGGACATCATTGAAGTGCGGTGAATGAGCCGTGATCGTCATGTTGTCAATATTTATATCACCATAGTCACGTATGGAAAAGGTCATGTATTTAGTTTTTTCAACATTTAGGGTTAGGAGGTTACTTGAGAGCCATTTCGTGACACGGTCAAATCCAGATTGAGCTATTGAAAAGACTTCCGACCAGGTGTTCGCTGCAAAGACCAGAGCTGTGTCATCAGCAAATGAAAATATTCTACCACCCGGGAGAGCCAAACTGCATAGGTCATTAATATACGTTAAGAATAGGGTGGGGCCTAGCACGCTACCCTGCGGAACTCCGTAGCTAATAGGTAGTTCAGAGCTGGTGACACCATCGATTGTGACACATTGGGTTCGGTCAGATAAATAGCTTAAGAGAAGGTTATGTTGGTTACCGCGAATGCCCAATGCAGAGAGTTTGTCAGCCATTATTGGTATTGACAGCGTGTCAAATGCCTTGGCTAAATCCAAATAGATTGCAAGACACTTATTACCCTTATCAAGCTCAGTGGCAACATGGTTGGAAAGGTTAAGGACAGCATCTGATGTAGACCTCTTGGCACGGAATCCATATTGGTTATCGGATAAAAGATTTTTATTTTCAAGGTACTGGACAAGACGGGAGTTAATTATTCGCTCTAGAACCTTTGAAATAGCTGAAAGCACTGAAATGGGACGGTAGTTAGTCGGAAGATCCCTATCGCCTGCTTTATAAATAGGATGCACTAAAGCTTTCTTAAATGCCTTTGGGAAGATCCCCATAGTAATACTTAAGTTGCATATATGTGTAAGTGGGGGAATAATCGCTTCTTTATGCATTTTTAAGAAGGTGGTGGATATTGCGTCCCATCCTGTTGCGCTCTCACTTCTGAGTGACATAATTATTCTTTCGACTTCACTCACATCGGTTTCCATCATGAAGAACGAGTTGGGTGTATTTATGGGTAGAGGGCTATGGGAGTCTTTAGATTTACTGTGGATTGCTTCGGCTAACGTTTTTCCCATGTTTATGAAGACCGAATTCACGTGGTTGGCAGATTCTATTGGTGTCTCTTTAGTCTTTAATAGTTGGTTTGTCATGTGTTTGGTCTTTTTAAGATTTGTAACTTCCATAATAGAATTCCACAAGTGTTTGGGAATTCTATTATGGATGGATAGTAAAACAGTACGCACAAAATTTGTATATATGAATATTTATAAAATCTCTGCAATACAGGAAGACATTTAAAAAAAATAAAATATGATTAACACAATTTTAAAAACTATCTGAAAATAACTAACATTGCAAATGTAACTAAACTACGACTATAAATTTTATTCGTTAAATAAATAATCTGACTAAACGTTTAGTTTTAAGAATCAAAATACTAATTTTAAATTACGTTTGAAGACATAAAAGTAATTTTCTTTGTACGCTTCATTAAATACCCTTTGTTTTGATACCACACTCGATAGGTTTTGAACAAAAAAAAATGGAAGACAAATCAGGCACCTAAAATCCCCCACTTTGATTACTCATCATTTTGTTATACCCAGTGGCACTTTATTACTATTAAGACAAACCTAAGGATATATCCAGCGACTTCAGTCATATAACCGGCCACTTTGCATGACAAGTTGAATTTGAATTTTGAGTTTTCAACCTATATTCCTTAGGGAAAGTTGTTCCGTTTAATAAGTACTACCGCTATGTTGCGTATAAACAACCAGATAAATTTCACGATGTATTCCTTGGATGTATCTCTATAGTCAAAATCCAACAAGCATAGTTAACAGCTACAGATGATGCCAAACAATTAAATACATACATACCTTAGAGTATAAATAGAAAAAATTGTGAGAGGGATAGAGTACGCCTAATCGAGTATGAACCGTAAGCACGGATATGAACAGTCCGAATATCTTTAGCGCGTTCGTTTAGTATCAAATGGTTATCGGAGCTGATTATTTTTCCCGGTAATAATAAGAAATTTAATAGGAGAACATTTTGAAATGTGCAGTGATAAGTTGCAAACATGACTCGAGGAACAAATAAAAAAAGAAAAATGTTATTGATTTCACCGCCCATACAAAATCTGCCAAAATTTGCTTACGCTTGACATAAAGGCTGCGGAGCGATGCGCGTGCTCTGTGTATATTTATTCTCTAAGATACATACATTCGAAAGACATATCTCTCCTTCTGCAATTAGTTAAAAAGAATCAAGCAACAGTTAAACAACACAATACTTGAAATTCCAAACTCACCAATAGATATCCCTAACATAGCTGTCTTTCATCTCAATCACTTGAAACTCTCTCAAGGTTTTTCTATATTCCAGGAAGGATTTCCAAAGGATTTGGATCATGTCTCCGTGACAAGGGAGAAAGCTCCGTTCGACAAATCCTTTTTGCTCTCACAGAGGATTAAAGTGTCTATCTGTTACAAAAACACGGTTATAGATGAAGGAAATTGACTTACTTTTACATGCCTTTTTACTTATACGAAAAGTTCGTTTTTGTAAGTATATTCTCATATTACCATAACAGCCTCTGCTGGCGAGTGGTAAAAGCATATAATACCAAATAGTGGTCCCTATAGAAGGTTCACTTAGCGAATTAATTCAAATTAATATCAACTCTAGCTCCTTTACAATAAAGTGAAATTCAAATCGCACGGGACTAGCTAAAAACACAAAGTAATATTTGTTCGACGAGTCCCCACCGGGATACGAACCCGGAACCCCGTAAATATTATTTACCTATACAGATACCTATATACCTTAAAATTTAACTGGTTGTATAACCGCTAGGTAGTGGTAGTACTTTTCCAAAGAAACATAGGTTGAAAATTTGAAATGTTAAAATTAAAATTCAACTTGTTATACAGTTGAAAGGAAAGTTGTTCCGTTTCAAAAGTACAACCACTATGTGCTTCCGTCTAATATGAACTACAATACAATTAGCAGCGGAAAATTAGCTTCTAAATCGTAGATCAGACCAAATAATACATGTAGTTTTTAAAGTTGGTACAGTTATTCCCTAAGGTGTCTAGATGAATATACTAAAAGCCCCCGAGGGTGGGACACAAGCCAGAGGGGAAAGGGGGGGGGGATGTCTTTTTCTCAAGTTTTTTGCTTGCGACTCGAAAACTATTTATAATATCTCTTTAATTTAATAGGCACGGATAATATTCTGTATGCGTATTCCTTATTGGAATTATAAGTCGGCATACGCGTGTAAAAAATTTTGTATTATTTTGATCGTGCAGTAAACATGTTGTGACATAATTTCTAGGGAATTTAATGTACATAATTATTGTAGAAGAAATTAAAGAGATATAATAAATAGTTTTCGAGACGCAAGCAAAAAACTTGAGAAAGAGACTTCCCCCCCCCCCCTGGCTTGTGTCCCACCCTCGGGGGCTTTTAGTATATTCATCTGGACACATTAAGGAATAACTGTACCAACTTTAAAAACTACACATATTATTTGGTCTGAATTAATTAATTTTCCCAGGCTAAATACAAATATTCTTAACTACCACTATGTTGCGAATAAATAACCAGTTTTTTACTGTGTACAATATCACAGAAAAGCATGCCACAACTGAAACATATTCCTGTAAAATACACTTACTAAGGTGATTCTTGTTCGTGTCCAAAGTGACATGCCTCCTTCATTACTTGAAATGGTTCAGGTGTAAGTGCTTAGTATTAATCCAATTTTCGCAAGTCGTTTTCCTTCAAACGGGTATATAATTCACGTTTTATTGCTTATGTAATGGCTCACGTATTCTCGTGCGTTTATGACTTATGTTTTAGCGTTTGCCTCAATACCACATTAAGAAAAGATAGAAGATAGATATAAGACAAGATTAAGAATTATTTATGGCCTTTAGATTCAAATAATCTAATCATAAATAAAGAGAAAAGTAACTAGGTATAATACGAATAATAGAATATAAAATAAATTATTGCATACATAAAATACATGAAAAAACACTATTTAAAACAACACAAGTGTACAAAAGGCGGTCATAATGCTAAGGATATTAAGTAAGTTATTATTTTCTTTAAAAAATATCAGAAATTTTTTAAAAAAAACATCTAGCGAGAATCGGAATATACAACAGCAATATTATGTCGAATTTTACGACAAAAATTCCAATTGCAAAAATTCAACATTTTTCTTTTACGTATAACAATCTGATTCTCTAAAGTTTAAATATCAGAATCAGAATCAGAATCAGATTTTTTTTTATTTGTTTTGGACATCACAACACAAAAATTACAAACAACAATAAAGACATTAAAAAAAAACAACAAAAAGATACCTACGCATTGACACCTCCCTGCGTTGCGATATCCAAACAAAAAGGGCTCCCTCAGCGAAAGCCGCAGCCCGGGCAGGCCACGGCGCTGGTCTTCCGGGAGTCCTGGTTTTGGTCACGACACGGACGACCATCACTTGCGTGATATTCAATATCTTAGGTCGTAAAGCTTATATGGACGAAAGCCTATATCAACTTTAGAGATTGTAATACGTAACCTTTTTTTTATATATGTTTGTTAAACGCCTCTAATAGCGATTGTTGCCAGTTACACTAAAAATATGTTACGCCCCCAGAGCATTAGGTTTGGCTTTATATTTTAATAAAATATCTCATTAATCAGTTATCTTTTATAACAAAAAAAAGTAAATATGTGTGGGTAATATGTATGAGAATTACTTACGACTTGTAAAACCAATTCTATCGATCCATTTCGACATATTAGTAACAAACACGCTTTCACATTAATTATATTAGTAATTGTACATTGTGCTGAATACGAAACAGGTTAAACCTACAACAGGAAAAAACTTAATTTAACTTTATGAGTTTTTGAAAAGCAGCTAATTATATAATATAAAATTCATAGTTCCATTTTGAAACTCTAATCGTCGTGGTCACGCAATCACACAATAATGGACTTAAAGTCCAGAAAAAAGGGTATTTTGCTGACACACAGGCCACACAGCGTTACACAAAATACCAATAGATATTTTTATTCTTATCAAACTTTTACTTTGAAATTTTAGTCTCTTGATATTAACCTCGTAGAACTTTGCTACGACGACGTAGCGGGTTTCGTAGCAAAGTGCTACGACAACATGTAACTTCAAGTTTTAAGCGAGTTTTAAGTAAAGGCAAATGAGAAATATTATCATATTTTTAATATACTTCACAGTTAAAAAAATATAACGTATTTTTTACCACAGTAAAAAAAAATTCCCGCGGGAAAAGTCGAACAAAGTGGTTCTGCATTCTGACAATTGGTATTAATAGATACACCTAAGTAATATTAATTATCTATACTAATATTATAAAAAGGAAAGGTTTGATTGTTTGTTTGCATCGAATAGGCTCCGAAACTTTGAACCGATTTTTAAAAATCTTTCATTGTTGATAAGCTACATGATCCCTGAGTAACATTAGGCTCTTTTTTATTTTCAAAAAAATTAGGGATCCTTATCAAAACTTCAATAAAGTAACCCAAGGGGTAAAAAAAATACCTAAAATATTCCTAATAATTGAATAGGCTCCGAAACTGCTCAACCGATTTTGGTGAAACTTAGCAGAAAGAACATAGGCTACGATTTACCGCGGGAAAATTCCTCATTCCACGGGAAAAACTATTAACGCGGGCGGAGCCGCGGCGGGAAGCTTGTCCTTTATAAGAGGGAGGCTTCAGCTAAAAGGGACCATTGTTTGTAACTTATAATTACGTGCGCGAGATATTCCTGTACCAATGTGAATTAAAACTTACTTACTTTACAAGAAATTTTTGTATTCATCTTTTTTTTAACTCTTGGAAGTTAATTTGTTATTCAGTGGCGAAGTCTTAATTAACTGCCGACCAAAGAACGCAAACTCAAGTTTTTATTGGACTTCAGTCTCAAGGTACGGGAATGTAATCAAAAACAAGATGGCGGTGCTTACCCGACCGCACCAAAAAACCATATCCGAAATAGAAAAAAAAGGTTAACACATTTGACGACTCGTAGCCAAAGTGTTTTTGCCTCAAAGCACAAAGTCGCGGGTTCAAATCTCACCTAAGGTAAAAATTCGTAGATCGTAGTCAATATTGACTTTTATCCAGTTATTTATCTATTTAAGCTGACTACTTGATACTAAGTTCTGCATAGTCCCAAGGCTAGTCGATCATGGAGTGAGATGTCCAAGCATATTTATTTAATCAGATATTTACAATCCGAGCGCAGCTATAGATAAAATTCGTGGTGGAAATCATTTTTTCATGCATGTAAAGGAATATGTTTTCCAACGCCGACATTTTATAGTTATTTTTAAGATATTATTTGAAATGCAGTCGGATTTTTGCTTTTAAGTTGTCGTATTTACTTGGCTTGTAAACAAGTAGTTAAGCACTTTAACGCCCTACTGTCGTAAAACTCCTTTGTCGATGGAAACGTTAAATAATTGTTTTCTTTAGTTTTATTCAACCGAGTTTTGATCATTGCTAGCTATTCCCCCGTGGCCTTGCTCGCTTAATATTTCAACTTTTACTGTGGGAATTCTTTTCCAGCTGTCAAAAGTAGCTTTCATTAACCAAGGAAAGCTTGCGACAGTTCACAAATATAAAGAAAATATGCTGAAATTACTGTAAACACATCACTTACACAATCCTATGAAAACTCCAAACATTGCCCCACTTTTGCGCAGAGCAAATAATAAAAAAAAACGTACCGACAACCTTTTCTGTTCATGGTTATGACAGCAAACGAGTTGTGAAGGGCTGTGTGCTGTCATTTGCCATTTGCAGCCATCATGGCATCGATTAGGGGAACTCGGGCCCTTAAGTTCAGGCGTGGGGAAACGGTACCATTTAAGCCTAATTTACATCAAGCAAATGGCAGACGGAGCCAAGAGTTGTCATTTATCTCTCTTTATATAATAAAACTGTAGAGGTCGAATGTCTGACATTCATAGAAAAAAAAATGCTAAAAATCGATTCAGGGAGATGATGTAAGCAGCGAGATAGAACATTTTCAGATTTTTTGTTTAATTTTTGTTTGTCTGTTTGCTCCGAAACCGTTCAACTGATTTGAATAAATTATGCATGGTAGTACCTTATATCCCCAGTCAATATCTTGGATATTTTTAATCGCAGAAAACTAAAGAGTTCCCATGGGATAGTTAAAAATTACTACGGAAAAGTAAAAAATCAACGCACTTTAATCACTTCATACATCCCCTGACTCGATTTTTAGCATTTTTTCTGTGTATGTTTCACGGTTTAGAATTGGAATAACCTAACTCTACTTGTGGGGTTAGTACTATTATTTTCTTCCGTGCTGTGAGTATGAAAAATATATTAAACGGAAATGTCAGCCAGGGAATGGACAGTAGCGTTCACTTGTATAATCAAGAACAACTGCCATCCCTAACCATCTACCTTTTATTCTATAAGTTCTCTGCCGATATTCGAACCCGTAATGTGAGGTGGAGAGCTTTTTGCCACTCAGCTACAGATTATAATAATAACAAATGTATCACATTCCGAAGCATTTTTGTGAAACATCGCGCAAACGGAAGTATTTATCCAGAAGAGTCTCTGGCATTCCATTAATATATTAATAACAACTGTTTCAATATTTCTTTCATCTTGTTTTTGTCATTTCCAAAACATTGCTTTATGAAACGAAAAATAGGTAGAAGGAAAATGAAAATACCTTATTACTCTCTGTGATCTTGCTCATCCAATGCTTTCGAAATGTCAATACTTTTATATAGGTAAACAAAATAAATATGGGATCATGACGTCATACTATTGCGTAGTTTTTGTAGGATTATCTACGAGTATATCCATACTATAATAAAACTGAAACGGAGTGTCTGTACATTGATTTGTTTTTCAAAAAACTGATTGTAGGTGACAAAGGGAAAGTAGCTGAACACAAAAATTAAAGTTTTGAAAAAAATTACCTTCTGTCTATTTGTACACGCTAATCTCTGGAACTACTGCACGGATTTTAATGAAACTTTACAATAATATAGCTTATACATCAGAATAATAACGGGAAAACCTGTTAACGCGTGCGGAAAGCTAGTTACTAATCCCCTGGACTTTTGATAATTTTAAAACGTTTATAACTTCCTAGTTAAACTACCACCGCCACTGACAAAAGCACAAGAAGGACAGAGCGAGACAGACTATCATACCTTTCACTCACACACATGTATTTCCATTTAACTATAACTGCTACTAAACTTGTAGTATTTCATTGTAAAAAAACAGATTTTATTAAGATTTTATTTAGATATACTTGTAGCACAGTAGTATATTATAATAGTACTAACAATAGTACTTTTTTCATGCGATATACAATGCACCACCTTCAGTCGGCATTAGTTTATTTTTTGGTCACATTTACTTGAACGTTGTCAATTCATTTTAAACCCCCGACGAAAGTTTGACGTGTGTGTCTGTCTGTGGCATCGTAGCTCTTAAACGGATGCACCGATTTTGATCTAGTTTTATTTGTTTGCAAGGTGATAGAATCGAGAGTGTTCTTAGCTATGATCCAAGAAAATATCTTCAGCCATTTGAAGATTATCAGCTCATTTCTAGTTGTTGAAAGGGTCAAGTAACGGTTTTGTGTCGGGGGTTATTAAAAAATGTAATTTAATGTTATTAGAAAATATATTTTCATTTTATTTTTCTTTATTAGGAAAACAAACAGCTTTATACAACATAACATTTCTGGTTAACATACATTAGTAATACTGTAAGCCAAAACAGTTTCCACTAGTAATTAATATTAGCATCGTTGTGACCACTGTCCACTACATCCTTAGTGCTTGTAATACAAAATGTAATATATATCTGAATTAATCAAAGTTTCAGCTGAGTTTTTTATTTTTAACCCACAGCAAATACTGCTTTTTGAATATTATTTTTAAATACATTTATTTCTATTGTTCCAGATGGATTGGCAGCGAA
Source organism: Teleiodes luculella (assembly GCA_948473455.1). Lineage (NCBI taxonomy): Eukaryota > Metazoa > Arthropoda > Insecta > Lepidoptera > Gelechiidae > Teleiodes > Teleiodes luculella. The sequence continues at coordinate 14,638,506 of OX419593.1, forward strand.
GAATTCAAGCGAAGATGATATCACTGTATTAACATGTTACCTTCAAACACCACCTTCAACACGACCGACAAATATGACCCGTCGGCGATGTCACTCAATGACACCGCATACATCGGTGGCGGAATCGTCATCTTAACGAGAACCCTCACTGGAGATTCCTACGAATTCATCGATGAACCCAAAATCAACAGGACCTCCGATATCATCGACTTAAAAATCGTTCAGATTGCATTCAGTATTCTCTATGCCGTTATTTTTATCTTAGGTGTTTTTGGCAATGTTTTAGTTTGCTATGTTGTCTTTAGGAATCGTGCTATGCAGACAGTCACTAATTTATTCATTACTAACTTGGCATTATCGGATATTCTGCTATGTCTCCTAGCTGTACCTCTGACACCTATGTACACTTTCTTAGGACGATGGGTCTTTGGCAGGGTCCTTTGTCACCTCATGCCCTACGCTCAGGGCACGAGTATCTACATATCCACTCTTACTCTCACTTCGATCGCCATCGATAGATTCTTCGTCATCATCTATCCCTTTCACCCCCGCATGAAGTTAAATACTTGCGTCTTTATCATCGTCTTCATATGGATATTCTCACTAGTCGTAACTTGTCCTTATGGGCTTTTCATGAGCATCCAAATAGCAACTGCAAACCAATCACAGATATATTGTGAAGAGAATTGGCCTTCGGATAGGTCTAGAAAAATCTTCGGAGTCACAACATTTATACTCCAATTCCTTGTACCGTTCCTAGTAATAGCTATATGTTACACGTGCGTTAGTATAAGATTGAACGACCGAGCACGGTTGAAACCAGGTGCTAAAACTACTAGGAGAGAAGAAGCAGACAGAGATAGAAAGAAAAGAACTAATAGAATGTTGATATCAATGGTCGCTATATTTGGAATATCCTGGCTACCTATAAATTTGATAAATATATTTAATGACTTCTACGCGTCGATGACGGAATGTAACTACTATCTGATATCTTTCTTCTTCGCCCACTCGATGGCAATGGCTTCCACTTGCTACAATCCATTCCTGTACGCCTGGTTGAATGATAATTTTAGGAAGGAATTTAAACAGGTACTTCCTTTTTTCGAATCGACGGGAGGGGTGAGGAGCAGTTACCATTCAGGGCGAATGCCGACCCACAAGTCTGACAAAGTGTGTAACGGCAATGATACTATTCAGGAAACCTTAATAGCCTCTTCTTTCAATCGAGGACCTTCGCTGAAGCAGCAGAGGATTGAAGGGAATGTAAAGAAGGACAACGGAGTGGAAGTGGAGAATATACTGTTGGAGGAGAAGACAATCTCAACCAGCTTCCACCCGAAGAGCGAGAGTTTGAACCTCCAGCTAATAGACGAAGAGTCGCAATTTACTGAACCGACAGAAACGAAATTTCCTCCCGTCTAATTGTAAGTACATTTTTGTTATCATCTTATATTATATTTGAAATGACAAAATACAGTAACAAATTAATTTTCGATTATTCTACACCACTTTTCAAATATTGCAAATGTGGTGAAGCAGTAAATACCTATATAAATTATAAAACAACTATTTCTTGCCGTTATTCTAGTCTCACTGTTGCAATATTGGATGATTATACACTGCCGTGAAATCGAACTGGTTGTCTACTGCAACACCGTGATTGAGTTGATGAGTATGAGTACTATGAAACTGAACAACTTTCCCTAAGGAACATAAATTGAAACCTCAAAAGTAATATTCAACTTCACTACATAGTATAAAACAAAGTCGCATTCTCTGTCCCTATGTCCCTCCCTTTGTACGCTTAAATCTTTAAAACTACGCAACGGATTTTGATGCGGTTTTTTTTAAATAGTTAGAAGGATTCAAGATGAAGGTTTATATGTATAATACATGCATAATATACTTAAGAATAATCCACGATAACCATTTTCCCGTGCGGAGCCGGGGCGGGTCGCTAGTTCCATATAAACTTCAGTCACGTAACCGTCCACTTTGTATAAGAAGTTGAATTTTAATTTTGAGATTCTCTTCTTCTTTTCGAGTCGACAGCAAATTCAACTCTCAACTAGTCTCGGCCCAAAAACCAGCCACTCGAATAGCGTCGTCAGTAGCCTTCATCAAGTCCTCTCGCGTGCAGGCGACAGGACAAGAAGGGCAGCTAATAAGATGGTCCATTTTCATGGCCATGAAAATTATGATGATGATGATGATGATGGTCCATTTCGATGGTTCATTTTAAGATTTAAAACTACACTTCTTAGGGACAGGTGTTGAGTTTCATGAGTACTACCACTATGTTGCTTGCGGATAAACAACTAGTTCAATATTATAGTATACTAGCGACCCGCCCCGGCTCCGCACGGGAAAATGGTTATTGTGGGTTATCCTTCAGTATATTATGCATGTAGTATACATATAAACCTTCCTCTTGAATCACTCTATCTATTAAAAAAAACCGCATCAAAATCCGTTGCGTAGTTTTAAAGATTTAAGCGTACAAAGGGAGGGACATAGGGACAGAGAAAGCGACTTTATTTTATACTATGTAGTGATAGTGAAGTCAATGGGGATAAATTGAAATAACCAAATTCGATCAACCTGTTCAAAGCTGTATATTGAACTAAAAAACCCAATTAGTAAACCTCTCTTCATTCAACCACAATTTCGTAGTACATTGCTGTTTTTGGACCGCATTTGTAATTATAGATTAGTACTACAGAAGCAATGGCTGGCAGCATTATTTTAAATACTTGTGCACGTTAAGGTAAATTGAAGGTAAAGTAGGCTCGTTTTAACAAGGTGACGTAGCTTTAACAACTCACACCCTTATAAACACATCAGCAAGGTTATCTTTTGCTTAGCAAGCACTTTTGTGACCTTTGAGCTAGCTTACACAAACTGTATGTTACGTACTGTCCATTAACACATCCTTACTCAGTGGAATGAAAGTTTTGTTGGCTCCTAGCAACGGTTATGCCTTTAAGTTACTTCTGTAATTGGCAGAGTTTGACGTTTCTGTCCCAGTAGAGATAACTGGATGGCCCTAACTTTCAAGGCCTTCAGGACAAATGCTTTCAATAACAAGAGGTTATGTGATTCTTTTGTCTCTTTCTATGATATGAAATAAAGAAAAAGACAAGTTTAAGCAAAGAATTCGCCACTTACACTGATACATCTTGCATTTATTGTAAGTTACTTTACACACGTTTTATAAAACGGTGTAAGAATTGAAAATTTTGTATTAAAAATTATCTTTCTAATGCAATTATGATTAAATATATAACTTTGTTTTAACAAAATAATCAATTTCACTACAATTAACAAAATTAATGTCAATCCAACGATTAACTTTAAAAAAATTGACAAAGACATACGGTGACAAAGAGGTTTTAATTTTTTATAGAAAGTTAGATTATAGTTATTATTTTACTAATTTGTGTTTTATTTTAACCCCAAACGACAGAGAAGGGTGTTATATGTTTGACGTGTGTGTCTGTCTATCATAGCTCCTAAACGGATGCGCCGATATTGAACTAGTTTTTTTTTGTTTGCAAGGTGTCACAATCGAGAGTGTTCTTAGCAACGATCAAATAAAATATCTTCAGCCATTTGAGGATTATCAGCTCTATTCTGTTATTGAAAGGATCAAGTAACCGTTCGGTGTTTTTAATTTCTTTAATTTAATGTTTTTGTTGACAGATTACTACAGCAACTCGACCTTTTCAACTTATAACTTACAACGAGCCACAAACGATGGATCTAACGAGAACCTGTTTACTTATGGCAAGCGGAATATATTACTTACTATTCTTCATAAACAATACTAGGTATACAGTTAAAATAATTAAAAGTGATAACATCATCAAACATAAAATACAGAAAAACAATTTAAATTTATCAAAGTCAACAGATGACATTATTATAAAATATCTGTATGAAATAAATACGATTTATGTCCTCTATTTAATATGAATCGTATAAATAATTTATAATATAAATACCTATATTTTTAAACTAAAATTATAATGGCATTAAATTTAAAAATTAATTCGCTGTGCTTGCTGTGATCGTTATGTAAAAATCGACAAGTTCAATTATATAGATATCGTCTCAATGATTATGTAAATAACTCAAAAAGAAATGTTAAATCAATTATTATATTTAAAAATTGTAATCGTATTATATTCTCATTGAAACTCTTGTAATATATATTTTCGATTGCGAGTATCCAAGAGGCCTAATTACATTAGTAAAAAAATTTTAAGATAAATACTTTCGCTCTAAATGAAAATAATTTGTCTTTGCAAATTTTTGTTGATGTTAATATTTCGACTCACACATACTCATTTTTCGTAATCCATTTGTAAGTATTAACCTTATTTCATGATAAATATTACATTATAGGTAAATAAATATAAAATCTACTTATAATAAAATGTTAGTAAGCACTATTAAGGATTTTTAAAGTTATGAGATACGTTATTATAAAATAAACACATTAATATAAATGTCAGTGTCAATATTATATTAACAATTATTAATAAGACAACACATAAATGTACTTTGTATGTAATTATTATAAAAATGTTTAGATAATAAATCGGTCGCACCGAAAAAAACGTGTAAATGTACTTAGATTTACTACAAATTACTTCAATTACATTCTAAGTAGTTCAATAATAAGATTCATATTCTTTTGATTAGTGTTCTCTGAATACACGATCGAGCCCAATTTCAAACTGGCAACGTCTTTGATATATTTTATAAAATCTTTCTTTCTAAATGTTTTCTTGGTTTTTTTTTATTATCCCAATGGCGTTGTTTTCCATAAATTGGTAGCTTTTGTTTTTATTCGTTACTTTTTTTTTATAAAAGCTGCGTGTTTATGGATAAAGTTTGAAATTCCGTTATTCAGCCAACACTTAAACATAATCATAGAAGAGTAAAAAATTTTTTTTTTTGGGTAGTAATAATTTTATAGATAAACAGTAAAAATAAATTCATAAATTACGTACAAAGAAACAAAATATTAATTATTATTACTACATGTAAATATAATGGAAATTTTAATCAATATAATAATAGAGTTATTTTAGTCCGAATATCTCATAACTTAGATAGTTGATAGTAAATCTGTGTTATGTTGAATGTGTGAGGAAATAAATGAGGTTGGTTGTTTTTTAGTCTGTATTTGTTATTTACATCACCCATAAAATGGAATAAATTCTTCTGTCTTACAATAAACAATAAAAAAATATTGTAGTTCTCTTCATCATTCATCATGAACAGCTCATAAATGGCCCCACCGAGGGGCTCAAGCCTACCCTGAAATCAGAGTGAATAGGCCAGGCTTTAGTCGACCACGTTAGCCCAGTACGGGTTGGTCAACTTCAGACACAACCCTTGAATTACTTCGCAAACGTGTGTGTATGTTTCCTTACGATGTATTCCTTCACCGTAAGAGCGTCGAATAAACGTACATAATGAATTTGACAATCGGAAACACATTGGTACATGCCGAGGTTTGAACTCGCGAACTTCCGAATGGAAGTCAACGGCCCTAGCCACTAGGCCACCGACGCGCTCTTACCACACAGAAATCACTGTGCAATCAAAAGAATGTGCCTCTAAATTGTATCCGACCACAATCAATGTGCCTTTAAATTGTATCCGACTACAGTGGGTGTCGTACGCGGCTATAAGCAAGGGAATAACCAGCAGTAAATCACCTGTGTAACCGATCATACTGCGTTCAGTTCTGTGGAGCGACGACGCTGCTTAAATGAAATGCCTTCAAAAATTTACTGTTGGAGCTGCATTGGTTGGATAGATAGGTTTGTTACTTCTGTTCTGACTTCATTAAGAAAACTTATGATGAATAAAAAAAATCCTTGAATTTGTATAATGTAACAGATGACATACAATACAGTTTTTTGATAACAAACCACAAATTACAAAAATATTTTATGCTTTATATTCTGTGACAAAAACCTTCGGTCCACTTTCGTAACTGCTTTTCATAAATAGCTACGAAAATACACTTTTTCTTCACTGTTTCATGATCAGTTGTGAAAATGGAATAATGAAACCCCTTAATTACTTAACGCTTACGTGCTTTTCGCTATAGCGTATTATAAAATCATCAGGTCAACTCTATTGCACGACTTGTGAACGTATTTTTAAAACAAATTTCTGTTTTGCAAGTGACATCGGACCGACTACAATAGCAACTAGCAACGAGGTAGCAATAGCAACAACCCTACATTTACTTTCTGTAGTCGCCGTCACCGGATTCGGTATGGCGGACATGACTACCTATAGCCACTGGGCGGTCACTCCATACAGAAAACGAATTTTGCCAACCTACTTCTATTTGAATAACAACTGAATATCAACTACAAGTCAATGGCGCTAGGCGCTATGTAAAACACCCCCGAACACCACCGGCAGAGTCCCGCGGTGCCTGCGGGGTGCGGGGCGTGGGGCGCTATATCGGGCGGGAAACTTATTTTGGCGCGGGGAGGTGAGTGTCCTTTCTGTACGGGTTAGTACTATTATTTTCTTCTGTGCTATAGCGTAAAGTTATTTTAAAAACGAATAACAACAATTTGAAGTTCTGGCATAAGAACGGATGTAGAATCACATAAAATCTACGTACGAGATAGCTTATGCATCGATTGTTGCTGCATTGGTGATGCATTTGCATGTGCAGTCATTGCTTAGCGTGTGGTGCTGTTTGCATAATAAATCAATTGGTACGTTTAGCTTTGTTTTGCAAGTTTTTTTTATAGAATAGCTTTATTTTAACCATAGTCAGCTTAGGCATTTGTATTTGTATTGTAATCTTACATTAAATATTAAAAAAATAATCTAATTCCATATTTACACGATATAATAAGTTTTTTTTATTTTTATTTGTAATACCAGAAAACACAGTATTCCTTCCTCTTTCGTCCTTTTCTATTTTTTACTCTTTTTCAATTCTAATCTGTAGCTGTTCGGTTTCAATTGAAAGTAAAATATGTATAACCGAACTTGTTTTTTTTTCCATATCACTCTTTAGTGTTAAATTGTATATTACTAGTCATTATCTCTTATAGCAATTTAATAATGTGATATTTAGCGACAAACTAGCATTTTTTTATATGACTGACAAAATGTCAGTGAATTTACAATAAGAAAATATTTATTTCCCCAATTATCAGATCGGGAATACCTATACAAGGCGTAGTAGCACCGTACTACGTACATACTATATTTATACTGTGGAAGTAGTAATAAAATACTAAAGAGCATACAGTATTGTCAGTCAATGGTTTATAACAACTTACAAAGAGAAGTTTTTTTTTGGAAGAAAATTAAATTACCATCTCGTACTAAAATAGAAATTTGGCAGAATTCATAGGTAGTTTCTTAGAAAAGTTACTTCGGGATAGACTCCCATACAAAATAGTTATTTTAATGGAACTTAGTTGAAAAGTTTTCTTTAACAATTCCACTTCCGTTATTTGTTAGCTCGACTACTTCACTTGCTTCTGGATAAGTCAATATTTTATTTCTATAGCTTCTAAAAGCTAAAGTTAGAAGTTGTTTATCCAGGTAACAGCAATGAGCAAAACTTTAAATTGTGCTTATAAGAGAGAGCAATACAACGTAGTTTCTTTAAGATTGAAGTTTAAGACTGACTTGAAAGTCTGCGGCGCTAGCCAGTACAATGCTCGTAAAAAATTGCTTTACAATGATTAAGGAAACGTATTTTCACGAAATCCTAGAAATTTTGCGACAGCACCAATATTTAGACTACATTTCCTATTTTTTTCTGTAATATTAGGTCCTTACGTATGAAATTGCCGTTCAGTATCAAAAAAG